>WQNJ02000005.1:12447500-12737500 GCA_016584745.2 Phylloscopus trochilus trochilus
CCCTGATTCCCAACCTGATAGGTACAGTGGGAACACTCAATCCACCCAAAAAAATTGTTTTCTTCACCTCTTTCCAGACGCTCTGCTAGAGGAAAAGCAGACTGTGCTGTTTATGGTTTATTGGATTTAACGCTGCTGTCCAGGCAATCCAGGCCCTCACCCATCCCCAGGCTGCTGGGAGCAGCACCAGAGGAATCCATCCCTGCTGCAGCTTGTGCTCATCCCCTCTGCATGCCCTGCCTGCCTGTGGCTGTGCTGGGGAGGGGATGGCAGGTCCCTCCTGGCTCATCACTCCCTGTCACCACCAAGGGCTGTGGGTGGTCTGGGCAACCCACCTTTGCCCTGGCCTTTGCTCCCCAAATCAAGGGAAACAAAAGTGTGGCACTGCAGGGACTCTGTGCTCACAGGGCTCTCTGCCTCACCGCCCTCCCAGCTGCTCTTTGCCTGTGCTCTCCCTCTGAAATAAATTTTAGAGAGCCAATTTCATCGAAAGCCATTTATTTATTTGCCAGAGAAGTTTTCAGACAGTGAAATGACCAAAGCCAACAATCAAGGAACAGTGCTGGCACTGGGTGAAATCACCAGTGCAGCCTCTGTCACTGTACCCATGGGTTTCACCAGGTGTGCCCTGTGCTGCTGGTTTTTATACAGTGTTTGCTGTTCAGCACCTGATCTCAGCCCTGTCCCAGATACAAATTCATGTGTCTTGGTTTCCCTGCTGCAGACCCTGCTGAATGGATTTCCAGGCAGGGAGATGCCCCTGAGCAGATTTACTGGGATTGGGCATTGGGATTCACCATCTTGACCACACTGATAAGATACAGCATGTATCAGTTTATCAGTTATCAGTTGCTAATTGCTGGGTCCTTGGCAGACTCATCCATGGTGAAGGTCCATCTCCTCTTTTCTTCTGCTGATGTGGTTTCCTCCTGTGCTGGCAGGGATGGCACAACCTTTTCAGGACAAGTTCTTCAAGGCGTTTGTGACTTTGGCTTTAGGGTTACAGTGTAGATTTTTATAAAACATATTTACCACAAAACCAAATTACATACTGTATTTATCACATCACACAAACATGATGAAAACACGAATTACCATCTATCACACCTTCCCAGCAGGATGCTGGAGATCCAGGCACGTCCCTGCCATCACACCTGGCACCTCTGTAGTCATGCTTCGTGCCTGTGATGTTTTGATTTCTCTGAAACACTTTCCCAGGCACTGTTCTGTGAATAAGGGATATGTTTTTCTAACAGTATCCTGTTTTTTGCATTTCTTTCCCTAGGAGGGACTTTGTTTGATGTCCCTCTGACTTGACCAATGTGGTCCAAGAAGTTTGTCTTTCTTCCACCCCTTGGGTGGGTAAAACAGTATAAAGGGAAGTGTTCCCAGGCAATAAAGACAGATTGGAGTCATTTTCAGCCTTCTGATCAGGAGCCCCTGTCCTTCTTTCTATTGTGACACACCTGGGCTGGGCAGAGAACCCAGAGGTGGGTGGGTGGGTGACTGCAGAGAGCAGAGAGAGCAGGGCTCTGCTCTGAGCCAAAGCACACCCTGAGCTCCTGGAGTGCCTGCAGCATTCACTGGGCACAGTTTCCAGAGCCTGGGGCTCAGGGGTGAGCACAGGGACATGGAGCAGGGGCCAGGAGGCTTTGCCTCCCTCTGTACAATCTGTTCTGCTGTGGTTCCTGTAATGATGGATTAATTCATGTTTTTATGATAATACGATATTGGTGAAGGGTGAAATATGTTCTTTGTAATAGCAATGTTATAGGTAAATTAAGAATAAAGTTTATACGTCCTGGAGCCCAAACGGGTGCAGGGCTGGCAGTTTTGCAAGAGATTCCCCTCCTCTCCAGAGATGGGATCAGCAGATTATAATACCAATGAGAGGTGGAGTGTCCTTGTTGGACACAGTAAATGGAGGCAGGAGTGGATAGAAGGCTGTGTGGACTCTTCATCTTAGGAGGAGCCACTGGTTTATTTTTCGGGCTTCTTTTATGCTTTTACAGATGTGTCCACCTTAGAGGTGGGACCTTTGGGAACCATTGGTCAGTTCCAGAGACCACCACGCAAAATCCCTCCTCTGGGAAAAATGTGCAAAACAAGGTAGTTTACAAATATGTGACCTTGTGTACCAAAAGAGTGCCTGGGAACAGAATTTCCCAAAACCAAAACATGCCAGGCACGAAGTGTGGCAACAGTGGAGAGCCATGGAGGCAAAAGGCAATTGGCATCTGATGAAGACTGATGGCCTGGAGAACACATCCTATCTGGGACATTAAGGGTACTCAGGGAAACTGATTCTATCAACTGCACCACCAGGAGACAAAGGAACCCAAAGAAATTCTGCACTGAACAGCGGGTCCAGCCCTGGAAGTTTCAACATTCCCCTTGATTCCAGGACCCAGGAGACAAGTCCAGACATGCACCCAGAGTCCAAACCCTGGTATAAGACTGGCAGACCTGGACTTGGGCACTGGTGAGACCTCAGGGGTGGTGTGTGGTGGGACAGGCTCACCCAGTGCGCACTGACCATTCCCTGCTTCTTGTCTGTGATCCTTGCTGACAATAAATTATACTTTATTTGAGATTGGCTCTTGACATTTATAACAGGAGGGCACCATCTCCCTGCTGCTCCAGGAGCAGAGCTTGGCTCACACAGATCCCCAGCAGGAGCTCCTGCTTTCCCTGGGCTGCCAGGCTGGAGGAGCGTGAGGCTCTGCAGATGTCCCCTGCCACAGAAGGTGTCATCTGCCATGGTCACCCCCAAGCTGCAGGGATCAGGTTTTGAATCTGATTGTTTGCACAGGGGAAAGGTGTCCCAGAATGTGTGTAGAACAATTGGGCTCCTCTCCC
This sequence comes from Phylloscopus trochilus trochilus, assembly GCA_016584745.2. Lineage (NCBI taxonomy): Eukaryota > Metazoa > Chordata > Aves > Passeriformes > Phylloscopidae > Phylloscopus > Phylloscopus trochilus. The sequence goes on from WQNJ02000005.1 coordinate 12,450,360, forward strand.
TGGGTCTACTGGAGGAGGCTTTAATGGAGAGCAGGAGTGAGTTAAAGGGTGGAAAGAGGCCCTGGATTTCTCTGGGAATGCAGAGAGGATTAAAAGCTCTGGTCCCTATATTGCTTTTTCTATTTCCTTTCTCCTTTTTTTTTTTTTTTTTATTTTTTCCTTATGGTATTATTTGATGGTTAGAGGAAAAAAATCTGGAAACATAACTGCATAAATTGCTGTTATTTCCGGCTATCCCTGCAGAGCCTGGCTCTCTCTTCTCCAGATGGACTGGCTTAGAGAGCCTCCAGCTCCAGAAAGGCTCCCGGGGGCCCAAAGCTGCCCTCTTTTCATTTGCCATCTTGAATTTTGCTCCCACCACCCGTGCTGGCTGTGGGAAGCAACCCTGCTCCCTGAGCCAGGTAGAGGAGGCAGCTGGGCTCCACAAGCCTCTGAGCCTGGCTGGGAGCACTGGGAAATGCTGCTGACAGTGTTTTGCTGTGTGTGCCTGCTCCCCATTGCAAAGACCAAACCTCCTCAAGGTCTGCTCTCCCCTCACCATGGTGTGCAGGGGGGTTTGGGCCAGTTTATCCCTCCCCAGCCACACCATCCCTCCGTGGGGATGTGAGCTAGGGGCAGGACTCTCCTAAGCAAGAAGCAACAGGACAAGAGAAAATGACCTCAGCTTGTGCCAGGGGAGGTTTAGATTGGAGATTAGGAAAAATTTCTTGGTGTGAAGGGTTCTCCAGCCTTGGCACAGGCTGCCTCAGGGCAGTGGTGGATTCACCACCTCGGCAGGGATTTAAAAGATGAGTAGATGTGGCACTTGGGGACATGGTTTAGTGGTGGCCTTGGCAGTGCTGGGTTAATGGTGTCTGTGTCTCATGCCTATGGCACACTTGGACACATCTGGCAGGTTTTTCCAAACAGGAATAATTCTGTGTCTCCACAATGCTCTGGGGACCAGGGCAGGGTCGAGGGGGGCAGGATGGGAGAGGAAGGATCCTACAGCAGTGACTTGGTGTGACCTGCCACTATCAGGAGATCCCAGTAATCCCACAGCTCCTTGCCTGACTGAAGAGCAGCCCCAGCTCCAAGGTCCCTCACTGCAGAGAGCTGCTCCACACTCCTGCTCTGCTGGCTCCTGCCCCACAGCCAGCAGAGCAGGCAAAAATTCCTCAGGTGCAGGAGCCACTATGTGCTCAGCCTCATATGTGTGGAAAAATATGTATATGTTCCATATGCACGAGAAAGAGGCCTTGAAAACTGGGAGGATGCAGTGATCAATAAATTATAGCTTGGATAATATTTTCCACCATCACCAAATAAATCAGATCTTATTTTTCCCGTATGTCCACAGATTTAATGGCAGCAACAGTGCCCTTGGTGGTCGTAAAACTCCATCCTCCTCCTGAAGAGCCTCCCAAACAATTTGTCATTTGGCCTTTGCTTCTTTGCTTTAAAATTAGCTGGTCCAGACATTTAATAGCCCAGGAGCTAAGAAATCCATCAGCATGTCCCAGCTTCCAATTGTCTCTGCGTGCACTCCGAGGCTGCATCGCATGGTGGTGGGGGAAGGAGGGATGGGCAAGGAGCAAGCTGTGCAGTCAGGGATCATGGGGGATATTTTTCATCTGAGCTTTAAGATCACCTTCCCTATTTCCCCTCCTTTCTTTCTTCCCATCTTTTCTTTCCCCCCCTACGGTCACATCACCTCTCCAGCTGCCATGAGCAATACTCTCCTTCCAGCCCAAGTGAGCAAGTCAGGGGCTGACCCTTTCTCATAGGTGTAAACACTGCCTTGTTAAAAGGGGATAATTACCGGGGTCCAGTTAACCCTGGTGTAAAATCAAAGTGAATAGAGCCCTGCTGAGACTTCCAGCCATGTGGACCATGACGCCTGGGCTCTGGGGTAAACAGCCAAAGCTTCACTGCTTGTCAGCTCAGTGCATTCAGTGGAAAGTTAACTTCTCCCTGAAAGAGAAGCGCTGTCTTTTGGGCTGATTTTTACCCCCCAGACACAGGACCAGCTGAAGGGTGAGTCCTTTACCCACTGGAGAACCTTGCCAGGGGTTTCCTGGGTGCCCTGTTGGGAAAAAGGGCTTGAGCTGTGTGTGGGGGTAAGCTATGTGTGACTGGACAGACAGTAATGATGAGTATTCTCAGCCCCGGTGCCCCTGCACCCTGTGACAGTCCCCAGGGTCCCAGGAGAGGCAAACCCAGGGCTGCACACAGGAGCTGGGAGGGTGCCATTCTCCCTGTTTCTTGGAGGAGCTGGTGCATCACCATCCCAGAGAGGTTCCTGTGCAGCTGGAGGCCTCCCGTGGAAGCTGAAGGGCTGATGTGGCATTTCTGGCATCTGCTGTTTCAGTACTGCCCTGACCTGCATCCCCACAGTGCCCTGCTTCCCTGGATCACGGGCAAAAGATGGCAATAAAGAACCTCCAAAAGTTTTCTCAGGTGGCAGGAAGGTGTGCACAAGAGGTAGGAGTGCAGGCCAGTCCTTTTCCATGTATCCTGCCCAGCAAAGCCCACTCTTACATTCACAAATGGAGGAGCTGCTGCCCAGGCATGCTCACCTGGGTGGGGAACAGGAGCAGCATCCCCAGGTGGGACATCCTGGACAAACCACAGAGCAGCCAGGCCTGCCTCCCCCATCCCAGAACACCTGAGGCCATCCCCAGGCCAGCAGGCAGGAGCAGACACCCGTCAGCTCCTCCAGCCATACCGAAAGCAAAGCCAGCTCCCTCATGTTATTTTTTCCTATTTGACCACTGGGGCCAGTCACAGTGAGCTCCAGTAATTTAACCTGAAACGCCAAGAATCCTGTTTCTGCCTCTCTGCTCACTCTCCAAGCTCTGCCCATGGCCTCAGAGCGAGATAAACCATCTGTGGGTGAGTCTGGGCTGTGAGCAAGGCCCAGGGGCTCGGGGCTGGCTGCAGAGAGAGGGGCTCTGCAGGCACCCAGCTGAAGGCATTTTGATTGCTTCCAGGATTACTACCCAGCATGTTTATTCCTCCAGTGAGGAGGACTTCATAACTCAGGGACTCCTGACAATGTATATATATTGAAATCTTATAAGAGTAATGACCATATCCAATGATATTTTGTTCTCATCTTGCCAACATAAACATCTCGCTGGACTTCCCGAATTGCATTGGGTCATCCTGAATAATTAGGCTCGCATGTTCCATTTATTACCTTGAAAATCCCTTCTCATTGTATTATATAGAGACAGATCTATCTGAATGTAATATGCTCAAATGAAAACCAGACACAGCTGAGGAGGAATTTGAAATATGAGGCCGAGAGCACCAAGAAGCGGCAAAAAGGTCCTCTGCTAATAGGAAAAGCCAAGTCGTCCAGGGCTGAGGGAATCAGGGAAGGTCAGGTGTGAGCTGTGCAGGGGGCTGGGCTCTGGCTGCATCTCTGCAGACAGACTGGAGTTCAAGGAATTCCAGTACCTAACTGGTGAGGCTGCCTGTGCTGGCAGGATGCGGGGAGGAGCGGGGTGGGATGCCGGTGTCTGGATCTGCTTTGATGTCCCCGTCAGTGCCAAGGTCTCTCTGCATGGCTGCAGACTGTCGGTGGGGTCAGACAGAGTGACTCCAGAGAGCATCTCCAGACCTTTGCAAAATCCTTTGTTCGGGATCCAGAAAGTCTCCCACAGCACCAGCAGGCAAGGAACTGTCAGCACCTTGAACAAATGAATCCACAGCAGGGTGAGGCAGGAGTCCTGGCTGCCCCTGGTATGGGGGTGAGGGGTGAGTCTGGAATGAGCCCAGACAGCCTTGCCAGCAGAAAATATAAAAGCTTTCCTTGGAGCCACGATGGATTCATGGTGGGGTTCTGGAGAAAAACAGTGGCCCCAGTATTTCACTGCTAATGCCCCTGTACAGCATGGACAAGGCAGAGAATTAACCCTCTGGATCTGCAGCTGTGCACAACCTTTGCCAAAACTCCCTCTGCCCCTCCCTGAAATGTGGCAGGGAGGTGAGCACCTCTGCAGTGATTCCCAGCCCCAGCCTGCTGGGATGCAGTTCATCAGTGCTTGTCTGCTCAGGAGAGGCAAAGTGATACGGTCCTGCAGTGCAAAACACCTTTCACAGCTTTGCTTTCACTATTCTTCCTTTTTAAAGAACATTCCTTGGCAAAATTAAGAGGAAATGGATCTCACAGATGCAAGTAACTTCCATGGCTGGGGTGCTGCATACCAAGACAAACTTGGGGCTGGAAAACCCTCCCTGGACACTCCACACCTTGCCTTGGCTTGCTGATGCCTGCAGGGCTCGTGGCTATCGGCCTTCAATGGCAGATTCATGTCTGGTTTGGTTTGTTTTCTCAGTAGGGACAAGGAGGAGAAATCTGAGGGTGGAGCAGACAAACCCCATCCCTGGAAGCGCTCAAGTTCAGGCCCAGTGGGGTTTGAGCAACTTGTTCTAGTGGAAGGTGTCCCTGTCCATGGCAGCTGGGTTGGAACAGATGCTCTTTAAGGCCTCTCCCAACCCAACCCCTTCTGTGATGCTTTGATTCTGTCAAATCCTACTTGTGTCAGCCCTCGTGTCTTTGCCATCTTCCTCTGTCAATACTGCCACAGAAATCCCCCAAATGGGAGCGAGGCAGGAAAATCTGACTCACGTTCTGCTGGATTAAAACTCTGTTTTCAGATCAAGAGCCAGGTGAGAGCCACAGCGCCCGTGCCACGGGGAAGGTGTCCTGCAGCCAGACATCACCCCAGCCAGCTGAAACCAGGGAGAGCCAGCCCTGGGCCACAGCAAGGCTCCTGCTGGGACAGAGCTGGCAGCAGGGCAGCAGGAGCACCCAGCAAGGATATTTCAGGTCAGCAGGGAGGTGCAGGAGGATCAGCCTGTGGGAAGCTGGAGCAGCCCTGCCGGCTCTCCCCATGGTTCTGGCCAGCACTGCCAAGTGCTTCACTCGCATGAGCACCGAGAGTAAAAACAAAATGACATTCATTAGATGTTTTAAGGAGTGTTCAGGCATGTAATCCTCCTGGAATGAGGCAGCCATAACAAGTTACTGTAGTTATTGATGATCACGTCAGTTAGCCTTTTCCAAGGATTAATCACCATCCTGCTCCTGCCCTACAGGATGTTTTTATCTCCATTTTCTCCCAGTGTTGCAGCATGCAAAGCTGACTGAGCTTACCAGTGTGGCTTCTGAATCTGGCAAGGGGAGGTAAACTCATAATTAGATCCTAAATATTTCACAGTTTGGAGGAGCACAGCCTTTAGAGGCATTGCTGGGGCAGAGCTGCAGCACGTCCAGACTTCACACCATGGAGAGTCTGAATTTAAAAGTCCCCATCACTGGAGTCTGGTGTAGAAAATGATAACCCCAAGGCAGTTTGCAGCCTTCAGGAGGGACATTGCCCCAAGAGGGGTCTTGTTTTGACTACCACTGCTGTTAGGGGTTCATCTAAGGCATCATCCAGAGGGGATGGTGCACAGCCGAGGCAGAATTCCTGATACCCAAGAGGACTGCAAACAAGGTTGTACCATTAACAAGAACACCTGAAAATAATCATTTGTTTGCTTTGTTCTGAATAAAAGGGGGATCTGCTTGTGTGACTGGACCATTGCTGAGCTCAGCATGGGAAGAGCACAGCATGAGAGTGACCCAAGCAGCAAGTGCCAGAATTTCCCCAAAACTGAGGCTGCCTTGAAGAGTCCTTGAGTTTGGGCAGTCTGAGAGGCTGAGGCCCACATGTACAGGGGGCAATACCCCAGCCACGAGTCCAGCAGTGGCATTCAACAGCTGAGGAACCAAGGACACACAGTGCTATCCCAAAATCCACCCAGGCCAGAGAATGGAAGCAGAGCAGAGGGAAATGTTGATCTGCTCACATGCAAGAGGAAGATCCTGGCGTGCTTGGCTTGGAGGGTGCAAACAAGTCCAGGATCTTCAGCTGCTCTCTGGAGCATCCCTGGGGAGTTGGCTCTGGCCCAGATGGAGCTCTGTGGCTGTGGCCAGAGGCAGGGTCCTGTGGTGGAGGTGTACAGTGCTCACAGAGCCAGCCTGTGTCTGTCCCTGGATGCTTTCTTGCAAAACCTGGCAGATCTTGGTGTGCAGCTGACTTGTTAATTGGGAATGAGTGACTCCAGGAGGTCCTGACCTCCAGTGTTTGGTCAGACCTGGCTGCCTGTGCAGGCTGTGCAGCGCTGACTGCTCAGAGAGGAGGGGCTGCCTCTTATCCACCCACTGGCCACTGCATCCAGGGCCAGGAGTTGTGTTCCTTGGCAGTGCCAGCTTAGCCAAACTTTCAGCTGGAGCTGGATTTGGCCCCTTGCCCCAGGCATTTGCACTGGCACTCTTTACCTCACCCCTCCTGCAACATGGGATGGTCCTAGAGCTCATTTTCACTGCAACCCCAGTGCTGGCAGTCTGGAGTCTGAAAAAGGCTTTCAGGAGAGCCAAAATCCCCCAAATATCTCAGCTGCCCAGCTGTCCTTCTGTTGGGAGCAGAGGTTTGCCCCTGACCTCTTTTGCATCTATGCACACCACTTTCCTTGGTGCCTGCAGGGACACAGAGGGGTCTCTTGCCTTCCTCATGCTCAGACCCTGTCGCTGTGGGACACAATAAATGAGACACGGACTCGTGATTCAGAAGGTTGCTGCTCCGAAAAGGGGCTGGTTTATTCTCAGAACTTATTTTTATACTTTTTACAATGTGCCCACCTAAGAGGTGGGATCCTTGGACTCATTGGCCACATCAAGGGTCAACAAGCAAAGTCCCTCCTTAGGAGAGGGAAAAGTGAAAAACAAGAGAGTTTACAGAGAGTGACCTTGTTTACCATCTTAAATCCCCTGGGAAAGAACTTAAGAAAAACCTAAACATGGCAAACAGTGACAACAAGACCCTTGCCTGCTTGGAGCAGCAGGAGAGGGATACAGGGTCTCACTGTCCCTCCCAGGTGCCTGCTCATGTCCCACCAGTGGCTCTGTGACTTTGAGAGCCAAGTATTCCCTGGAGTAACTGTCCCAACAGCAAGGAGGAACTTCGAGAGACAATCATCAGCTGCACCAGGGTGGCTGCCAGCTCATAGCAGCGGCTCCCAGGGCTTGGTGTGTTAGAACCAAGCACACCAGCCAGGCTGGGAAAACAGGGCCCGGGAGAGGAATTAGCATCAATCAAGCCTAATCCCCCAAGGGGATGGCCTCGATGTGTGGCACGGGGTGTGCTGCATCCCTCCCAGACAGGCCTGGCCGAGGGCAGCGCGGTGACCTCCCGGCGCTGCCCCCGCAGCAGTGACCCCGGGCGGGCGCTCCTCTTTCCTCCTCTTTCCTCCTCTTTCCTCCTCTTTCCTCCTCCTCAGTGCCTTAGACAGACCTGCCCCCCGCCTGCTTTCCAGAGCTTTCCCAGGAGCTGATTAACCTCCCTGCCCAAGGCCAGGGCCACTCAAAGCGGGTTTGATTGGGAGTGCGTGGGGCAGCTTCCTCAGCCAGCCCACCGGGATGGAGGAGCCCTGGTGCTGGGAGTGCAGTGCCCAGCACGGAGAACGCTTCCACAGGCACATCCCAGCAGGAGAAACCCTTTGGAGAGAGGTGACCTGGGTTATAGATTTCAAGAGCCAATCTTAATAAAAGCAATTTATTGCCTGAAGTGTACCCCTCTCCTCTGCCCCCCCAGGTCGGCTGCTAGCTCAGAATTTGGGGAGGTTTGGGCAAGGGGATCTTCAGGATAGGGGGAATAAATCCAAAAGAGGCTCCTTACCTCGGGCATATTCTAAGGTTTATTCCAAGAAGGGTTCCCAGGGGTCAAAGAGGAAGAGCATGGAGGGAAGGGGTTTTTTTTATCTCGTTTGGGATGGGAGGTGGGGTTACCTGGCTGAAGGCCATGGGTCAGAGTCAAGGGGCAGGTGGGGTCAGACCAAAGGTTACAGTCTCAGAGTGGGTTTCAAGGGGGAGACCAAACGCCAGGGGGATACAACAATTGCCCAAGAGAATTCCGGACAAGAATTTGACAAAGCCAAGTGAAGCAACCCGGTGAAAACCTCCCAATGTGACCTCTACCGTGCCACGTTCACCTGAGCTTTCACCAGTGCCCGAGTCCAAGCCTGTTAGCTTTATACCCTCCTTGGGTTTGGACTCTGTGTACATGTTCTGACTTGCTGACTTGTCTCCCTGGTCCTGGGGTCGGGGGTGTGTGGGGGGTGGGGGTATTGAAACTTCCAGCACAGACTTGCTGTTCAGTATAGAATTTTTAAAGGTTCTTTTGTCCCTTGATGCTGTAGTTGACAGGATCAGGAGAACCACAGCCGTGCCTGAAAAGATCTCCTAGGTGTGTGGGAAGTCCTTGGAGTACCCTTAATGTTCCAGATAGGATGTACTCTCCAGAGTCATCAGTCCTCATCAGATGCTGATCATCTTTCCCCTCCGTGGCTCTCCACCTCTCATTGGTATTATAATTCCTTGATTCCTTCTCTGGAGATGAGGGAAATCTCTTGCGAAGTTTGCCAGCCCTGCACCGTCTAGGGCTCCTAGGGTCTTGAGAACTGTAAGCTTTATTCTTAACTTATTTACAACGCTGTTATTACAAAAACGTAATTCACCCTTCACCAATATCACATTATTATAAAAACATGAATTAACCAATCACCACAACCCGGATCCATGGGAGGTGCAAGAGCTTTGGCAGGCTCTGCTCCTTGGTGCTCAGCTCAAACAGGAGGTCTCCTGTGCCTGGGGGCATGAGGTGTTGCAGGTGCTCTGGGGCAGTGGGAGCTGCCAGCAGCAGCAGAGTGTGGGGACAGTTTTGCTCTGACCCTCCTGGATCTTCCCAGCTGTGCCTTGCATGCTGCTTAGGAAGCAGTGGGACAGCCAAGCCCCTCTTCTCCCAAGCTGAGGTCCACCTCATCCACTCCAGCTTTTCTGTCCACCTCCAAAAACTGGTGCTTGTTATTGCTGCAGTGGGGTAAATTAAACTTTTCGTCAGCATCATTTCCTCTGGTTCAGCTAGGTGGGAAACTCTGCATTTTACAGCCCCTTGGCTTCCCATTCAAATGTGGGGGGAAAAAAGAGATAGAAAGGAAAAATGTGCTTTAAATAGAACTTTCCATGCTGGAAGCACCTCTGGAAACACAGTGGAGGGGGAGCATCAGCATGAATGATAGGTGCAGGCACAGCAGGGTGCAAGGGATGGGGAACAGGGCACAGCTGGTGGATTCATGGCCCATCCTCCATCTCTTTGTAGCATGACCACCATCTCCTGCTCCACCTGTCAGCTCAATCTCCCTGCCATGCTCTGCCCTTGACTGGCACGACTGAACCCAGAGCTCTCACCCCGGAGCCACCCCAGGAGCCTGGGAGCCCTGCTGGTTCCACATCCCACCCCAGTGCCCTCTGGACACAAGTTGCTCCATTATCACCCCTAAAGCAATGGGACACACTTGCCATGCCCCTGCAGAGCCCCTTGCTCCAGGGAGCTCCAAATGCCTCCTCCCCTGCCTCTAGTTCTGCCCAGCTTCTGGCTGCCCCCCACCCCAGGTTAACCTCTCCATCTACTTCACTCTTTCCCCAAGTTTGTTCAACAGGAGAATTCCCAGGATTATTTTTGTGGCCCAGGCAGCTGGTGGGAATGCAGGCTGCTTAGAGCAGAAAAAGAGAAACAGGATGCTTGGCTCCTTTTTCCAGCTCCCTGGCCTCTGATAAAAGCTACGATCACCAGAGGAGACCACCAACCCAGCCTTTAAAGTCCAGGCACAACTGGGAGTACACATTCAGCTGACAGTGCTGTGCATGAAGAGTGCCCTTCACCTGCTCAAGCTGGGAGCTGTGCAGAGCAGGAGGAGCCACATGTGCTTGAGCACACCCTGGGAAAAGCCAGACCACGTCACCAGTGTCCCAGCAGCTGGACAGCTTTGCTCCAGGGAGCCCTCAGCAGCAGCTTTTGACTGTGTGGAAGAAAATCCTGGTTAACCACTGTGGGAGATTTGGTTTTAGGGCTTTTTTTAGAGTGCCAAGTTGCAGGTGTGGGCATGACCTCAAGCAAATGCCATTTGGGAGGAAGATCTCTGATGACCCATCAGGGACAGGAAAGGGGAAGGATCTCTCAGAGGCAGGGAGGGTGCCAAAGGTCATGGATGCACGGGCACTGCAAAGCTCAGACCTGGACAGGTTTTGCTTTGCTCCAAACTGCAGTACAGGCCAAGTAGCAGCACATACAGCTCCACAGACCTTACTGCTGCATTGTCAAGCCATTTACTATTATTTGATACTCTTTTTTTCCATTTTTACCCCTTCTGTCTGTTAAGGAAACTCTCCTTAACTACACACCAGGCTATCTGCCCTCAATGTATTCCTCAACATGTCATCCCCAGGATCATTATTTTGTGCACTAATGATTTATCTGTCCTGCTCAGCTGTGCTTTGCGAGGTGCCATGGGTGCTGTTCCTCTGCTGGGATGGGATGAGTGTGACCCAGGCTGGAAGGAAGGCTGGGAGAAGCCACTGGGACATCCCAGTGCCTTGGAAAGTGGGAGAAGACCTGAGGGGCTGAGGACCTAGACAAAAAGTGAGACCATTTGCTCTGTTTTGTTTCTGAAAGATCTAAATGCTCTTGAGACATGCTGGCTGTGGCCCTGCTGTTGGCAGGCTGAGACATTAACTGTGGCACCAAGTACAAAGGTGGAGACCAGCCAGCCCTGTCTGTGCAGAGGGTTTGGTGACTCCCTGCTCCCCTGCAGCCCCACAGGCCAAGCCTGAACATTTGGTTTCCATCATGCTCTGCACAGGTGAGGGTCAAAGGCTGAGACCTTTGGAGGGTGAGGGCAGCAGCAGCCGGAGCTCAGCTGCACACAGCTCCGGGCCTCCGTCTGAGCTCATCTCCACAGAAAACATTTGGGGAGGACACGTCCAGTGCAGATTTGTCATGTGGAGCAGCTTGGCAGGTCCAACCCCCCTGGGGCCCTTTGCAAGCATTAACCAGTGGATTAAACCAGCCCAGCCGCTGTCCTCACTGCTGGGATGTGGATTTCCCAGAGATGAGCAGGAAAAGTGTGGCCTGTCCCTTTAAGTCCAAAATGACGAGTGTGTTTCTGGAGGCTCTGGAAAAGAAGTCAAGACTATTGGCTTCTGCGTCACCAGCACCGGCCATTGATTCCCTGGAAATGTTTCATATTTGGCCAAACTGGCTGTTGACGGAATAGTTTCTGATTTAACACTCTCGGCTGCAGTTGGGAGCCAGCTGGGTCTTGTTAGCTCCAGAGAGACCGTCCTCCCCTCGCCTGCTGCAGAAATACTTCCAGCAGAGCCCCCTCCTCCTTATTCCCAAATTGACACTTAAGCCACTCTAACGAGTTCTGCACAGGAATCCTGGTTATTTCAGCCCCTTCAGCCAACTTCTATCGTTGTTGTTATTGTTTTACCTTTTACTTTCATGCAGAAAAATACGCTTGCTGAGCAGCCCCAAGCTGGTCTCTCTCCCACCTCCAGCCTAGCCCTCTGTGTGGAGCAGATGTGGGTGTCCTTGGGAGCTCCCAACACCTTCCCTGCCCGCTCCTGTCCGACCCCACGGTGTGCAGGGCATCCTCCTCACTTCTCCTTCCCGCTCATCCTCCCACCCTGTCTCTCCCAGCTTCTCATCCTCTCTCCTCTACTTGCTCCCCTCTCTATCTAGTCTGTGTGTTCAAAACAGCACAAAAGCTCTTACAGCTCCCTGGGCTGTGACCCAAACAGTAAAGAATGTTTATGTGCTGGTCTCCTTCCATTTCTGTGCATTAACGTTGCACACACGGGCTCACGCACTCACACACGGCGCTCCTGGTGCCTCCACGGGCTGCTGGCCAAGGGAGCCCGGCCAAAGTAAAGGCATCTGGGCCCTTCTGGAGAAGGCAGGAAAAGAAGAAAGAAAAATACAAAAGCAAAGAAGGATTTGGAGGCAAGCAGCTCCTCCAGCCTGTGCGCCTGCAGCCGCTGTGGATGGGGCAGGGGGTGCTGCACCAAGGGGGTTTGCCAGGCTGTGCCTGTCCCAGCAATCCCACCCTGTCCCTTGTCACCCACTCAGCATTCCCCATGGACTGGGGCAAGTGATGGAACCACAGGCTCACACAGAGAGGGGGTGGACATGCAGAAATTGGGGGGGGTCTGGCTTTGGGTGGGGCTGCTTGCCAGAAAGGTGCAGCAAGCTGCTGGAGCCCCCCTCACCACACAACACCCAGACACAGGGACAGCAGGCAGTCAGCACTGAGGTGCTGAATCCCCAAAACAATGCTGGGATGTCAGGGCTGGGAGCCCATTTAAAAGCTCTGAAATTGGGTCTGGGGGGATGGATGAGGTTCTGTCCCCACAGTGACTGAGGCCACACAAGAGCCTGAACACCACTGGCCTATGGGCTCTCCAACAGGGCTGAGGGAGGAGCTGCTGTGAGGGGCTGTGAGTCCTGGATGGTCTCTGCATGCAGAGATGGCTGCATGTGGTCAGAGGCAGGATGGTCCTTACTGCCTCTAAAACCACCTTGGGATGTTGCTAAAAAGGAGGAAAATGAGGCACAGTGGGTGGGCCAAGAGGCCCAGGAGTTTCTGCTGGCTCTTGCAGAAGCCCCCTGAGTGCTGGGGGTGCAATGCTGGGACAAGTCTGCAGAGCCAGTGGCTGACTGGGAAGGGTCAGGTCTTTGGCTGAGCTCACCCTGCTCCTCTCCAGGCTCCTAAAAGCAAGGAGACACACATGGCATCACCAGCACCTGCAGGCTGTGATTTAGGGGCAAGAGAAGCCTTGCTCATCCACATGGTGAAGGTGCTGCCTTGTCCATGACACACTGCTCAGGCTGATCTCTGCAGTGCTGCTCTGGCCCCAAAGGCAGCTGGGCTTTCTTAGGCTGGTTCTTTGCACCTCTGCAGGACACACAGCCTGTCCATGACCCCCTGTGAGGGGCAAAAGCTGCTCAGTGCCAGTGAAACCACCGGGGCTGCTGCCAGATGCTGTGAAAGCTTCATGTGCTGCACAGCGTTTAACCCCAGCAATCTGATGGGCACTGAATTTCCTTCTCATCTTCCAGCAAAATGACCTCCCAGAGGTCCCAGCAGGGGTTAACTCTGTACAAAGTAGTCACGCAACGGGGAGGGCTCCTTCCAAGCACCAAATAACTTGCAGAAGTAATGCATTTGTTCCTCATTAGGGTAATTGCCCCATCGCTTTTCGCTGTGGCATCAGCCAACCTAACTCACAAACATCTGAAAACACCAGCTAAAGTATGACCAAATTTAGGAGCTGAGTCGAGTAATATATCGCCTTGATTTGCCCTAAAACATGAATTGGCTGGGAGTCCTCCCACATATTGCATTTCCAGGGAACATAAGGAATCCATTGTGTAATTAGTGGTTGTATTTTCAACACGCTGCCTTGGCCAGGCTCTGCCCTCCTCTCCTGAGCTACTGCACCTCTTGGGACCCCCAGGTCGTGGATGTGAGTGGGGAGTGGGGGGTATAGGATGTGTCTCCACAGAAGTGTGATGGTTATGGCAAAGCAGGAGACCTCTAGCACGCAGTTTGGAGCTGGCCAGTGTGGATGTGTGTGGCCATAACCTGTCTAATGTCCAGGAGAAGACCTGGGGACAGGGTCAGGTTCTGAGTTGGAGGATCTAGCTCAGAACCCTTGCCTGCAGTTGTCAGCCATCATCAGGATCTCTCCTGCCGTGGGATACCCTCACTGGGAGCTCAGCACAGCAGCAGAAATCCTGCCCCAAGGCTGCAGGGAGGGAGTGAAGCTGAGCAAGAGCTGGGCTGTGAATCCTACCCTGTGCCCTCCTGCCTGCCCATACCCTGATCCCCAGCCCTCATCAAGGCTGGCTGGGAGGACTCCCCACAGTCCCTCATGGGAAATCTGATAGATTCATCTGCACCTGGACTGAGCCTGGCTGTCCCACCCTCCCCATTTAGCCTGGCAGATATGATGCTGATCCTTGCCTGTCTCGCAGGGCACTGAGTGCCTCTTGCTTTGGCTCTCCACTCTCCCATCACATGTGGAAAGGATGTTTCCTTCTCCCTTCCCAAGCTGCTTTGAGCAGCCCAGGCCCTAAGAAATGGTGACCCCAGAGGAGTGGCACTTGGATGAGCTGGGTGTGACTGAGAAGAACATCCTCCAGGACATCAGCCTTCCCCATCTTGTCTGGCAACCCTCCCTTCTCTTTTCCTTGTGGGTCACCCCTTTACCATGCAAGGGACCACATGTGAAGGCCACACATGGGGCTGGGGTGGCTCAGAGGGCAGTACCTTCTCCCTGCCTTGCACCAGTGTGCCCAGCACAGCCAGCTTGCAGATGTGACCTCCCACTGGCCAACTGCCCAGATACCCCTTCCTTGCTCATTTTCCCACATTTGCTCACCCACTCTGAATGCCAAATGAGGCTTCACTCCCCCAAGGCTGCTGTCACTTGAAGGTATTGGAGAAATCCTTTTGCACTGTAAAAATGATGGTTAAACCTGGAAGTTAATTCAGTCTCCTCCGTGCCCCATTCCTGCCAGTCCAGGAGCTGGCCAGAAAACAAGCAAGAGTGCTTCCCTCCCTCCTTGGCTGTTTGTTGTCAGACCTGTGTGTTCACCTCTCACACCTCATCTCGAAATGTTTTCCCCCCTTGTGACTTTTGGAAGCTCTTGGAGGGGTCAGGTGTTACTGCCCTGGTTAAACAGGGTAGGGACAGTTCCCCCTTTCTGTCCTCCCATGGAAGAAGGGTTAAGAGCAGAAACACTGGTCAAAGCAGGAAAACAAACTAAGAAAAGACTCTCTGTGAGCCAGGACATCCATTCAAAACAATTAGCTGGCCTGTGGGGAGCCTTGCTCTGCTAAAGGCATACATTTCCCTTCTGTATGGATTTTCCACCTAATCTCCACATTTTACATGGACGTGCTGGGGGGAAGGGCCCGGGATGAAGTGTTCATTCATTTCCCCTGCCCAGCTTTGTTTCCACACCTTCCACAGGCTGTCTCCTGGCCTGGGGATGCCTTTGTATCCACTCTCCCCTCCCCTCTCACCCCTCCACCAGGCTCTGTCCCATGGCAATGGGGGGAATACACCTCTGATAAACACATTTTTGGCAAGGTTGTCTGTGCACACATACAGCTTCCTCATAGGAAGAGAAAGAGAAGGAAAAGGAGAGAAGAAGAGTCCTTTTCTTTCACAAAACCATGGAAACATCCTCATTCTTGGGAGCAGATGGCTTTCCAATTGACTCTGTGGCCGAGGCCTCCTTCATGTGCACAGCAGAGCCCCAGAGCCCGCCTCGTTCTTCTTTGCAGGGAGGAGAGAGAAAACCAAATCACTGAGACAGGCACGTGACTGCAATGCAAAGCAAAACCAGCTCTGCAAAAGCCCTGCTGCAGATAAAATCAGGCACAAGGATGGATGTGAACTCGAGAGCCCAGACCAGTTCCCCCTTGGACTTCCCAGGCTCCAGCTGAGCGCTGATTTTTGTCCCACTGGTCTTTGTTTGGTTTTTTTGGCACTAGGGAGGTTCAAACTGAGACACAGCAAACCCAAAGGAAGCTTCTCTCACCACACTTTTTCCTGAGCTGCCTCAGAGGTCCCAGCCTGGCTGGGCAGTGGTGTCAGGGCAGGGTCAGTGCCCCCTCACAGGTGCAGATCTGTCACTGTCCCCCTTGACCCACCCTTCTCCTTGGAGCTGCAGCTCAGCTCGTGTCCCATGGGGTGTTACAGGGCTGGGATTGACTCTCCAGCTCTTTCCTTCTGCCATCAGGTGGAAGTTCCATTTTCTCCTCAGGGGAGCCAACCCTGGGTGTTCCCTTCTCTCCAGAAAGCACCTAAGCCTCTTGCTTTCACTCCAAGTACATCCCTTTAAATGATCTGGGCACTTAAGAAGTCTTAGCATTTCATTAGCAGATGTTAATAGCAATGGCACAGAGCCACATACTCTGAATTCAAATCCTCCTTGGTTTAGCATGCACCAGTCCACCTAGCAGATCCTAGCAGCCAGGATCCAGACATCTGCTGCATCCCTCCCTGGAGCTCTTCCTATCAAATGGGTGAGCAGCCAATGTTTCCAGCTAATTGCAGTGCTAGAGAAGGGGGACTCTGGTCCTGTGGCACCAAGACCTGAGGGAAGGGGAAACCACCTCCAAATGCCTTCAGAAACCTTCCCTTCAGCTTCCAGCTGGGAAGGGAGCCTCACCAAGAAAGATGAACCAAGGCAGGAGCTCAGCTGGAAAACATCAATGACAGCATAGAGCTGGTCCAGAAGGATGTGTGGGCTGGTCCCACTGGTGTTTACTGAGCTCTTCCCACAGGCTCAATGGCAAGGTGACAGTCTCTTTCCTCAGATGCTTTTCCTCTTCACTTCCAAGTCCAAAACGTTTCTGCCTGAGAAAACCCCTGTCTGGTCCATTCCTCCTAGCAGTTGTCCTGCCCAAGTTTTACTCAAAGCAGGGAAAACACAAAATGGGCCCTGGGAAATCAAGACATGGTCAGTCCCTTAATTCCCTTTAGCTTCCCATCTTCAGTCACTGCTTAATCAGAATCCCCAAACGATGCTGCTCGTGTATGTGATGGTGATACCTACAGAGTCCCTGTGAGTCCCATGGCAGGACCACAGTGCTGCCAGGAGCTGTTCCTCATCCCAGCCTTGCCAGTGAGCTCCTTCCTTTCCCAATGCAGAGCTGTGCAAACCAGCACTCTGTGCCCTTTCTTGCTTTCATCCCCAAACGAGTTGTGGAGGCCGAGATGAGCGCCCTGGGTGACTAAAGCTGTGCCAGAAAGGACAAGGAAGAGCAGTGCTGATGACCCAGGAGCAATCCCATCTGCCATGGAGGCAGCTGCCCCCTCTGGCACAGCAGGGAGGGCTGGCTGCTCCCCCTGGCCCACAGAGGACCAAGCAGACACCCTGAGCCCACGCTGCACATCTGGAAGTCAGATCCATTAAAACAAACCCGATTACATAACAACAGCCATCTGGAGCCTGTTACCACTACAATTTTAGTAAAAATAGGTTTTTTTGATATGATCTCTCCTAGGAATGTGGCAGAGGGGCTCGGAGCCAAAGTCTTCCAAGAATGGCTGTAGCTGCTTTTCATAAAGCATCCCCCATCTCTTGCTTGGGGCAGGGTTGTTCCCTCTCCATGCACACACCCTGACTCCACACTGATGCTTGGAGGCACAGAGGAAGGGTTGAGGGTGAAGGCAGGTGCAGTGCTAGAGTTTCTTGGATGAATCTGTAGAAAATAAACACAATTTGCTTTGGAGGTGCTTAGATACTCCAGGGGTGGGTGATTGGATGGACGGAGGGAAGGAAGGAGAGCCATGGTTTGCAGACAGCAGTGTCAGACCTGCTTTTCATAACAACCAGAATAAACAGCCACTTACTGAAGTGAGAAGTGCTGAGCTCCTGCAGCCTCCACATCTCTTGTTTTGCTGACTTTCTTGAGTTTCTGCCCTTGCAAGCACAGACACTGCCCATTATCCTGCCTGTGCAGCCTCCAGGCCATGTCTTTGTCTCCCTCAGCTTCCATTGCCAGTTGGACTCCCCGCCCTCCTCTGACCATGGACCACCCCCAGACCCCCTCTCTGCTTCTGTGGCCCATCAGCTCCGTTGGTCAGTTTGTGACCATCTCCTCTGTCCTTCCCCAGAGTCAGGACAATGATGGGATCAAAACACCAGCTGTATTTTCCACCTCTTTGCAGGCAGCTCACATCTCCAAGCACATCTCCTTCATCTGCTGGCTACAACAAGATTGTCTCTATCCACGGACCCTCTGGACTTTGGCTTTCTTTGACTCCCCTGGCCAGACACTGTTTCTCCTGAGGGCTCCACCCTGCCAATGAGCTCACCAGTGCTGAGCACCAGACCATGGCAACCCCAGTGAGTGCTCATCTGGGAGCAGCAGAGGAAATCTTGAGCTGGCGGTGGCTCAGTTGGCAGCTGCCGTGCTCCTGGAGCCAGCTCAGCAGCAGCACTATGGAAAGGACCTGGAAGGTCATTTGGGCACATGCATTTGGTGTTAAATATTGAAGTGTTGTTGCTAAGGAGAGCTCAGTGCTACCAGCCAGGGCGAGGGGCTAATTCAGGTGCCATGGCCAAGATCCGGCCTGAGCATTCACCAGTTGTTCCTTCCCTGTGTTTTTAATGGTGCAATTCCTGGCTCCCCCAAAGCTCCTCAGCTGGTCCAGGCCATAACAACTGCCCAGAGCTGGCCCTGCAGCCAGGAAGGTTTTGCCTGGTGCTGTCAGATCCCAGGCAGAAGCAAGGAGGGTTTTGGCCGCCCGGACAACATCAGGCTGCTTCACAGCACACAAGGAATGGAAACTTCCTTCCTTGCTGTTGATCTATCTGCAAGAAAGTACTGGAGAAATTCCCTCTCCAGTTTTAAGGGAAGGGTGTGGAGCTGGCTCAGGATGGATCCTGGTGGCTGGAGTCAGGACACAAGACAGGGGATTTTGTTCCTGCGTTGATCTGCTGGTCCTGAGGACCCCCAGTGAACGTGCAGAGGGTGCTGTGTGCTCCTCTCTCCAGAGCATGGCTGGAAGAGTCCTGGAACAAGGAGAAATGAGACATCTGACCCACCACCTGAATGCTCTCCACCCTCCTGAATCCCTCCCCGGGTCATTTCCTAAAGCAGGAGGGCAAGGACAAAGAAAGTGGATCTCCACTTTGGACTGGAAGGGTGAATTTCAGTCTGGGTTTTAGGAATTGTGTTGGCACAGTGCAGTGGAAGCTCTGCTTTCTGTACAGGGCTCAACATTAACAGGAGCTCAGCATTAACACCCTTCATGCCTCAGAGCAAGGCTGCACCATTTCCTTCCACATCAGCCTATAAAAGACACAAATTCAAACTCTGGGGTTTGCTGCCCTTTGTGCCAAGCAGATATCAGTTTTCCCAAGGTTATAACCTGGGTAACTTTTCATCTCATCTGTAGCTAATGCACCTTTGGATGAAGTGCACCTCCTTGCCAGAGCAGAGGGCTGCTGGAGCCCTCGTGCAGAAAATGCTTTTCTGTTGCCTGAACCCTGTCCTTGCAAATGGAGGTGCTATTTTGGCTGATGTGCAGCCAGCCTGGAGAAGTTCAGGCCAAATGTTTTGAGTCTGACAAAGTTAAAGGCAAATGAAATCAGAGCCTTGTAGTTAGAAGTGTCAGGCTACATCCATTACCAGTTCCACCTACAATAAAAACTGCTGGAAATTTGTAAAAATGCTTTTTTCTTTCCTTTTTTTTTTTTCCCTTAGTTTTTTTTTTTTTTTCCTTTTCTTTTGGAGACTCTCACCTACTCTGCAGTCTCTGGCTAAAATCAAAGCAATCCTACTCTCAGCCTCATTTCCCACATGTACCCTGTAAGCATCCCAAATGGGCCATGCACAGCCAGCTTCTGACAAACTGAGGGCAGGAGGAAGCAGGAGGAGAGGGAGACGAGGCAAGGACGTGGTTCCAGAACCCTGCTCCAGGCTGATGTGAAACTGGTGCCTGATTTTGGTTTCATCTTTGCAGCCATCATCTTGGGAGAGGCTGTGCAGCTGCTTCAAGCCTGGAAAACAAAAGGTCTTTATTCTCCATATTATTAGCACTGTGATTATTATTGTTATTGTTGTTATTATTAAATTTGCAATTCAGACACTGGCTATTAATGGGAAATTCCTGCATGGAAGGCTGCTGAAAGACTGAGTGCAGTTACTCTGTTTGTGCCTCTCAGATGGCCCCACTGCATCGCTCTCTGTGCTGGAGCTGCCTTCTCTTCCTGGCTCTTTTTCCATCCCTCCCATCACATTTGGAAGGCAGTGTGTGTTGCCTCTGATTTTCTACAGTTTTATCAAAGAAAGATTGTGAATAAACAGAGCAATCTGGAGGAAAACCAGACTCAGATTAGCTTCAGTTTGCCTTTGCCTGGCCATTTCCCACCGGTGCTCTCCTCACCCACAGCCTGTGGATGTCATTTCTCGCACTGGAAAAGCAGCAAAGCTGCTGGTCTGGTGCTTTTCTGTGCTTTTGGCAGATGGTTCACTCGTGTCTCTGGGAGCAGCCCCTGGGACAGGGCGAGAGAAAAAAAAGATTTCTGCAAGTGCCAAGCTTGGGGTGAGGAGCAGAGGCTGATCCCAGATGTTCTGCAAGGGCAATCAGGGTTCATTAATTGCTCATCCCACCCAGGAGTGCCTCCAACTTCCCCAGGCACCTCCACCCTCCCATCTCAGGTCCATCCCCCAAGAGGCACCAAGGCATGGGAGGGGCAGGAGGAGCCCCCAGGTCCCCCAGCCCCAGGGCCAGCATTGTGTACAACATTTGTGTTCTCAAAGGTACAACTGCCACACCTCCCCTGCTCTGCTTGGCACCCCCAGGGGAAACAGCCCTGGACCTGGAGCAGTGAGCTCCCCTCACACCCAGCTCCCTCTGGGATGCTCCCACATCCTCTGCTGCAGATCAGTCTGGCCTTTCCATTTGGGATTGATGCAGGAGCTGCCATGGACAGAGGTCCCTGGTCCATGGTGCATGGCCAGGCTCCCCAGAAAGTCACAAACCCCACATTTCTCCCCAAACAGCTCTGCCATGTCATGGGGATGCAGCACTCGGCCCCAGTGCAGGGAAGGTGCTGGCAGGCTGCCACAGCCCTGTCCAAAAGCACAGACATTTGGCCTCAGAGTGCTGGAGCATGAGCAATCTCCCAAGAAGAGCAAAAAGTCAAGACACTGATTTGCAGATACTGTTATGAACCAAAGCCCAGAGCTCTGCTCATTGTAATAACTGACACAATCGAGCTCATTATTTATACAGTATCTGCATGAACATTTGACACTGGGAAAATTCTTGCAGTTCCTGAAAGGCTGGCAAATTCTAGCACGAGTGTTTATTCGTGCCAGAATCGGATCCAGAAAGTCACTTTTCTTTCTCAGAGGATCTTTTATCTGATGAGAGCACAGACAGTGATGGACAGGCAGAGCTCAGCCTTCAACCCAGCTGAGCCACCCTGGGAATGCCTGCCCACTGGAGATGCCTGCATGGGTGGTAGGGAAGAAAGAGGACACCTCTTAATTGTCCCAATTGTCTGAAAGTCCCCTGGATCCAGGGAAATTGCATCTAGAAAGCCCTGTGGTTGTCCCTGTTTGTAGGATGAATCCATCCCCTGTAAGGAGAAAGAGAGGTGCTCCTGCAGGTCACAGCCCAAATGCCAGTGGGCAGCTGAATCCCATCACCCCCAGATTGATGCTGCCAGCAGTGATTTACTGCAGGGAAGATCCTCAAGGAAATAAAAAAAAAAGAAGGAGGTGGCCCAAAGGTGAGGAAGGATGAGCTGCAGAGCCCAGTGCAGGGGGACCCTGCATCCCTCCCTGCCAGAGCCCTGCACTTTGGATAAATATTTGAAGTCCCTGTAAACAGAGGAATGAGGAGAAGCACTTTCACTTCTCCCCCAGAGGCCTGGGGAAGGCGAGCACGCTGGCCAGCAGCCAGGCAGGGGAGTGCCCCCTGGGACATGCACAGCCAGGGATGGAGGTGACAGCGGGCAGGGGTCACCAGCAAACCCAGCTCTGACCCTCCTGAGGGTCATCCTTGCGGTCTGGGGTGGCCTTGGGGTGATGGGACCCTCCTGGGTCCCCTCTTCCAGCATGGGAGCACACCCCAGCTCCCCAGGCATCGTCACCTTCAGCCTCAGACAGGAGGCACGGAATGAAAAAGGTGCCCAGTGTGGAGCAGAGCCCAGGGTTTGAGCTCTGTGCCCCTGTCAGCCTCACACCCCAGTGTGAACAGCCCCATTCTCCTTCCCCTCCTGCACCCCCTGTGCCTTTGGCCCCTTCCCACCGCGGGGAGTTTCCATTGCTCCTCTCAAACCGCAGCCCCATGCTTGGGAACCTGAAACCTGCATTTGCTGGAGAGAAGAAAATCAGATTGTAGGAAATGCAGCACATGAAAAGAGACAGGGGGAGAAGAGGGGGGAAAAGCAAAGCCATTTTTTATTGCTCACAGAATCTGTCCATTTTCCATGGCTGTCACATCCCCCTTCCACAGCCAAGAAACAACGGAAAATATGTTTGATTTTTTTTTTCCTGGCAGGTACCTGTTAACTTTCTGTTGTTTTTTTGGTTTGTTTTTTTTTTTAAGGCACCATCCCTTCTCCCCAGCAACACATGACTTCCCCAAGAGCCCAAGGCTGGGTGAGAGCTGTGGTCTGTAGAAGGGAAGGTGAGCTGCTTGTTTCTTGAGGGAGATGGCAGGACCTAGTGGGTAGAGTGGGGCCTTCCATCTCTACCCACTAGGGGTTCTGCCTTATTTTCCTCTACTTTCCCCTCTTTAAAGAGAGCATGTAATTGATAATTAATAATTATGATTGAATTAGTTTTATTGTTGAATTAACATTTTACATGAACAGTTCATTTGGTCTCGTTCTGTCTATCCAATGGGAGCAGCTGAGGTGTCAGCATCAGGAATCATCATTATTACCCAGTCCCAGCATGGCTCAGGAGTGGGGCAGAGCTCTCTGAAGGATAAAACTGAATACCTTCAGCCACATAAAAAAAAAGAGAGAGAGAGCAAAAGGTGTGCTTGCCACAGGGGTTGATGCTCTCCCTGGCAAGGACCAAGAGCATCCCCAGCCAGCACCACTGCCAGGCTGCCTGTCCACACACAGATGGGTCCAAGCCATGGCCACGAGCACAGACTGGACCTGCACCCTGAGAGGAGAGAGACTTGCCCTGCCAAAGACCCAAATTAGAACAGACAAGCACTGGAAAATGGCTTTGAGGAGCCGGGGTGGAGACAGCACTACTGGATACCAGCCAAGCAAGAGGGGCCAGGAGCGGGGAGGCAGCAGAACCCCAAGTTGAAGGCTGGACCAGCCCCACCAGCATCTGCCCGTGGTGAGGAGCCTGATAAAAGCACAGAGGATGTGGGCACATCCCACAGGGCAGGATCAACACCCAGGAAAGGATAAGGCTGGGAAAGGGTGAAGCATGGGAATTGTTGAGACACAAAGCACAAGGTTAGAGTGGGCTGAGGGTGGGAGCTGTGTCCTGGGCAGAGCAGCATAGCAAAGAGCTCTGTCACTGTCCCTGTGGGAGCTTTGCAAAGAGCACCTGCAGTGTCACAGCCCTCGATGATCCCAACAAGGCCACTTACCCAGGGTCCCCCTTTCCAAGTGACCCAGGAAGAGATGGCAAAGCAGAACCCATCCAGTGGGACCCCACTAGGAAGAGGTGAGGCTGCCCTGGGCTGCAGAGCCACCAGGATGGATTATGTGGATTGTTCCAAACTCAAAAGCTTCAGCTGCTATTTTTTAAGAAAAAAATTCATATTCTTCATGGAAAGCAGCTGGATTTCTATCGATTTAAGCCAAACCTCACATGTGGGATAGCTGGCACAACCAGTCTCCTTACTGATGCTCAGAAACAAGCAGAAGGAAGAAGAACAAAGTAAAAGCAAAATGCTAGATTTTAACTGTGGGGTCACCTTGTTTTGCTCTATTCTCTTTGCTTTCCATTTCACAATCTCCTGGGAGCTGGTGAAGCTGGGACCTGCCCCCATCCTTGGATATAAGCACAGAGGTGATGATGTTCCAACCTCCGAGCTGGGTGCAGGGAAGGACAGAGCCGCCCAGGTTTTTTTGCTGCCGAGTTGCGTTGGGGAAGATCACTGCTTCAGGAAGTGATCGGAGCCCTGCCCGAGCAGCGAGAGCCGCTCATCTGCCCTGCAGCTGCGGGGAGGTGCCGTGTCCGCACACCTAATGCTTGGAAACCCCGGCCAGGAAAGATGCGGGGGCTGGGGCTGTTTGCTCGTGTCCCACAGCCAGAACCCTACCCAGGCACAAGGATGGGGCTGGGGCTGTTTGCACCCTGCTTGTGCCCTACAGCCAGAACCTTACACAGGCACAAGGATGGTGCAGGAGCTGTTTGCACCCTGCTTGTGCCCTACAGCCAGAGCCCTACCCAGACACAAGGATGGTGCTGGGGCTGTTTGCACCCTGCTTGTGTCCCACAGGCTGTTTGTTCGTGTCCTACAGACAGAACCCTACCTAGGCACAAGGACGGGGCTGGAGCTGTTTGCACAGGCACAAGGATGGTGCTGGGGCTTTGTTCGTGTCCTACAGCCAGAACCTTACACAGGCACAAGGATGGGGCTGGAGCTGTTTGCTGGTGTCCCACAGCCAGAACCCTGCCCAGGCACAAGGATGGGGCTGGAGCTGTTTGCACCCTGCTTGTGCCCTACAGCCAGAACCTTACACAGGCACAAGGATGGTGCTGGGGCTGTTTGCTCGTGTCCCACAGACAGAACCCTACCCAAGGACCAAGGATGGGGCTGGGGCTGTGGCCAGAACCCTACCCAAGGACCAAGGATGATGCTGGGGCTGTTTGTTCGTGTCTCACAGACAGAACCCTACCCAAGGACCAAGGATGGTGCTGGGGCTGTTTGTTCATGTCCTACAGCCAGAACCCTGCCCAGGCACAAGGACGGTGCTGGTGCTCGGGGTGCCTCAGGCGAGCTCCGCGCTGGCAGCGCCTGGGTGTGCAGAGCTCCCCGCTCCCGGGCTGAGCCCGCGCCCTGCCAGCCCCTCTCCATCCCGCCCCAGCCTTGAACACGCTGCCCACACCCTGGGGATGGCAGCGGGGCTTAGGCAAGCGAAAGGAAGGGAAAGCTTTACTGTGCTTTTCCGCCCTTTTCCTCCCGGCCGGCCGGGAGCTGCGCGCAGCCGGGCCGAGGAGGGTGCCAAGATCCAGCATCCGAGCCGGTCTCGAGTTTCAACCGCAAGCCACGCGAAGGAAGGAAAAAAAAAAACAGCCCAAGGGCCAGTGAGACCGTGACCTGAGTTCAACTTTGGGGGCTGGTGTCTCTGCAGTCCTGCATCCCCCTTTCGACCCTTCCCATCCTGCTGCTGCTGCTGCTGCTGCTGCTGCTGCTGCTGCTGCTGCTGCTGCTGCTGCTGCTGCTGCTGCTGCTGCTGCTGCTGCAGCAAACCCTCCCCAACCCCGCTCCCGCAGGCTCACCGGGCTGATCACCCAGGAAATGCTTTCATTTTAAAGAGAGCAAGGCCCTCTCTGAGGCAGTTCCTGCCCAGCTCCCACAATGCGGAAAGGCTTCGATCGATTTAGTCTGCCAATAAAACCTCCTGCAATTCTTTTCTGGTTTGTTGGGGGTTTTTTGTTTTGTTTTTTGTTTTTTTTTTTTTTTTTTTTTTTTGCTTGTTTGTTTGTTGGTTTTTTGTTTTGTTTTTTTTTGGTTGGTTTTTTTTGTGAGGTTTGGGGTTTTTTTGCTTTGGTTTGGTTTGGGGTTTTTTTGGGTTTTTTTTTTTGTTTGTTTGGTTGGTTTGGTGGTTTGTTGTTTGGGGTTTTTTTGATGGTGAGTTTTTTGTGGTTTTTTTTGTTGTTGTTTTTTGTTTTGTTTTGTTTTGTTTTGTTTTGTTGGTTTTTTGGTGGGTTTTTTTGTTTTGTTTTGTTTGTTTTTGTGGTTTGGTTTGGTTTGGTTTGGTTTGGTTTTTTTCCCCCTCCGTTTCCTTTCCCGTTCGAGCAGACAGAATCAAATCTGTATTTCACCTGCAAGACACGGTCTCTCTTCCACCCCCGCAGGTTTGCCTGTGATCTGGAGGTGACCAGCAGCAAAGGGATGCAGGGCAAACAGCACTGATCCCTTCCCTTGCCCTTGTCACTTACCTGGGGCTGCTCTAGCACTGGGGAGCAGAAGGAAATACCTGACATTCCTTCTGCATGCTCTCATTTCTCAGGCAGACCCCGCACAGGCCAGCTCGCTGTGCTCTCGTTAGATTCTGCAGGGAGAATTTCTCCTTCCAGACACGCCACGAACTCTGCCTGTTCCCCCCGCCGAGGCTCTGCCCGGGCTGACCCCGCAGGATTTGGGAGCCGGCAGGATGGGGAGAGGCAGGGGAGGAGAGGAGAGAGGAGAGAGGAGAGAGGAGAGAGGAGAGAGGAGAGAGGAGAGAGGAGAGAGGAGAGAGGAGAGGAGAGGAGAGGAGAGGAGAGGAGAGGAGAGGAGAGGAGAGGAGAGGAGAGGAGAGGAGAGGAGAGGAGAGAGGGTTTCAAGTCTTTATTTATATTTTCCCCTCTGCTGCTGCTGGCCAGCAGCTGTGCACAGCTCCTACAGCATCTGGAGTCTCTTGGCCACCGGCTGGGGCTCTTGGAGGACGTGTGTGCTCGTGCACACGCTGAACTGCAGCACTCCGGGTGAGGGGAGGAATGCAGCCCTGGCCGGAGCCGAGCAGAGCTGTGCCGCCCGTGCTCAGCTGCAGCTCCAGCTCCATCTCTCCTCCTGCCCAGCAGATGCTGCCCGGAGTTGCCTTCGACAAGGGGAAGGGTGCCAAGGTCTGACGGGGGTTTGATGCAGTCCCCCGGGCAGGGTGCAGGGCTCAGGCAGGTGAGCCAAGGGGGCCAAAGCCCAAATTTCCATCTCTGGCCCCATTGCTCCTCTCATGGTTCCCAGATGTGGGAGGCAGTGGCCAGCACGAGGAGCGTTCCTGCAGCAAGGTTTGGGAGAAGCCCAAATCCCAGGGAGAAGCACAGTGGGGAGAGTGGCTGCTGCTGGCAGGCTGTTCGGAGGTGGAAAATTTCCGATTGCATGTACCAAGCACCTGGGAAAATGGGGAAAATCCTCCAGGCTTGTGTAACAGCCATCACGAGAGCTGGAAGGCAGCTGGGTGCTGAGGTTTGGGACCCTTCTACCCTTCCAGCCACAGCACCAGCCATGCCCACCTTCTGTGCACGTGTAGCAGGGAGGTGTGTTTGTGGCCCGTGGGTTGCTCAGCTATAAACAGCAAAATAAATTGTTAACCCCGAGTTTTCGAAGGATTTCACGCCACCTGAGCCACGCTGCCCTTCCCTGCCCCACAGGGCCCTTGGCTGCTCGGCCCCTGCCAGGGGGATGTGGTGCAGCTGCCCACGGGCACTGGAGCAGGACAGGAGTGACTGGGAAACCTCAGCTCCTTCCCAATGCTGGCTCTGACCGAGCAAACCCTGGCTGTGCTCGCCTTGGCTTGGGACCACAGCCTATTTTTGGAAGCTCTTGAGACTTCCAGGGATGGAACCGCCTTTGTTTTCCCTTCATTCACAGACGGGGTCATTTTGATTTGTTATGTGTTTGTGCATGGGCTTTTTTTATTGTTGTTATTGTTTATTCTTTCCTGCCTTTTATTGATGGCGTCAAAAGCAGCGTAACTGAAATGCAGCAGAAGCAGAGGGGAAGCTTTGGACTCGCCTGTTTGGGGGAGCAAAAAGCAGCCAGGCTGCACGGTGGGGACGGGAGTGTCTCTGCCATGAAATGTCTGCTCTTCGTATCCTTGCCAGATCCCGGGATGCAGAGGGAAGGAGAGGAGCCAGCAGGTTTCCACCTGGGCCACAGCCTGGTTCCAGGCTGCCTGGTGGGGATGCTGTGGAAATTGCAGCTTTCCAAGAAACCAGGCTCAAGGCTGAGTGCTCAGAAAAGGACCAGTCTGCCTCTGGATGGGGACATTGGACTACTGATTCCTTTTGCCATTTCTTGGGAGCTCCTGATTCTGCAGCAGTCTTTCCAAAACATAGGTGCAGCTGGTTTTCCCAGGATGCAGAAAAGGACCCAGAGAGAGCCAGGCCACAAGAAACCCAACTTTGAGTAGAATCTGACCCTTTCTCTATGGTGTGGATCAGATCTTGACCTCTCTGGTGACAGCAATGGAAGGCAGAGAAAGCCACCTGGTTTGTGACCTACTGCAGATGGTGACACTAATTTGGATATCCCAAGAGAGCCAAACCCTTGGCCTACCTCAGAAAATAGCTGATTCCACTAGGGATCCATGGATGTGATTCCTCATGCAGCCTTGGTTCACAGCTCCTTCACCGCTGCTGGGCTCTACAGCCTCCCCCAGGAATCCCCACCTCCCTCAGGCCCACGTGGGGAAGACAGGAGGGCCAGAACCTTTCCCAAGGGATCAGGGCTGACTGGCTCTGCAAGCCCCAGCCCTCCTCCTGAGCTCTCCCCATGGAAGGGGTTAATGCAGGACGTGGCACCACCCTGCCTGGTGCATGTGTCCTGACCCAAGCCAGGAGAGGGGACACCAGGAGATTTCATTGGGTTTTCCTCTTCCCGGGGCTGGCTTGCCCTTTCTTTGCACTCCCTGCATCCAGAGGTGCTCAGAGGGGCTTGCAGTTCCCCAGGGATCAGATCCCCCAGCTCAGCCAGCTCAGCGGGGTTGTGGCCAGCGCGGTGCCTCGCTGCTGGGCTGCTCTGGGCTGCTCTGGGCTGCCTGGGAGCCGAGGCAGGAAACATAAAAACAGGCAGGGCTCTGCTTGCCAGGGCTGGAGCTGCAGGGGCTGGGGACTGCCACGTCTGTGAGCAGAAACAACGCGCCCGAAACATGCTCCCTCCCCCTTGCCCCCCCTCATCCTTCCCTGTATGGCCCCTGGGCTCACAGGAAAAGGGAGGAGGGGGTCTTGGGGAATGTTCTGGATGAATCTCAGGGGCACAGAGGCTCAAGCTCAGCCAAGGAGCCGTGATGGACAGTTGGGAACCCACAGTGGGAGGAGTGGGGAGTCTTGGGGGTGTCTCTGCAAATATGCTCCCCTCCTGCTGCACTTTGTGGTCTCCTTGTCCCTGACCAACACTCCAGCCAAGCATCCAGCTCATTTCCACTCCCCATGGTGGGGACAGTCCTGCACCATGTCCCAAAGCCACCAGGTTTTGTACCTCCACAGACATCCTGCCCTTGGTGAAAGGTCTCACCAGGATCCCTGGCAGGGGAGCACTGAAGTTCCTCTCAGCTAAGGGGATTGGAAATGGCAACGGAGCAAGTTGGGCTGGCGGGGAGACCAGGGGGGAAGGCAGTGCACAAGGAAAAGCAAAGCTCCCAAGCTGTGTCCGCAGGGCTCCCTGACATGGGAAAGTGTTTATTTCATTGGATGGGGATGGAAAAACAGAGCCCCAGCAGAGGCAGTGGAACAAAACCTCCTGCAACAACCCCTGGCTGGGAGCTGCCAGCTCCCATTCCTGCAGCACACTTCTGCTTGGGACCCGGCGCTGGAGGTCCACAGCTCCCAGCCCCTCCAGGGAAAAACAAAGACTGGGAAAGGGCAATAATGAGTCTGCCAACAATTAACACTCTTGAGGCCAGGCTCTGCTCGGTTCACCCAGCATAAAGCCGTGACTGGTGGTGTTTCTCCAGGGAGGCTTTGCAATAAAATAGTTGAAATCTCTCTAGTGGGTTGGAATGGACATGGGGCAGAGGGGAGCAGCAGGTAAATCCCACAGGATTTACATCCCAGGGCCTGTTGAAGCCTTTACAGCTGATGGAAGACTACATGGAGCATCTCTGCACCTCCCACTTCTCCAGAAGGGCTGGCAGAGAAACGCTGGCACAGGACACCTGTATTCCCACGACGGGACATCAGACCATGGGGCATTTGCAAGGCTCTTTCCACCAGAAGATCTCAAGGTGTTTGGTGTGTGCTCAGAGGTGAAGCTTTGGAGAGAAGGAGCCAACTGGGGCCCCCTGGGCTGGGTCTTGCACCGCCCCAGCAGCCGCTGCACCAGCAAGGAGGAGTGACGTGACTTTCCCAAGCTCCCCAAGTGACTCATAGCAAGGCCAAGCCAGATGTCAGAATCCTGACTCTGGGACTGAGTGGTCTTGGGACCTCCCAACTCTTTGAAAGAGCAGATGTGCTGAGAACCAGACTTGGCGTTAGTGTCCAGGCTCGGCAGGAAAGAGAGGAAGAAGGTAAAAGAGAGATAATGCAACAGCTTTGAGGTGGTGAAAGGGCCCATCCAGAGTTCAGAGGTCGGCTGTGTTTCTGTTTTGCCTTTTGCACATGGAAGCAGTCAGACGGAGAGGTTCCAGGCTCCATGTGCTCATTTCAGCCTTCCTCACACAATCCCAACACTCTGACCCAGCAAAAAACTCCTAGAGAGGAGAAGGAGCAGTTTGAGAAGACATCAAGCACCTTCATAGCATAATAAATTCCTGACTTCTCCTCTGGGAGAAGACTGAGTCCAGTGGATGTCAGCAAGGGGGAGTGTGGGTAATGTGCAGAAAGGGAACAAGGCTGAGAACAGCCTTCATTTCCCACCGGCTGCAAAACAGCAGCTATGGATATAAATATATGTGTGCATACATCTCTAATGTGTCTGGAAACTCACAGGGAGATCTGGCCAACATGGCTCCACATCACTCCACCAGACACTTTACAGAGAGAGCTGCATTGTAAAACTATGTGGGATGGGATGGGTCAGGGCTCCCAGGCTGAAAAACACTTTTTGGGCCTCACCAGGCTCCCAGTCTCTCCCCTGAAGGGCCACCCATGCCTAAGCGAGCAGATGATCTCCCATTCCCAGCTCCTGCACAGGTAGGTGAAGCTCAGACCTGCCTTCCTTGCCTGCTGCTCTCCTCCTTTACATGGGGAGAAAAGGGAAAGCAGGGCAGAAAGGAGAGAACAAGGTGTGATTTTCAAGAAAGAAATTTTTCCAGGGAGGGTGGTGAGGCAGTGGTACAGATTTTCCAGAGAGGTGGTGGATGCCTGATCCACATTCAAGATCAGACTGGATGGGGTTCTAAGCAACCTGATCTTTTTGAAGCGGTCCCTGCCCATGGCAGGGAGGTTGGACTAGATGGTCTTTAAATGTGTCTTCCAACCCAAGCCATTCCATGACTCTAATGGAGCTGAGAAGACAAACACACAGAGCTGGTTTTACTTTCTGATGTTTGTTTGGAGCAAATCCCTCAAGACCACCAGATCCACTGGGCTGGAGACCTTGAGACCTGGCACTGGCAATGAAAGAAGTTTGTCCCTCTCTGCACTGCACTCGCAGAGCAGAACACGTTCTTTATTTCATGGGTTAGCACAGCCCCCTCCCAGGCCTGGAGCACGTGCTTTGCTCAGCCTGAGAACTTCCAATGGATGGGAGAGGTTGCTAGTACAGTTGCCCACTTGATGCTTTGGCCATGAATTTTCTTGGTTCCCTTGTGGCCACAGGGTTGGGAAGGGAAAGGTGGAGTCCTGGAAACATCCTGGGGATGGACAGAAGGCCAAGAAAGTTTCCAAGATGGAAGCCATCCAGCATAAATACAAGAGCTGGGCATGTGTGTGGTCTCCATATATTAATGCTACTAATTGGCTTTAAGGGGACATTACAAAGGCCATGATCAGGCCCCACAGCCAAAGTGAGCCCACATGATCTGGGTCCAAGGGAGGCCAGTTCCTCACTGCCCATCGCTCACTGCAGGGTGAGCAGCCGAGAAAAATCCTTCCTGACACCTTCTCCAGAGATTTCCCTCCTGCTCCCTCCTCAACACCCTCCAGTGATATCTGCCCCTGTCAACACACACACACTCATTCGAAAGCTTGCTCGCAAAAGAGAAAAATCTCCGAAAGTAGCAGGTGTCCTTAAGTCCTGTCAAAATTCATCAGCGCTGTCTCTGGAGCACGGCTGGCCCTCGGAGCCTGGCCTGACCCCGAGATCCAGGCTGGTCCCTGCAGCAATGCTGTAATTAAGGCTCAGGAATGAACAGTGCCAGCAGAGAGGAATTTGCAGCACCACTCGGTCCCGGTGCAGGCAGGGGAGTGTGAGAGCTGGGCACCCACCTCCCACAGGAGCATCCCAGGGCTGCCAGCACGGCCCATGGGGAGCA
Source organism: Phylloscopus trochilus trochilus (assembly GCA_016584745.2). NCBI lineage: Eukaryota > Metazoa > Chordata > Aves > Passeriformes > Phylloscopidae > Phylloscopus > Phylloscopus trochilus. Next base: position 12,481,874 of record WQNJ02000005.1, read on the forward strand.
GGGGGTACCTGAGCAGGGGCTGTTGGGCAGACAGGCACCTCCAGAGCCACGGGGGCCCCGAGGTGTTGGTGGGGCTGCAGAGGTGGTGGGGAATGACGGCCAGGAAGGGGCTGAGTGTCCCTCGGGGAGGGGAACGGGACGGTCAGACGGGTGTCTGCAGGGCGGCTGTTTGTTTTCTCACCCAGAATTAAAGGAGCACGATGTGTCAGGGAAGATCCCTCATTCAGAGCCCACTGTAAATCTTCAAGGGCTGGGCTGCCAAAGAGATTGAAAAGGGGTTAAGCACTCATTTCTCGGAGGCTGACAGAGTTCAGCGCATGTAGCCTGGAGGTTCTCCAAGTAGCCTGATGTTTTATGTCTTTGGGATGTTTTTGTCTTCCTTCAGTTGTATTCAGTGCTGGTATTGTGTTTATATCAGCAAAATTCTGGATTATTGCCTCTTTTTTTTTTTTTTTCTTTTTTTTTTTTTTTTTTCAGCAAACATCTGCTCCTTCAGCTTGTAGCTCATCATACCACTGCATCCTGCCAGCAGGGAGAAGCTCCAAGTAGGACGTGGGTGGCAAACGTGATGCTCCATGGCAGGCAGAGGAGTTCAGCAGAGCTCTCAGCCCGCCACTGTCCTGGGTGACACAAAACAAACCTGCTCTGTCTCAGCTGCTCCTTGAGGAAAGGTACTGCTGCATTCAAACACAGAGTGAGGTGAAGCTTCCTGCTCCGATTCATTGCAGAGCTACAGGATGGAGAGCTTGAGGGGAAACAGCTCTTGAAGTGCATTTTGGTAGGGCCCCCAAGTTATTAACTTGAATTCCCGTGGCTGGAAATTTGGTGCATTCCCAGCCCAGAGGAGAGAGGCTGGGCTGGCTAGTGGCCGTGTGGCATCCTCCTGCATGCTGATCTGCTCGGAACCAGGCATGCAAGGGAGTGGAGGCACTGCTGCATTATTTTACCCACAGGATTTCAGCAAGGGCTCCCCAGGGACCTGGTGCCTTGCTGGGCGATGGCACAGCCTCATCTGCTGGGGCTCCCATCCCCATCCAGATTCCAGTGTCAGCTGCACGCCTCCCAGCTCTCCTGCCTGATCCTCTGCACTACAAACCCGTTGCCTCCTGCTCCCAGAGCAGCTACTGGGGCATGTAGCCACCAGAAGCCAAGGGAGCCCATCACCCCTCCTGGCCACACACACCACCCTGCTGCCATCCCGTTTTCATCCCGAAACCAGAATATGAAGAGGAATGTGAGTAAACACGAACCCCCCCAGCCCCCTCCCATCCCAAATTCCAATGAGTGCCAAAGAGAGGCTGCTGGTGAGCAGGAGCAGTTTCAGTCAGCTCCATATTTACTTACAAATTCCAGCCAAAGGGGCGATCAAGGTGCTGGAGATCTCCCACCCACCAGGCTTTTCACCCCTCACACCCCAGCATCTCCTCCCACTGCCCAAAGGAGCAGCTCCCTGTGTCCCAGGTACAGTTTCCCTCTGCTCAATAATTTCCCCTTTACTCCTGTCTGCCAGTGCCTCTTCTCCCTGCCTGCCTGTCTTTTTCTATCCCTTTTTTTCTGCACTTGCTGGGAAAAGGGTTTCTACATAAGAAAATGCAGAATCAAAATCAAAAGAATATGCACAATCAAAAGAGAAATGGAAAGAAGCGCCTTAAAACTTGCTAGACAGACATTTTTTGTGCAAGATCAAGGGCCAAATTCTGCTTTCATTGCACTGGACAAAAATCTGGACAATTTCCCCTTGAATTAATGGCATTCCTTTGTAAGGGGAACAGAATTTCATTCATTTGCACCTCGTACAGCAGCAGAGGGGCCATTAATCCTTACGGCTTCCAGTCACGTCTGCCCCAGTTCACAGTTCCAGCCAATCCTGCATGGGAAGTCCCAGATCATTTTCTCGCATCCTTCCTTGACTTGTCAGCTCATGATAAACAGCATCTCGTCCAGATCCCAAATGTACAAGCACGCTGAGTGATTACATCACCCCCAAACCCGCTCCAATAAGATAAAATGTAGCTTGCCTCCAGTTTGGATAACTCCACATTCCCCTGTGGGCTCTCTCCTCTTGTGCATAGCACTCAGGAGCCAAAACCCGGTGTCTGCTGCAAGGTATTCCACACACCACCATCCCTGCCTGGAATTTGGGGTTATTGGTCCAGCTTCCTGCCAGAATCACTGCTTCCCCTATTGAAGCAGATGCTCAGAGATGCTTCTGGGAAGAGAGGCTGTGTTCACTCCCTACCAAGAGCAGAGCCCTGAAACCACCTTCCCAACACCCAGTCACAGCCCTGAGAAGAAGGTGGGGGAGTGCTGGAAACTCTAGTTTTCATCTGTGCTAACCATAGGGAGAGGAACAAAGCTCCTTTAAAGCTGAAGCTGGCATCCAAGGCTTGGAATCTGATCTGTTAAAGCAGTAGATTTTCTGCTGCTTTCCAAAGGGAAGCTCCAAAACCAGCAGCAGAGGGGTACCGTGCTGGCTGGGGATGTGTGCTGGAGTGGTACCACTGACACGAGGGAGCTTTGCCCATATGTTAAGGCATGTGCTGGACTTGCTGGGCAGGTGCTGCAAGGCCACAGAAGACTTACTCTTGTGCTCTCAGGATGTGCCTGACCCCGTGTGGTGCCTCCAGCACACAGCGACTATGGATGGCAGCACCAGACCCTTGGTAATGTTGGATCCTTCACCTCAGGAACACAAAGGTCATAAATTAGGAAATACGGCCATGGGACACAGTGAATGTGACAATGAGCCCCACACCCAGCACCGAATGCAGGGACCTCTTCCAAAACCTTGCTCCAAGCCTGCTCTGGGCACATGGAAGGAGCCAGGCTGGCCCCAAAATCCCACTGATCACACCTGGAACCCCACTGAGATGGGCTGCACTTACTTATTCACATCAGGGAGCAGCAAAAACAGTGATTAATTTATAGCATGGACAAACACTTAAATCTCAGCATGTCTGCACTGACAGGTCAGCAAGATGCTGCCAGGGAAAGAGGAATTCCCTCTTTACACCTCTGAAGAGCCTAGCAGGGAAGGCAGCAGGCCAAGCTAGCATCTCAGCAGTATAGCTGCCTCTCAGGACTTCCTGTCCCAAGGCATTGGAGTACCTCAGACCGTGGGAGAGGGTGTGGGATTAAAACAAGGGCAGGGGGATCTGGCAATACCTGTGAATAATGGCTTTCTGGGATTCAAATGAGCTGTGAAAGGGGAGCCTGCCAGGCTTTGGAGGGGGCTGTGCTGCAGATGGGGAGCAGGAAAAAGCACTTCCTTGCTTTACAACTCTGAGGCTACTGACAGACCCTGGGTGCTGCCCTGGGAGTGCCAAACACCTCCTACAAACTGATATCAGGAACCTAGGGGGCTGCCTTTAGCTCCACAAGGAAAAGGGCCATTGTTCGTGTCTAACCCCCTGTGCCTGGCACTGGGCATACGCCCACTAAATCCAAATGGATCAGGATTTCTCCCAGGTGCAAGCTGCCACAAGCTGGAACCCTGGCTGCCCTTGCAGTGCCAAACTGACATCAGGAACCTGGGGGGCTGAGTTCAGTTTCCCATTGAAAAGTGCCAGCGTCCGTGTCCAATGCACTGAGCCTGGCACTGGGCTCCTGCCACCTGAAGTTCAACTGAAATTCCAAAATTATCAGGGTTTCTCCCAGATCCAAGGTGCCCGGAGTTGGAACCGTGGCTACCCTTGCCGTGCCAAACGCCTCCCACAAACTGACATCAGGAACCTGGGGGCTGAGCTCAGTTTCCCACAGAAAAGGACCAGCCTTCGTATCTCACGCCCTCTGCCGGGAACTGCACTTGTGCTGCCTAAAATTCCACTGACATTTCAAACGGGTGAGGATTTCTCCCAGGTGCAAGCTGCCACAACTTGGAAGCACGGCTGCCTTCTTGTGGGTAACCAAGTAGAGAGAGCTCACAATTTGGCTGTCCTTGGGAATGTGCATCCTCCAAAAGCCTATGGCGCCCAGGAAAGCTTGTGTTTCCTTCTTGCTGGTCGGTGGAGACATTGCAGTGATCTTATTGATGACCCCAGTGGGAATCTGACGCCATCTATCTTGCCACTTCACTCCCAGGAACTGGATCTTTTAGGCAGGTCCTTTGAATTTGCCCTTCTTGATGGCAAAACCGGCTTCCAGGAGAATCTGGATGATCTTCTCTCCTTTCTGAAAGACTTCCACTGCCGTGTTCCCCCACACAACGATGTCATCAATGTATTGTAGATGTTTCAGAGCCTCACTCTTTTCCAGTGCAGCCTGGATCAGTGCATGGCAGATGGTGGGACTGTGCTTCCACCCCTGGGGTAGTCGGTTCCAGGTGTACTGCCTGCCCCTCCAGGTGAAAGCAAACTCAGGCCTGCATTCTGCACCCAGAGGGATGGAGAAAAACACATTAGCAATGTCAGTTGTGGCGTACCACTTTGCTGCCTTGGACTCCAGCTCATACTGGAACTCCAACATGTCTGGCACGGCAGCGCTCAGTGGTGGAGTCACTTCATTCAAGCCACGATAGTCCACAGTCAATCTCCATTCTCCATCAGACTTGTGCACAGGCCAGATGGGGCTGTTGAAGGGTTTTGCTGACCACCCCTTGGCTCTCCAGCTCATGGATCATATTGTGGATGGAGATCACAGCATTTCAACTCATCTGATACTGCCGGGGGTGCACGGTCAAGGTGGCAGCTGGTACTTGTTGCTCTTCTACCTTCAGGAGTCCTGCTGCAGATGGGTTCTCCGACAGTCCAGGCAAGGTGTTCAATAGCCTAATGCCCTCTGCTTCCACAGCAGCTATCCCAAAAGCCCATCTGAGTCTCCCTTAGGGAATAGCCATTCCTGAGGAAGTCTATGCCCAGAATACACGGGGACTCTAGGCTGGTCACAATCGGATGTTTCTGCCACTCCTTCCCAGTCAGGCTCACCTCGGCTTCCAACAGAGTCAACTGCTGTGATCCCCCTGTCACCCTGGCAATGGAAACACATTCTGTCCCCACATGTCCTGATGGCATCAGGGTGCACTGCACACCAGTGTCAACCAAAGCTTCATATTTCTGTGGCTCTTGGGGTGTACCCTCTCTCTCTGGCTGGGGGTTGTTGGGCTCTGACTCTGGGGCCTGTGACTCGCACCGGTGCCACCCAACATAAAAAGACAAAACCTGTAATTTCAGTCAGTTTTACCATGTAGAGATAACCTTTCATCAATTCTCTAGGAAAGGAGTCTCTCTTGGTTCCATAGAGACATCGTCTGCAAGGACCTGAAAAGGAACCTCTGCAAAACTATGAAATCCCACCCATTACACAGCTTTCCCAACACTGAAACATGGGCCATGTACTCAACACACTGCAAACTGGGGTGTCACTTTTTAAAGGTGAACCACTTCAGAGGCAAAGGATTTTTTTTCATCTCAAAGAACAGAGATATCTTTTCACTTCTTCACTACACAGAGAACGCTTTCATCTCTCTGTTCAAGCATCTCATAAAATCAATTTCACTTAGTCCATCACACATACCTTTGCTGAAAAATCTACACATAAATTAAAACAATCACCTCCCCAAATGCATCTTTTTTCCACGGTTTAAAGGAATAATTTAGTCCAGTCTCCATGTTACCAGAAAAGTCCAGCCAGATTGGGCCACTCCTCCTCCTCTGCCTCAAACACTCTTTTCACTCTCTCTCTCTTCACTGACTTTAGTTCCATGCTGTGTCTCTTTATGGTTCAATCACTGTATCTGTCTTCACTCCAGGGGAAAGGCCGGCGCTCAGAAAGGTTCATTTGCTGGCAGGAAGGAGTTAAAACTTGCCAGGCCTATGGGGCTTGCTCTTGCCGTGGGAGCTGGAAAATCTCAAGGCCACACTGGTGGAGCAGCAGTGGAAGGGCTGCTGGATTGCCTTCTTTTCCACCCCTTGATCTCAATCGTGGCTGCTCAGAGCTGCTCCCTGAGGCCTGGGGAAGGGAGAGAAGGGGGGGCGGCAGCGGCGGGGGAACATCCCAGCCCCGGCCTGTAGCCATGGTTGGTGCTGTGATGTTTTGGATTCTCTGAAACTCTTTCCCAGACACTGTTCTGTCACCAAGAGACACATTTTCCTAACTGTAACCTATGTTTGCATTCCTTTCCCTAGGAGGGACTTCTCCTTGATGTCCCTCTGACTTGACCAATGTGGTTGAAGAAGTTTGTCTTTCTTCCACCCTTTGGGTGGTTCTTTGTAAAACAGCATAAAGGGAAGAAATTCCCGGGTAATAAGGATTGGAGTCATTTCAGCCTTCTGACCTCAGAGTCCGTGTTCTGTGATCTTGAACAGTGTCACCCAGAGGCCCAGGCCGGGCCTGACCAGGGGCCGTGGGGCCTGGCCCAGCCCGGCCTGGCTCCCTGCTGCAGGCCCTTACCTGGTAACTCAGCTGGAAGAAAAAAAAAAGACAGCCCCTCCCCACACCCTCAGCTTCATATGAGTATTACCAACAGTCGCATTCTACTTTTCAGTGGTCAAACCACCTGCCAATTAAAAAAAACTGACTCCTGATTGGTCTGTCCTTTCCAACAAAATCGAAACTATGTTAACACATGGCAATTGCCAAACAGAGAGCAGAGGAAAAAAATGCACTCATGGCTGTCTCAGGATCCTTAATCTATTTTTGAGCCTTAAACAGTGGAGCTCTTGGCATTTCTCTGAAGGAATGCTAAAAGCCCCTGAAACACCGTTTTTCCTCCTCATGTGGCTGTTCTAAATGCAAAGCTTTACTTTCCAGGAGTATTTTTAAGCACCAAGAACCCTTTTAGCCTCTTTATTACATCTCCCCTTTGCCAGGGAAGACAGAATTCCTGTGACTCAGGAACTAAGCACATCCCTAAAGAGCATGCAGGTCTTGAGAATGCTGAGCCTTAAAACTGATGCTGTTTGGACCAGCAACTTTGAACTGATGTTATGAGCCAGGTCTCTGCCCAGCTGCCCAGCAGGGCTGTGGGGACACCAGGAAGGCAGGGCAGGTGCCAGGGCCAGAAGGGAGCTGGGATGGGGGTAGGGCCAAGGAGGGCCAGGGAGGGCCTATCCAACAGCCCCTGGAATGCTGGGCTTTGGAACCTGGCAACTGTCAACAGGCCATGGAATTTTGGGGGTTGGAACCTGGCAACTGTCAACAGGCCATGGAATGCTGGGCTTTGGAACCTGGCAACTGTCAACAGGCCATGGAATGTTGGGGGTTGGATCCTGGCAACCGTCACCAGCTGATGAACACTGGGGTTTGGACCCTGGAGCTGTCAACAGCTCGTGAACTTTGGAGCTTGGACTTTGCAAAGGCCAACGGCACTTTGATCGTGTGCTATTGACCCTGCAAAGGCTAGCGACTTTTGGATATTGGGGTTTGGACCCTGCAAAGGCCAACGGCCTTTGAATATTGGGGTTGAGACCCTGTAAACACCAAGGGCCTTTGGATATTGTGGTTTAGACCCTACAAAGGCCAAGGGCCTTTGAACACTGGGGTTTAGACCCTGCAAAAGCCAAGGGCCTTTGGATATTGGGGTTTAGACCCTGCCAAGAGCAACATCTTTTGGATATTGGGGTTTAGACCCTGCAAAGCCAAGGGCCTTTGGCGATTTGAGTTTAGACCCTACAAAGCCAAGGGCCTTTGGACACTGGAGTTTGGTCACCATTCGTGCCCAGGGGACGATGGATACCTGGCGGGTGAGTGAGAAAGCCACTGCTCTCCTTGTGCCAAGCCCAGCAGGGCCTGGGTGGGCCTGGGCTGTGCCTCGTGGAATGGTTCCCCTTGGGAATAGTAAGGGATTAACAGCTGGCAGTTCCAGAGCTGGCAGAAGCTTTGGTGCTTGGTGCCATGGAGACAGGCCTGGGAGGGAATGGGGGGCTCCTGGCTGTCCCAGAGCACAGCCACATCTCCTACTCTGTCCTTGAGGCCGTGGGCACAAACAAGGGAGCAGCTTTTCACTGCCTTCCCCTCAGCCCAATTTACAGTGCAGCCTCACACTTTTCAGAGGCAAGAATGGGTTTCTCCCAGACGTGTCCGAGATGATCCCCAATGGTCTAGAGGAGGCCACAGGGATAACAGGAAGATGCTCCAAGGGCTGGAGCACCTGTGCCAAGGGGAAAGGATGCAAGAGTTGGGGTTGTCCATCCTGAAGAAGGTTCCAGGGCAGAATGCATGAAGCCCCTTCCAATGCATGAAGGGGCTGCAAGAGTGCTGGAGAGGGACTTAAGCCAGGAGCCTGCAGGGACAGGACAAGGGACAATGGCTTCCCACTGAGACAGAACAGGGGTGGATGGGATACTGGGAAGGAATTCTGCCCTCTGAGGGTGCTGAGGCCCTGGCACAGGTTGCCCAGAGAAGCTGTGACTGCCTCTGGATCCCTGGGAGTGTTCAAGGCCAGGCTGGATGGGGCTCTGGGCAATTCCCCTTCAGGTGTTCTTACAAGTGATGAGACACCTTCCAGCATGTTCATTTGTGCTGCTGTCAAACTACTGGGCTGAAAATATTCCCCAGGAGGGGAGGAAGAGCTCAGCTGGAATTGCTGTGCTCTGGGACAGGCTGGGAAGCACTTAGAGGTGACTGCCTCAGGGGCAGCCATGCAGTCTGAGTGTGCTCTTCCCTGTGCTCTTCCAGGGAGCTCGAGGGCTTTCTCACCAGGGACGTTTCTCCAGAGCCCCTGAGGTGAGTAAACTGTGCTGAGCTGGCTGGGATTTTGAAACTGGTTCTCCATTAATGGACACGGGTTCTTGTGGGATTAGAAGCATCTCAGTGGTACCTTGGAATAGGAACAGAATACCTGAATAACAGCTGGATATGGGCTTTCAGGTGCTCTTAGACGACAGCGACAGCATGGCCAGTTCCATCATCAGCACTGGCAGTTCTATGAACACCCTCTCAACTCTGACATCCACTGATGCAGAGCATCCCTTTGAATTGTTTCGGGATGCCACAGCGAATTGTGGGCGCTTGCAGCGACGTTTTGAGAAAATGACAGAGAAATGCCAGACGCTCAGAAGCCGCCAGGAGTACATTGACTGTCTGATAGAAGAAATCAGAAAGTGAGCATTTCCTCCTCCTCCTCCTGCATTCCAGAGGCAATCAACTTCCAGGTCTGGGAGTTCAGAGGTGTCCTGGGTGAAGAAATCACCTGCCCTACCATGTGGAGGCCTCAGTGTGGCTCTCGAGCATCACCCTGTCTGGGTTTTTCATGCTCTACTGTGACTCCCAAGGCTGTCTGGGAGGTGCACAGCCATGTTGGAGTAGAAGATTCCTTCTTCTCGCTGTGCTGCTTGGCTGAATTTTGTTCTTTGTGTGCCCCTGCCCAGCCACTGCTTCTCACTGAAGGAAAGCAAAATCCTGCCTTCCTTTCCCTTTGCCTCTGGAGGATTTCCTTGGGAGGGAACGAGCAAGGTCTTCCTTAGCCCACTGTCCCCTACTCCACCCTGGAGTGCTGAAAATGGGATCGGGGACCCTTCAGGCCTCTTCATTCTTCTGACTGAGCCTTGCCTCTGCAGTGACTGTGAAAACTTTGAGAGGTCCAAGGAAATGCTGCATCAATGCACCGGAATCCCGGAGCCAGGAGCCTTGTTTCTGCATCAGAAGATCACCAAGCAGTGGAAGGGAGCGTCAGCCCAGACGGAAAAGGCAGAGCAGTGGGACAGGATGGAGGTTGGTTTTGGAAATGAAACTGGTTTTCTGTTGGAAATTTGTATTGCCCCTTCTTCTACAGTGGAGGAGTTGGCTGCTCTCAAGTGAGAGGACCCAACATTGCAGAGCGAGCAGGAAGTCAAGAGGCAGACATTGGAGGAATTGCAGCTTCAGAGGGATCTGCTGGGGCAAGAGAAGGATGATGTTAGCATGGCTCTGGACACCTTATTCCTAGGCAGCACCTGTGGGACTGGGAGTTGTGCCAACCAGATCAGGCCAGATGCTGTTTCTGTAGAAGACAGAGACACTGCTGTACACACCTGGCTCAGGATGGCATACATATTTATTAGCCAGGGATATGCATGTTCATGAGCAAAGTGTCCTGCTTCTGCAATATTTGTTGCTTTGGGCAGCCACCGAGCCTTTAAAACAGGGAACAGAGCTGGGCAAGGGTCTGGAGCACAGGTGGGATGAAGAGCAGCTTGGGGGGGGGCTCAGCCTGGAGAAAAGGAGGCTCAGGCAGCACCTTCTTGCTCTTTACAGCTCCATGTGACAGGAAGGTGCAGCCAGGTGAGGGTTGGGCTCTGCTCCCAGGGAACAAGGGACAGGTGGAGAGGAAACAGCCCCAAGCTGTGCCAGGGGAGGTTTGGATTGGGTGTTGTAGGAGAGTTGCAAGAGAAGGGTTTCTTTGTGATGGTCTCTGTCAGACAGCCTCAGTTCTGTGGTATGTAGTGGGTTTAGCAAATACACAGCAGAGGTTTTGCTTTTGAAGAAAAGAGCTGAAAAAGACAGTTTAGTCTTCAGGCTTGAATGCCAGCAAGGGCCATTAGTCACCTTCTTCATGTAAGACAAGTAAGTGGTCTTGTTGGTGTGAACTGCTGCACAAGGAGAGTCTGCTTTGCCCATATCAGCCCCACTTCCATCAGTCCCCAAATAACTGCTCACCAGAAGAGCTGTTTCTCTGCCCAGCATGCCCTCATTGCAGAGAGCTGTGTTGAACACTGGAGGGGAGGTGACATTTTGATGTGGGTTTTGTTCAAGAAGGGAAAATCCTATATAATTTCCCTTGCTTCAGGGAGCAAAATTATTTCCCCAAACTTCCTGAAAATATCCAGCACTGAAATAGATCCTGACAGAAATTTTGTTTATGCCAAGTGACAGTTGTAGAAGGTATGGTAATTTTGGGTGACAACACGGAGCCTGGAGTAGGGATGTTTCTTGGGAAGGAGATGTTCTGGTCCCAGGCAAGCCAGCAGGGCCTGACACAGCACTTCCAAGGGAACAGTGCCAGAGGCTTGTGGAGCCCAGGGATCAGAGCTGCATTGGGCAGATGCTGTGAAACTTGGAGCCCAGAGCACAGGTGCTCCTTGTCCTCTGGCTGCCTGCGAGCGGGCACGGGCTGGCTCTGCACAGGGCTCCTGAGGAAGGGCTTGAGCTGTATCTTGTCCCATTTCTAGGTTTCCCAGGAGCAAGAGCCATCAAGAAGGGCTCTGGAGCAGCTGCGCAGGGAATCCTCTGACCAAGGGCACGCTCTGGCCCAGGTGTGCAGAGAGAAGGAGCTGCTGGGCCGGGAGAAGGCTGCCCTTGAGGGCCGACTGGCAGCCATGGAGCAGCACCAACAAGACCTTTCCAAGCAGCTGGCAGAGAGCAGGTAAAGGCTGGGAGCAGAGCATCCTCAGGTGTTTTTACATTCCATGGACAGAATATGGAAGAGTCGCAAGAAAAAAAAAATAATATGCCACAATGTGCCGATTATTTTTCTGACACCTAAAGCCAGCAAAGCTCTCGTGAACCTTGGGCTCCTGTTTGTGCCACTGAGCACACTCCTCTGGGAAGTCCAAAGCAAGCCACCCAGCCCTGAATTGAGTAGTAGTTAAACCATGCAGATGCTGAGGGAAACCTCAAGTTTCTCTTGGGTTTGGTTCCTTGTTCTGGGCATTGAACATCCCTCGTTCCTTACCAAGCAGTTTGACATGATCCTGGATCTTTGGAACTGAAGATTCATCTTCAGCATTCCAGGCTCTCACCTGGGACATTGGGAGTAGCACAAAGCAGAGGCTGCAGCTGAAAATCTTGAGGGTTTTCTGCTTCCAAGCACACCCTTGAGAAGAGTGGGGCACGTCCTAGAGCTGGTTAGAGAGCAGCAGGGAAAGCTCTTTGGAATTCCCAACAGCCTCTGGGGATTCTTGCTGATTGTTGATGGGCACACACCTGCCAAACCCACCAAGGTCCCTTTGGATGGTTCCTCTCACTCTGTGAAGGAGAACAAGTCACTTGGGCTACTGCCTGCTTAGCCAGCAACACTAAAATAAAGGTGGCAAGTCTGCTCCTTGACCTTACAAGAGTTGAGACTGCAGTCTCTGCATTCAGGTAGTTGTTGTTCAGACAAAAATCATTGTGTTCTGATATTTTACAAGTGCTGCCATGAGCATGAGATTTTACTGGATCATGCAAAGTAGTTCTGAAGTCTCCTAAAGACAGGGTGTCTGGAAGATGACGCACCCGTATGTCCATTATCAAGAGCATTAAAAAGTCAGGAGTCAGCCAGCACACAAATCTGTTCTGTCCCTCTGCAGAGCAGCTGGGAGGTGCTGAGGAGAGAAGGGCTGTGAGCAGGGGCTGGGCTTTTGCTTGTCAGGCCAGCCTGTTTGGGCACAGCCACCCAGTGTCGTGGGTCAGGAACAGCAACTGAAGCCTTGGCTGCCGAGGCCAAGTTGGGCTGGGCTCTCTGTGCTGTGCCAGGCCAGAAGGAAGGCCTGGGCACTCCCTCAGAGGGCCCTGCTTTGCCATTGAAATGGCACAAATGGGCCTTCTCTGCACGAGTTTCCATGCAACTCATTTTCCACACTCAGGTGTGGGCATCTTGAGCCACACTGACATGGAATAACTGCCTGTGGGTTGGTCAGGAGCAAGCAACTCATGTCTCTCTGTATTTGCAATGAATGTGTAGGTCAGCAAAGGAGAGCCTGGAATCCAGCCTGTCTGCTGCTCAGCAGCAGATAGCTCAGCTGGAGACGACCAGGAACCAACTGGAGGCTCAAGTGACCATGGTCATGCAGGCCAAGGAGGTGACAGAAGGTGAGAACCCCATGTGCTTTGTTGATGGTGCAGCCCCTGCCTAGAGAAGCTGCTGTAAAGCCACCTCTGTCCACAGGGCTTCTGAGGAGTGGTGGGGCTGCAGGCACTGAAAGGGCCTGAGGTCAGTAGAGTCAGTAAAGACTCTGACTCTCTCTGTTGGTCATGTTTGCAGGACAAGTGAAGAGCCTGCAGCATGAGCTGGAAACAGAGAGAGCTCTCAGGAGGCAGGAACAGGAAGACACAACTCAGAAGCTGTTGAAGGCAGAGCAGCAGCATCAGGAAAGCCACAGGCTTCAGGGAGCTGCTCATCAACGGAAAATGAACAAGCTCCTGCACGACCTGGTAGGGGACAAAATGCTTCTGAATTGTCCAAGCCAGCCCTGTGGGTTGGTTTAGCACAAGCAGAGCCTGAGGGTGTGAAAGGGCAACAATCCTCTGCCAGAGGCCTCCTGCTGCTGGGCTGGGCAGCAGAGCCAGTGGCTCAGACTTGGAGGCACCTGAAGGCCCCCAGGAGGGGTCGGGGGCAGGAAATGCAGCCCTGGCCTCAATGAGGGTGTAAGACGAGTTCCAGAGCAGGTTGGGCAGTGCCCAGCCAAAGTGTGGCAGCCCAGAGCAGGATCGTCCCCAAGTCCCACGTGGAGCAGATGCCAACGTGGAGCAGATGCCAATGGTGCTGCTGGCTGCAGGCCTGGGAACTGGGTTCCTTTCTTGCTGTGCTTCCAGGGTGGACAGATGGATTAGCTCTGGGCTGGGAGCAAATGGAACGGGCCCCTTATCCCTGGTCCTTCAGTCCTTGTGGCTGGGGCATGAGAGAGGAGAAGGTGACACCTCCTTTTCTGAGTGGTTGGACTCAATGCTTGGGAAGGGCTTTCCCAACAGAAAGGATTCCACAGTCTGTGATTCTTGCACCTGCTGAGCCTCCTTTTCAATTCCCTGACAGGACAGAAAGCAGAAAAGGGCAGAAAGCCCATGCTGTGGTCTATTCCGGTAGGGGTTGGTGGGAGGGATGAAGCTTCACATTTTTCCGCAAGGAGCTTCTCTGGGACTTCATCTTGCAAATTTTTCCTCCCCTCCTCAGGCAAGTGAGCGTGAAAGACACCGAGCAGAGATGCAGAAGTCACTGGAGAAATGGGAAAAAGAGAAGGCTGAGAGAGAGCAGGAGCATGAGAAGGCGCTGTTGGAAATGAGGCAGAAAGTTGCCACCCTGCAGGCCCAACAAGAGGTGGAACAGATTAGACTGGAAAACGCCAAGCGAGAGGTAATGATTGTGAAAGGAGAATTGGTGTGACTCCCTGCAAGGCTGGAGCTGTGGGAGATGGCAGGATATGCCCTCCGTGTCCTCTGCATTGAATCTGGGGAGGTGAAAGGTGAATGGGGCTATCTTTGGGACCAGGAATGAGCCCCCTCATAGGAAGCCAGGCAGAAACATCAGCTTTCAGCTGTGAGTTTTGTGCTGCTCCTGTGCTCTGTTGTTCCAGGATTTACCTCAGAGTAGCTTCACTGTTCTCTTACCACTCCCCTTTTGGTGTGTACTGATAGGTGTTTGTAGCCAAAGTGAGTTTGTAGGACCTTTCTTTTGTGGGCACAGGGAGGGCACAGCAGGAATGCTGAGAAGAAAAAAATCTTTTTAAAGATCCATCAGGAGTATTTCTGAACAGCAGCCCAGAGATGTCTTCTGGGCTGTGTTTTCAGTCCCTTCCTGGGAAGCTGTGTCTCCCTGGGGCAGAGAGTGGCCCAGGGGAGCAGCAGCCGAGTGCTCTGAGAGCACTCGGTCTTTGCCTGAGCTCATCAATCTTGGCCTCTTGCCACAAAGATGTTGCAGGAGAAGTGTGAAGCCCTCTGCTCTTTCCTCCTGTGCAGGTCCTGCTGGGAGAGCAGAATGAGAAGACTGCCTTATCAGAGGCACTGCTCCAAACTAAGGGAGACCTCTGGCGAGCCTGCCAGCAGGTCCAGCAGCTCAGGCAGGAGGTGAAAGAACAACAAGAGAAGAGGCATGTAAGTCTGAGCAGGCAGGGATCAGAGTGCAGGACAGGGACAAGGGCACAAAAGGCAACTCCTGGCAATGAGGAGGCAAGGGCTGCTTCAAGCCCTGGGAGCACAGAGCCTAGCAAGCTCCAGAGCTCAGCCCCAGGAAGAATGGCTTGCAGTGGAAGCAGAGCTGGGTGGAGAAGCCAAAAGTAGCTGAAGGAATGGGCGTTTGAGACAGCAAGTGGCAAAAGCTGAGCCTGAGGGCAGGTCTCAGGAAGTTGCTCTGCATTTTGTTGCCAGACCATCAAGGCAGAGCTGCAAGCTGAGCTGCAGGAAGCTTGGAGTGAAATCCAGGCAGCACAGAGGAGGCACAAGGAAGAACTACAATGCATCAAACAGGAAATGAATCTCCTCCTTGAGCAGAGGGAGGCTCTACAAAAGCAGGTGAGTGAAACAGCAGTGGCACTGCAGTCATCCAGCAGCAAGGGGTCTGTGCCCTTCTTGCTTTTCCATGGCAGAGCAGCAGCTGATGGGGTGATCCCTGGGGCTGCCTTATGCTGTGATGGCTCCATGGCAGCTGCTCTGAAGGACACTCAGTGCTCTGCTGAATCTCAGCTGCTGCTCTGGACAGCTGGGCTAGTCCTCTGTGCTGTTGGCCAGCAACCATCAGCATGGCTTCCTGCTGGCCTCCTCCTGCTAGCCTTGCTTTGGAAGTGCTTTTTCAGATGCCCTTGGTGGGCCACTTAGAGATTGAAACAAGTTGTCCATATGCATTGTGAATCTGGTGCTCTCAGGACAGGGGGCAATGGAAAGTTGTCCTTTCCCTTTCCTCACAGCCTCTGCTGTGGCTGTCAGGGACAGGCTGTGGCTGTAGCCTCTGACTGCTCTGTTCTGTTTGACTCGAGGTGGGCGAGTTGACATCTCAGCTGGCAGCCTCCCAAGAGTGCCAGGAAAGAATTGTCCAGAGAGCCCAGCAGGATGTGAATGATGCCCAGGAGCAGTCAAGGCAGAGACTGTTGGAGGTTGAGCACGTCCAGAAGATGCTGGAGGAGGCAGAACATCAGAACAAGGAGCTGCAGGTGCACCTGCAGGACTTGGAGAGGGACAGGAGTCAATGGGAAGAAGCGGCACAGCAAACTTCAGAATTGCAGGCTTCTGTGAATGCCCTGGAGAGTGAAAAAACCAGGTAAATGAAAGCCTGTGGGACTCTGCATTGTGGTGGATGGATTCCTTCTTTGCCATTGTTGCACCTGCCGGGGCTCTGGCAGCATTTCTGAAGTGGCAGATTCTGAAAGCTCCGTGCCTGCTTCTGTGTGCAGACACATCTCATTGGACGTTATGTTTCATTTTCTTTTCCTTTAAACCTTCAGTTAGAGTTTTTTCGAAGACCAAGGCTTATGGGGTAGCTCCTTCCCTTTAGGGAGTGTTGTGTTGTTAGGTTAGGTGGGTGTGTTAGCACTGCCCAAGCTGCAGAGTAAGGAGATGGAAACATCCATCAGCTCCACCTTGGCTGCTGTAACTTGGAGCCTTTGGGGTCTGGATCAGCCTGGCATCTGATGCTTTTGCTGGGCAGAACCATCTTAAGGCCCTGATTGCTGATCTTTGCCAGATTGCCCTCAGAGGCAGCCAAGAAACAAGAAGGTCTCTGTTGCATTGTTCCTTATAAAATACGCCCTTGGTGCCTGGAGGGGGTCAAGCAGGGTCCCTGACACCCTCCTCAGTCACAGGCCTTACTGACTGTGCAAGGAATGCAAGAAACAAGACCAGGGTTAGGGGGGCTCCCCCAGATGATCAAGTCCTGCCAGTCTTCAGTGCCACCGGATTCTTCTTCCAAGAAGAAGACAAAGGAAAGGCAGGGCACTCTGGCTTGCCTGGAGCTTTCTGCATCTTCCATCAGGTTGTGCTTCAAGCCTCTGATGCCTCTTCTGCCTTTGGCCTTTGTTTCTCCAGCTGAAAGTAGCATGGGTGCTGGTAAATCTTAGGGAACTTCCCAGAGATGCCCTGGCTGTAGGGTGCTGCTCCTCCTACCTGGACATACAAGATGGGGGAAGGAAAGGTCTCTTCCATGTTGACCAAACCTTCCCACCCTTGGAGCATGGTTAGTCAGAAGAAAATTGTTCCTCTCCCCTAATGTCTTCATTGCAGGACTTTGTTAGGTTTGTATTCACATTCCCATCTCAAAAAAGAAGGTAAGGCAGGTAGGCAGGAACTCCCTGTTCTTTCAGGAACAAAAGCAGAGTGGGCACATGCTGGGCTGTGACTGCAGGGGGAACAAACAGCCAAGTTGTTTGGACAAACCTCATCAGACAGAGCCGTTCTCCCAGAGGTGGTGCAAGTCCTAAGAGTTTATAAAATGTGATATCCTGTCGTAATGAGTTGCATGCTTCTCTTCCAGGCTGCTTCTGTCTCTGGAGGAAAACAACCTGTGCCTCAAAACATTGGAAGAAGAGAACCTGGCGCTGAACAATGAGGTGTCTCTGCTTCGTTCTGCTCTTCAGGAGACCCAGCAGCTCTTTTCTAAACAGAGAAGAGAAGTGCAGGAGCTCAACACCCAGGTAAGCAGTGCACTGGCACCCTCTTCTCCAGGGACACACAACACCACCTTTGGCCTGGAGGCTCCAACCTCTTTCCCCTCCCAGCAGCATCCACTGCTGCCGTGATCTGCCTTGTGCTGCTGCTGCACCCTGAGGCCAAGGCTGCATCTGGTGTGTGCTGCCAATGTTTTCCCCCATTCTCTGCCAAGTCCCAGCAGGAAATCTGGGAGGAGAAGCTGCAGCCGCCTCCTTTGGAGCTTCTGTGTCCCTCTGTTAGCAGTGTTGTCCCAGACAGAGTTGGTGCCTTTGCCAGGCACTGAGCAATGTGGGGACACACATGAGGCTATGGCAGGCTGGGGAGGGCTCTTCCACCACAGCCAGTTCAGCCAATGTTGAGAGCTGCAGCCTCAGGGATGCCCATTGCCTCCCTTTCCCTGTTTTCTCTACATTTGTCTCCATTGGAATCCTGTGCCTTCTGTGTCCTGCGTGGTTTTGTGCCTGAAGTCATTTCTCCTTTGTTGCTCTCCCTACTGCCCACTCTGCAGCCTCAGGAGCAGCCCTGTCCCTGAGGCTCTGTGTATCCATCTTCCAGACCTGGGCCCAGTTGGACAGAGTGCTGCAGATGGAGGCTGCCCAGGCAGCTGGAGAGAAGCAGCTGCTGGAAACTGAGGTGTCTGAGCTGCGTGTGAGGCTCCAGAGCTCTGAGGAAAGAGCAGAGTTCATGGCCGTACAGTGTAAGGCCTTGGAGCTGGAGCTGAAGAAGACAAAGGCTCAGAGAGACCAACTAAAAGCCGACACTCATGAGATGCTGAAACAGTTGGCAGAAAGTCAGCAAGGTACAGCTTATCCTCTGCCATCTGTTCCCTGCCCCATCCTGTTCTGCCAGTGAGGATCTCTGATCCCAGGAAAAGGGCAGTGCCCATAGATGGCAGAGGGGAAAAAACAACCAGCAGGTGTTTTCTCCATCCAAGTGCCAGTGAAAGCTTTTTCTCAAGAAAGATGCCGTAGATGGCAGTGCCATCTGGCTGTGCTCTGGCTCACATCCTGGTGCCTTTCAGGTGCCCTGTCTGTGCTAAGGAGCTGGAGCTGGATGCCTCAGCTGGATTCCCCCAAACTCCAGCCCCTGCCAGAGCCTCCAGGCTATTGGCCTCTCTGGAGCAGGGCTACACAGGCATTCCTGCTCCTTTGTCGCTCTTGGATTGCTCACTCTGTGCAAGCCCAAGAGCAAACACACTTTCCTATTCCTCTGAACCTTGCCCCTTCATTCCTGCTTTCTTCTCTACATGGAACTTTCCTTCATTTTGCCAGCTTTGGAGCCGCTGTGGGCTTATGGTCTGGCAAACACAGGCAGGAAAACACATGTGGTCTTTGCAGGATGCACATCAGTTTGCCTTTGTTTTGCTTTTCTTTTTTCTCCTTCCCCTTCCCCTTCCCTGCTGTAGCAATGTGCCGACAAGAACAAGAGACAAGGTCTCTAAAAATTGCCCTGAAAGAAGAGGCTGTGAATCTTCATCAGAAGGTGGCATTTCTGCAGAGGAAATTGGAGAACCTGGAGAAGGAAAAGAAGGATGTGCTGGTGAGATTGGCAGACCCTACAAAGGCCATTTCCTAGCTATGTTTGCACCTTGTGTTACTAGTTCTAAGGAGCACCTTTTTCCAGTTTAACTTTTCTAGTTTCATTCTTCTGAATAAGGAGGGAAAGATGATGTAGTCATGCCAAAGCCAGGTAGTGCTGAGGCTGCTGATTTTCCTCCATGACAAAGTTCTTTGCCCTAGAAGCTTGAGTTCTCAATGTCCTCACTGTCTCTAGTGACATTTCATGATTTGGGCAATTCCTCATGTCCAAACCTGTGTTCAGATTTCTAAATATCTGGACATGGAAGGAGGGGTGAGAAGAGCAAGGTTGCTGTTAATAGAAAGGTCTTTGGCCTTGGCCATCTGAGAGCAGCCAGTGGGGAGAGAAGAGAGGAAAGCCAAGTGCTGATCCAGATGAGGACGTGTGCCTGCAAGGGGAGAACTCAGTGTCCTGAGTGGCAGCAGAGAATGACAGCCTGATGTGGCCATTGCTGCTCCAGGAGAGGGCAGCGAGGCTCTTGGGGATGGGGCCCTGGAAACTCTACACAGGAGAGGTCCAAAACCACTCCTGTTGGCCCAGCCCCAGGGAATGAAATGCTGGGGGTGTTTGCTCTTCCCTTCCTCCCTGATGGAGAGCACAGCTTCATGGGCCCTGCCTAAATCCTGCTTAGCATGGACTTGAAATCCTGGCTGCAGTTCTGGCAGCTCCTCCCCAAAGGAAGATGGGAGTGGAGCTGCAAGAGGTTGGGGAAGAGCAGAAAGGAAGCTGGGATGGGTTGAATGAGCTGGGAAAGATGCAGCATCAAGGGGGGGGGCCAGTAAAGGTCTGCAGCATCCTGAGAGGCAGAGAGAGAGGGGCAGCCCGTGCCTGCCCCTGCAGCAGGAGCCCAGATGTGGTATGAAAAGCAAAACACAGAGAGGGAATGAGTGACCTTTTTTCTCCCTGTTTTGGCAGCATGAACGGGAATTGTACCAGCAGCAGATGAGAGATATGGAAAAGCAGAATGAAATACGTGCACCCCACATTCAAAGTCGGCATGAAACGACCCAGCAATTGGAAATGGAGAAGGAAGGCATGCAGGAAGAGTTGGAGCATGGGGCTGCTGCCGCCCTGAAACAGAGAGGAAGAGAAGAACTTGAAGGGAGAGAGAAGGCTCAAGTCCTGAGTGCTGCGCCACGCAACACTGAAATGGCCAAAGGGATTTCTAGGCAAGATTTGGCAGTCCTATCGAGACGAGCTCCTGACACTGGCACAGGCCGGTCTCATCTCCAGGTAGGCACTGGCACTGACCTTCAGTCCACTACAACATCCCTGATTTATTCCAATGATGTTTCCCATGAAGAGGTGGGACTCTCAATCCCTGTCCGTCGAGGCCTGCTTGGGCAAAGCAGCCTGGGCTGCAGCAGGCAGCCCTGTCTGTGTGCCTGGCTCCAGCCAAAGACCATTGACTGCCAGATTGTTTCCTGGCATGCCCAGAAACTGATGATAAAGCTCTGGAGCTTGCTGTTCAAGTCAGCTCCAGGCCAAAAGCTAGGAATGGGGAGCTACTACTCCTGTGCCTTCACAAGGGGCAGCAAAATGTAGGGATTTGGGAACACAACACGTGGGAAGGAATGGAGCAGGTGAGCAGTGATGGACTAAACCCAGCAGAGCTTTGTACCGAGGGCTGAACAGCAGCTGCACTGCTGGAGATGAGTAAATTGTTTTAGCAGTTGTAGAAGGTATGGTAATTTTGAGTGACAACACAGAGATTGGAGTAGGGGTGTTTGTTGGGAAGGACATGTTCTGGTCCCAGGCAAGCCAGCAGGGCCTGATACAGCACTTCCAAGGGGAACAGTGCCAGAGGCGTTTGGAGCCCAGGGATCAGAGCTGCATTGGGCAGATGCTGTGAAACTTGGAGCCCAGAGCACAGGTGCTCCTTGTCCTCTGGCTGCCTGCGAGCTGGCACGGGCTGGCTCTGCACAGGGCTCCTGAGGAAGGGCTTGAGCTGTACCTTGTCCCATTTCCAGGTTTCCCAGGAGCAAGAGCCATCAAGAAGGGCTCTGGAGCAGCTGCGCTGGGAATCCTCTGACCAAGGGCACGCTCTGGCCCAGGTGTGCAGAGAGAAGGAGCTGCTGGGCCGGGAGAAGGCTGCCCTTGAGGGCCGACTGGCAGCCATGGAGCAGCACCAGCAGAACCTTTCCAAGCAGCTGGCAGAGAGCAGGTAAAGGCTGGGAGCAGAGCCTCCTCAGGTGTTTTTACATTCCATGGACAGAATATGGAAGAGTCGCAAAAAAAAAAAAATAATATGCCACAATGTGCCGATTATTTTTCTGACACCTAAAGCCAGCAAAGCTCTCGTGAACCTTGGGCTCCTGTTTGTGCCACCGAGCACACTCCTCTGGGAAGTCCAAAGCAAGCCACCCAGCCCTGAATTGAGTAGTAGTTAAACCATGCAGATGCTGAGGGAAACCTCAAGTTTCTCTTGGGTTTGGTTCCTTGTTCTGGGCATTGAACATCCCTCGTTCCTTACCAAGCAGTTTGACATGATCCTAGATCTTTGGAACTGAAGATTCATCTTCAGCATTCCAGGCTCTCACCTGGGACATTGGGAGTAGCACAAAGCAGAGGCTGCAGCTGAAAATCTTGAGGGTTTTCTGCTTCCAAGCACACCCTTGAGAAGAGTGGGGCACGTCCTAGAGCTGGTTAGAGAGCAGCAGGGAAAGCTCTTTGGAATTCCCAACAGCCTCTGGGGATTCTTGCTGATTGTTGATGGGCACACACCTGCCAAACCCACCAAGGTCCCTTTGGATGGTTCCTCTCACTCTGTGAAGGAGAACAAGTCACTTGGGCTACTGCCGGCTTAGCCAGCAACACTAAAATAAAGGTGGCAAGTCTGCTCCTTGACCTTACAAGAGTTGAGACTGCAGTCTCTGCATTCAGGTAGTTGTTGTTCAGACAAAAATCATTGTGTTCTGATATTTTACAAGTGCTGCCATGAGCATGAGATTTTACTGGATCATGCAAAGTAGTTCTGAAGTCTCCTAAAGACAGGGTGTCTGGAAGATGACGCACCCGTATGTCCATTATCAAGAGCATTAAAAAGTCAGGAGTCAGCCAGCACACAAATCTGTTCTGTCCCTCTGCAGAGCAGCTGGGAGGTGCTGAGGAGAGAAGGGCTGTGAGCAGGGGCTGGGCTTTTGCTTGTCAGGCCAGCCTGTTTGGGCACAGCCACCCAGTGTCGTGGGTCAGGAACAGCAACTGAAGCCTTGGCTGCCGAGGCCAAGTTGGGCTGGGCTCTCTGTGCTGTGCCAGGCCAGAAGGAAGGCCTGGGCACTCCCTCAGAGGGCCCTGCTTTGCCATTGAAATGGCACAAATGGGCCTTCTCTGCACGAGTTTCCATGCAACTCATTTTCCACACTCAGGTGTGGGCATCTTGAGCCACACTGACATGGAATAACTGCCTGTGGGTTGGTCAGGAGCAATCAACTCATGTCTCTCTGTATTTGCAATGAATGTGTAGGTCAGCAAAGGAGAGCCTGGAATCCAGCCTGTCTGCTGCTCAGCAGCAGATAGCTCAGCTGGAGACGACCAGGAACCAACTGGAGGCTCAAGTGACCATGGTCATGCAGGCCAAGGAGGTGACAGAAGGTGAGAACCCCATGTGCTTTGTTGATGGTGCAGCCCCTGCCTAGAGAAGCTGCTGTAAAGCCACCTCTGTCCACAGGGCTTCTGAGGAGTGGTGGGGCTGCAGGCACTGAAAGGGCCTGAGGTCAGTAGAGTCAGTAAAGACTCTGACTCTCTCTGTTGGTCATGTTTGCAGGACAAGTGAAGAGCCTGCAGCATGAGCTGGAAACAGAGAGAGCTCTCAGGAGGCAGGAACAGGAAGAAACAACTCAGAAGCTCTTGCAGGCAGAGCAGCAGCATCATGAAAGCCTCAGGCTTCAGGGAGCTGCTCATCAACGGAAAATAAACAAGCTCCTGCACGACCTGGTAGGGGACAAAACGCTTCTGAATTGTTCAAGCCAGGCCTGTGGGTTGGTTTAGCACAAGCAGAGCCTGAGGGTGTGAAAGGGCAGCAATCCTCTGCCAGAGGCCTCCTGCTGCTGGGCTGGGCAGCAGAGCCAGTGGCTCGGACTTGGAGGCACCTGAAGGCCCCCAGGATGGGTCTGGGGCAGGAAATGCAGCCCTGGCCTCAATGAGGGTGTAAGACGAGTTCCAGAGCAGGTTGGGCAGTGCCCAGCCAAAGTGTGGCAGCCCAGGGTAGGATTGTCCCCAGGTCCCACGTGCAGCAGATGCCAACGTGGAGCAGATGCCAATGGTGCTGCTGGCTGCAGGCCTGGGAACTGGGTTCCTTTCTTGCTGTGCTTCCAGGGTGGACAGATGGATTAGCTCTGGGCTGGAAGCAAATGGAACAGGCCCCTTATCCCTGGTCCTTCAGTCCTTGTGGCTGGGGCATGAGAGAGGAGAAGGTGACACCTCCTTTTCTGAGTGGTTGGACTCAATGCTTGGGAAGGGCTTTCCCAACAGAAAGGATTCCACCAGTCTGTGATTCTTGCACCTGCTGAGCCTCCTTTTCAATTCCCTGACAGGACAGAAAGCAGAAAAGGGCAGAAAGCCGATGCTGTGGTCTTTTCAGGTTGGGGTTGGTGGGAGGGATGAAGCTTCACATTTTTCCGCAAGGAGCTTCTCTGGGACTTCATCTTGCAAATTTCTCCTCCCCTCCTCAGGCAATTGAGCGTGAAAGGATGCAGGAGGCACTGCAGCAATGCAAAAAAGAGAAGGCAGAGAGAGAGCAGGAGCATGAGAAGGCGCTGTTGGAAATGAGGCAGAAAGTTGCCACCCTGCAGGCCCAACTAGAGGTGGAACAGATTAGACTGGAAAATGCCAATCAAGAGGTAATGATTGTGAAAGGAGAATTGGTGTGATTCCCTGCAAGGCTGGAGCTGTGGGAGATGGCAGGATATGCCCTCCGTGTCCTCTGCATTGAATCTGGGGAGGTGAAAGGTGAACGGGGCTATCTTTGGGAGCAGGAATGAGCCCCCTCATAGGAAGCCAGGCAGAAACATCAGCTTTCAGCTGTGAGTTTTGTGCTGCTCCTGTGCTCTGTTGTTCCAGGATTTACCTCAGAGTATCTTCACTGTTCTCTTACCACTCCCCTTTTGGTGTGTACTGGTAGGCGTTCATAGCCAAAGTGAGTTTGTAGGACCTTTCTTTTGTGGGCACAGGGAGGGCACAGCAGGAATGCTGAGAAGAAAGAAATCTTTTCAAAGACTCGTCAGGAGTATTTCTGAACAGTACCCAGAGATGTCTTCTGGGCTGTGTTTTCAGTCCCTTCCTGTGAAGCTGTGTCTCCCTGGGGCAGAGAGTGGCCCAGGGGAGCAGCAGCCGAGTGCTCTGAGAGTGCCTGAGCCCATCAGTCTTTGCCTCTTGCCACAAAGATGTTGCAGGAGAAGTGTGAAGCCCTCTGCTCTTTCCTCCTGTGCAGATCCTGCTGGGAGAGCAGAATGAGAAGACTGCCTTATCAGAGGCACTGCTCCAAACTAAGGGAGAGCTCTGCCAAGCCTGCCAGCAGGTCCAGCAGCTCAGGCAGGAGGTGAAAGAGCAGCAAGAGAAGAGGCAGGTAAGTCTGAGCAGGCAGGGATCAGAGTGAAGGGCAAGGGCTGCTTCAGGCCCTGGGAGCACAGAGCCTGGCAAGCTCCAGAGCTCAGCCCCAGGAAGAATGGCTTGCAGTGGAAGCAGAGCTAGGTGGAGAAGCCAAAAGTAGCTGAAGGAATGGGCGTTTGAGACAGCAAGTGGCAAAAGCTGAGCCTGAGGGCAGGTCTCAGGAAGTTGCTCTGCATTTTGTTGCCAGACCATCAAGGCAGAGCTGCAAGCTGAGCTGCAGGAAGCTCAGACTGAAATCCAGGCAGCACAGAGGAGGCACAAGGAAGAAGTTCAAGGCATCAAACAGGAAATGAATCTCCTCCTTGAGCAGAGGGAGGCTCTACAAAAGCAGGTGAGTGAAACAGCAGTGGCACTGCAGTCATCCAGAAGCAAGGGGTCTGTGCCCTTCTTGCTTTTCCATGGCAGAGCAGCAGCTGATGGGGTGATCCCTGGGGCTGCCTTGTGCTGTGGGGTCTCCATGGCAGCTGCTCTGAAGGACACTCAGTGCTCTGCTGAATCTCAGCTGCTGCTCTGGACAGCTGGGCTAGTCCTCTGTGCTGTTGGCCAGCAACCATCAGCATGGCTTCCTGCTGGCCTCCTCCTGCTAGCCTTGCTTTGGAAGTGCTTTTTCAGATGCCCTTGGTGGGCCACTTAAGAGATTGAAACAAGTTGTCCATATGCATTGTGAATCTGGTGCTCTCAGGACAGGGGGCAATGGAAAGTTGTCCTTTCCCTTTCCTCACAGCCTCTGCTGTGGCTGTCAGGGACAGGCTGTGGCTGTAGCCTCTGACTGCTCTGTTCTGTTTGACTCAAGGTGGGCGAGTTGACATCTCAGCTGGCAGCCTCCCAAGAGTGCCAGGAAAGAATTGTCCAGAGAGCCCAGCAGGATGTGAATGATGCCCAGGAGCAGTCAAGGCAGAGACTGTTGGAGGTTGAGCACGTCCAGAAGATGCTGGAGGAGGCAGAACATCAGAACAAGGAGCTGCAGGTGCACCTGCAGGACTTGGAGAGGGACAGGAGTCAATGGGAAGAAGCGGCACAGCAAACTTCAGAATTGCAGGCTTCTGTGAATGCCCTGGAGAGTGAAAAAACCAGGTAAATGAAAGCCTGTGGGACTCTGCATTGTGGTGGATGGATTCCTTCTTTGCCATTGTTGCACCTGCCAGGGGCTCTGGCAGCATTTCTGAAGTGGCAGATTCTGAAAGCTCCGTGCCTGCTTCTGTGTGCAGACACATCTCATTGGACGTTATGTTTCATTTTCTTTTCCTTAAAACCTTCAGTTAGAGTTTTTTCGAAGACCAAGGCTTATGGGGTAGCTCCTTCCCTTTAGGGAGTGTTGTGTTGTTAGGTTAGGTGGGTGTGTTAGCACTGCCCAAG
The DNA here is from genome assembly GCA_016584745.2 of Phylloscopus trochilus trochilus. Lineage (NCBI taxonomy): Eukaryota > Metazoa > Chordata > Aves > Passeriformes > Phylloscopidae > Phylloscopus > Phylloscopus trochilus. The sequence continues at coordinate 12,507,659 of WQNJ02000005.1, forward strand.
CTGCAGAGTAAGGAGATGGAAACATCCATCAGCTCCACCTTGGCTGCTGTAACTTGGAGCCTTTGGGGTCTGGATCAGCCTGGCATCTGATGCCTTTGCTGGGCAGAACCATCTTAAGGCCCTGATTGCTGATCTTTGCCAGATTGCCCTCAGAGGCAGCCAAGAAACAAGAAGGTCTCTGTTGCATTGATCCTTACAAAATACGCCCTGGTGCCTGGAGGGGGTCAGGCAGGGTCCCTGACACCCTCCCCAGTCACAGGCCTTACTGACTGTGCAAGGAATGCAAGAAACAAGACCAGGGTTAGGGGGGCTCCCCCAGATGATCACGTCCTGCCAGTCTTCAGTGCCACCGGATTCTTCTTCCAAGAAGACAAAGGAAAGGCAGGGCACTCCTGCTTGCCTGGAGCTTTCTGCATCTTCCATCAGGTTGTGCTTCAAGCCTCTGATGCCTCTTCTGCCTTTGGCCTTTGTTTCTCCAGCTGAAAGTAGCATGGGTGCTGGTAAATCTTAGGGAACTTCCCAGAGATGCCCTGGCTGTAGGGTGCTGCTCCTCCTACCTGGACATACAAGATGGGGGAAGGAAAGGTCTCTTCCATGTTGACCAAACCTCCCCACCCTTGGAGCATGGTTAGTCAGAAGAAAATTGTTCCTCTCCCCTAATGTCTTCATTGCAGGACTTTGTTAGGTTTGTATTCACATTCCCATCTCAAAAAAGAAGGTAGGGCAGGTAGGCAGGAACTCCCTGTTCTTTCAGGAACAAAAGCAGAGTGGGCACATGCTGGGCTGTGACTGCAGGGGGAACAAACAGCCAAGTTGTTTCGACAAACTTCATCAGACAGAGCTGTTCTCCCAGAGGTGGTGCAAGTCCTAAGAGTTTATAAAATGTGATATCCTGTCGTAATGAGTTACATGCTTCTCTTCCAGGCTGCTTCTGTCTCTGGAGGAAAACAACCTGTGCCTCAAAACGTTGGAAGAAGAGAACCTGGCACTGAACACTGAGGTGTCTCTGCTTCGTTCTGCTCTTCAGCAGGCCCAGCAGGTCTCTTCAAAGCGCGCATTACAACTGCAGGAGCTCAACACCCAGGTAAGCAGTGCACTGGCACCCTCTTCTCCAGGGACACACAACACCACCTTTGGCCTGGAGGCCCCAACCTCTTTCCCCTCCCAGCAGCATCCACTGCTACCATGTTCTGCCTTGTGCTGCTGCTGCACCCTGAGGCCAAGGCTGCATCTGGTGTGTGCTGCCAACGTTTTCCCCCATTCTCTGCCGAGTCCCAGCAGGAAATCTGGGAGGAGAAGCTGCAGCCGCCTCCTTTGGAGCTTCTGTGTCCCTCTGTTAGCAGTGTTGTCCCAGACAGAGTTGGTGCCTGTGCCAGGCACTGAGCAATGTGGAGACACACACGAGGCTATGGCAGGCTGGGGAGGGCTCTTCCACCACAGCCAGTTCAGCCAATGTTGAGAGCTGCAGCCTCAAGGATGCCCATTGCCTCCCTTTCCCTGTTTTCTCTACATTTGTCTCCATTGGAATCCTTGCTTCTGTGCCTTCTGTGTCCTGCGTGGTTTTGTGCCTGAAGTCATTTCTCCTTTGTTGCTCTCCCTACTGCCCACTCTGCAGCCTCAGGAGCAGCCCTGTCCCTGAGGCTCTGTGTATCCATCTTCCAGATCTGTGCCCTGCAAGACAGAGTGCAGCAGATGGAGGCTGCCCAGGCAGCTGGAGAGAAACAGCTGCTGCAGGAGCTGGAGGAGTCCCGAGAAGGAGAACGGAGCTTGGAGGAATCTGTGCATGCACTGCAGGCTGAAGTGTCCCAGCTGCGTGTGAGGCTCCAGAGCTCTGATGATAAAGCTCTTGCCTTGGCCATACAGTGTAACACCTTGGAGCTGGAGCTGAAGAAGACACAGGCTCAGAGGGAAAAGCTCAGAGCCGACAATCAGGAGCTGCAGAGAGAGTTGGAGGAAAGTGAGCGAGGTACAGCTTGTCCTCTGCCGTCCATTCCCTGCCCCATCCTGTCCTGCCAGCAAGGATCTCTGATGCCACACAGAATAAAAGTGCCTGTAGATGGCATAGGGGAAAAACAACCAGCAGGTGTTTTCTCCATCCAAGTGCCAGTGAAAGCTTTTTCTCAAGAAAGATGCCGTAGATGGCAGTGCCATCTGGCTGTGCTCTGGCTCATCCTGGTGCCTTTCAGGTGCCCTCTCTGTGCTAAGGAGCTGGAGCTGGATGCCTCAGCTGGATTCCCCCAAACTCCAGCCCCTGCCAGAGCCTCCAGGCTATTGGCCTCTCTGGAGCAGGGCTGCACAGGCATTCTGCTCCTTTGTCTCTCTTGGATTGCTCACTCTGTGCAAGCCCAAGAGCAAACACACTTTCCTATTCCTCTGAACCTTGCCCCTTCATTCCTGCTTTCTTCTCTGCATGGAAGTTTCCTTCATTTCTGTCAGCTTTGGAGTCCTTGTGAGCTTATGGCCTGGCAAACACAGCCAGGCAGAGAAGACAGTACTGTGGTCTCTGCAGGATGCACATCAGTTTGCCTTTGCTTTTTCTCCTTCTCCTTCTCCTTCTCCTTCTCCTTCTCCTTCTCCTTCTCCTTCTCCTTCTCCTTCTCCTTCTCCTTCTCCTTCTCCTTCTCCTTCTCCCCCTTCCCCTTCCCCTTCCCCTTTCCTGCTGCAGATTGGTGGAAGGCAGAAAAGAAGCACACATCTCGAGAAATTGCCCTGGAGAAAGTGGCTGCTGAAAGGCAGGCAGAGGCTGCAACTCTTCGTCAGAAAGTGGCATCTCTGCAGAGGAAATTGGAGAACCTGGAGAAGGAAAAGAAGGATGTGCTGGTGAGATTGGCAGACCCTACAAAGGCCATTTCCTAGCTATGTTTGCACCTTGTGTTACTAGTTCTAAGGAGCACCTTTTTCCAGTTTAACTTTTCTAGTTTCATTCTTCTGAATAAGGAGGGAAAGATGATGTAGTCATGCCAAAGCCAGGTAGTGCTCAGGCTGCTGATTTTCCTCCATGACAAAGTTCTTTGCCCTAGAAGCTTGAGTTCTCAATGTCCTCACTGTCTCTAATGGCATTTCATGATTTGGGCAATTCCTCATGTCCAAACCTGTGTTCAGATTTCTAAATATCTGGACATGGAAGGAGGGGTGAGAAGAGCAAGGTTGCTGTTAATAGAAAGGTCTTTGGCCTTGGCCATCTGAGAGCAGCCAGTGGGGAGAGGAGAGGAAAGCCAAGTGCTGATCCACTCCAAGGGGAGAACTCAGTGTCCTGAGTGGCAGCAGAGAATGACAGCCTGATGTGGCCATTGCTGCTCCAGGAGAGGGCAGCGAGGCTCTTGGGGATGGGGCCCTGGAAACTCTACACAGGAGAGGTCCAAAACCACTCCTGTTGGCCCAGCCCCAGGGAATGAAATGCTGGGGGTGTTTGCTCTTCCCTTCCTCCCTGATGGAGAGCACAGCTTCATGGCCCTGCCTAAATCCTGCTTACATGGACTTGAAATCCTGGCTGCAGTTCTGGCAGCTCCTCCCCAAAGGAACAAGGGAGTGGAGCTGCAAGAGGTTGGGGAAGAGCAGAAAGGAAGCCGGGATGGGTTGAATGAGCTGGGAAAGATGCAGCATCAAGGGGGGCCCCAGCAAAGGTCTGCAGCATCCTGAGGGGTAGAGAGAGAGGGGCAGCCCGTGCCTGCCCCTGCAGCAGGAGCCCAGATGTGGTATGAAAAGCAAAACACAGAGAGGGAATGAGTGACCTTTTTTCTCCCTGTTTTGGCAGCATGAACAGGAATTTCACCAGGGTGAAATGAGAGATGTAGAAAAGGAGAATGAAATGCGGGCACCTGAGATGAGAAATCAGAAGGAAAACACTCAACAATTGGAAATGGAGAGGGCAGACACAGAGGAAGAATTAGAGCCTGGGAGTGCTGCTTTGAAGAAATGGATAGAGAAATCCAAGGTCCTGAAGGGTGCACTAAGCAAGAGTGAAATTGCCAAAGGATCTCTGAAGAAACACTTGGATATCCTGAAGGGAAAGACTTGGATCCTGGTAGGCACTGGCACTGACCTTCAGTCCACTACAACATCTCGGATTTATTCCAATGATGTTTCCCATGAAGAGGTGGGACTCTCAATCCCTGTTCGTCGAGGCCTGCTTGGGCAAAGCAGCCTGGGCTGCAGCAGGCAGCCTTGTCTGTGTGCCTGGCTCCAGCCAGAGACCATTGACTGCCAGAGACCATTGACTGCCCAGAATGACTGATACAGCTCTGGAGCTTGCTGTTTCAATCACCTCCAGGCCAAAAGCTGGACATGGGGAGCTGCTCTTCCCGTGCCCACACAAGGGGAGGCAACACGTGGGGGTTTGGATTTGGTGTGGGAAGGAATGGAGCTGGTGAGCAGAGTGATGGACTAGACCCAGCAGTTTTGTACCAGGGGCTGAACAGCAGCTGCACTGCTGGTGCTTTGAGGCTGCTTCCTGAGATAAGAGATTTCTGAGGTAGAGCTTCTGTGGTGTTTGAAGTAAGGGAATCATCTTCTATCTGTATACCCAGCCGACTTTTAAAGCACAAGTGGAGCAGATGTTACGTGTATCAGAGAACAGCCCGGAACCTAGGGAACCAGTTGCATCATCAGAAAAGGAGAAGACAGAGATGCCTGAATTGACCACTGAGCCCAGGAAAACTGACAAGCAGGTAAAATGGGCTTTTGCTGCCTCTGCAAACCTCAGGCTCTTCAGGAACACAAGCCCATGGTGTCAGGAAAGAAGAGCTGAAGGAGTTTCAAGGCCTCAGCAGAGCTTGAAGGCTCATTCTCCCCCTGGGCTTGGTTGCCCATATTATGCTCTGCTCCTGTGTGGAATGCTCTGAAGTCTGGGAGAGGGAGAGTTTGCTCCCTATCACTGGGCTGGCTGTGCAGGAGCTTGCTGTTCAAATCAGCTCCAGGCTGAAAGCTGGGCATGGGGATCTGCTTCTCCTGTGGCCAGGCAACAGGAGGCAACACTTGGGGGTTTGGATTTGGTGTGGGAAGGAATGGAGCAGGTAAGCTGATGAGTGATGGACTAAACCTAGCAGAGATTTGTGCCAAGAGGGCTGAACAGCAGCTGAGCTGCAGTGCTGGTGCTTCCAGGATGCTTCCCGAGATGGAGGTTTCTGAGGGACAGGTTTTGAGGTGTTTGAAATAAGGGAATCATTTCCTCTCTGAATACCCAGCAGGCTGTCGGAGCAGAAGGGAAGCAGGATTCAGAGCACTCCAGGGAAGGTGTGGAATCTGGGCATGGGCAGGATCTGGTTGCCACATCAGCACAAGACAAGACAGAGAAGCCTGAATCAACCACTGAGCCGAGGAGAAGTGGCACACAGGTAAAGTCTGCTGTCTGTGCAGAGCCTCAGGCTCCTCTGGAACACAACACCTTAGCCCAGGCTAAGACCTCTGCTTGTTTCCTTGCCTCTCCCTGTGCCTGCTGTGGGCACACCCTTTGGTTTGTTCTCTCTGCTGTGGCAGCCCATGGCTTTCACAAAGGCACCGTCACTCTGCTGCCTCCCTCCCTGGCCCCGTGTCCCCAGACACACACTGGCCTCTCCTGCACAGCCCCCAGCGAGAGCTTTTTGTCCCCAGTGTTGTCTGGTGCAATTCAGAGTCTCAGAGCACAGACCTCCTTGCCTTGATGTCCAGAGGTCCTTTTGCTCCATGTTTGCTGACAGGTTTCTCTGACCCTTTCTCCCATCCAACCAGCAGGTGGAACCTGAAGGGAGACCAATCAGGACTTTTAGGAGAGTGTTCGTCCCAGACTACTTCAAGTTGCCTGTCTCCGAGTCTGACCGGCAGACGTCGTCGACTTCTCAAAGTGAAGAGTCCTCAAGTAGCTCAGAGGAGAAGCAGTCCTGAGGCACAGCCTGTGGAGGAAGGGGTCAGTGGCCCAAGTTTGTGCTTTGGAAATCAGAGTTGGGTTCCCAAGTGCTGTCGGAACTGCCTCTTATAGACCTGTGGTGGCTGAGGGATGTACGTGGGAAGGGTTTGCCAGCCATGAACTGGACTTAGTGATCATCTGAGCTCTGTTAGGGGCAGTCTGGGAGCCTGTTCCTTTCCCCTTGCTCAAGGGCAGAGTGTGGGTGAGGGCTGGAGTTGGAGGCTGTGTCAGCCCCGACAGCCGGTCCCGTGGGGCTGCGGATGCTCTGCCAGCGTGGGCTTGTCTGAGCTGGGCCTTGTGCCTCTTTCAGGTGTCCCTGCTGCAGTCACAGCTGGCCCGGGACCAGCAGGACCACCTGGAGAGCTGTGCAGGGAGCAGGCAGGACACTCCTGTTGAGTCACACGGTGCAGAAAGGACCTCCTTGCTTCCTCAACGTCTCAGAGAAGAGCCAGGATGCAGCTGGATGCAGTCACAGACTTAGTCCATAGTTTATGTTTAAAGGATAGTATAGGTGTTATTGAACCTTAATACAATTGTGTTTCATAGGATGAAGGATATATTTATAGATAAATAAAAAGTTTATATGATCACAATTAAACTGAAAAGAGCTCTATCCGACCAGAATTATTTACTACCCAGTACAGAGACCTGTAACTTCCAATATAATTTATAATATTTGAAGCAAGATTGAAGTAATTCTATTCAAGCCAATGAAACCAATTCTTAATTAAAGATGAACACCCAAAACAATGACCATGAGCAAACATTTCTCTCCACCTCAAGGAGAGATCTTAGAAGCATCCTCTCTCCAGGGAGGAATGTGCAGAAGGGAGACATGTAACAGGAACCACTTTAGTGAGGGCAGGAGAAACCTGCCATGTGTGAAGCTTTTTCATTTGTCCTTAGGAAGCTGCAGCCTGTTTTTTCCTCAGTCACAGAATTTCAAGCTGGGTGAGGCTGGAGGCACCTCTGGAGGTCCCCTTTCCCAGCCCCTGCTCCATCAGAGACACCCAGAGCCAGCTGCCCAGGATGTGTCCAGGTGGCTTTTGAGTCTCTCCAGGGATGGAGACTCCACCACCACCCTGGGCACCTGCACCAGTGCTCAGCCACCCTCCCAGAGCAGAAGTGTCTCCTGAGCTGGCAGGGCCCCTCCTGTGTGTCACTTTGTGCCCCTGGGGCTGTCCCTGGCCCCTCTGCAGCCTCCCCCCGGGTATTTACCCCCAGGGATGAGATGCCCTGAGCCTGCTCTGCCCCAGGCTGGGCAGTCCCAGCTCTCCCAGCCTCTCCTCATGGCAGAGATGCTCCAGTCCCTCCATCACCTCCATGGCCCTGTGCTGGACTCTGCCCAGCCTGTCCTTGTCTCCCGTGCTGGGCAGCCCAGCTCTGGACCCAGAACTCCCGGGCTGGCCTCAGTGGTGTTGTAATAAATGAGGCAGAGACTCAGATGAAACCAAAAAAAGCACCTCCTTTCTTTTTGCAACCACTAAGGACAGGAGCCCGAGATAAGCCCAGGCACCACCCAACAAGCCAGAGAAAAACACAAACAAAAGTCCTAACAGTATAAAAGCTCTAGACGCTCCATACAACACCAAGTTCCACAGGAGAGCCCTCAGCAAACGCCCAAAGTCCCTTTTATCCTCTCTTGCTCTCTCTTGATTGGGGCACTCAGGATCCTCTCCCTGATTGGCTCATTTTCTGAGCTCTGATTGGTCTTTAGCGAGGATCATCCTGGACCAATCATTTTGCCAGGGCATCGAATGATTGGTCCACTGCGTCCACCAATCCTGGGTCGGAGTGCTGACCCCGCTTACGTGATGTCATCTCTTTAAACAGCTACTCACAGAGTCCTTAAATCCCTTATAAATAATTTACAACTTTCAACACATACAACTTTCAGAAACATTACTTACTTACAACACTTAACCTTTTATTCCTGGAAACATTTATTTACTTAAAAAAATCTGCCCCTCTAAAACTTTGATCGGGCTTTAGCCCTCATCAACCACCCACTATTGAACTGGCTCTGTATTTTTCTTCATAAACTTGATACATCTTTCAAATCTTCTGGTATTTTTCGTAAACTTCCTTTGCCATTTCAGGGCTTTCTTTTTGCTTTTCTTGCTTCATCAGTCTGATTTTTTCGATTTTCTCTTTGCTCAGATTTTCAATGGAGTTTAATACAATGCTCGTAACCATTCCAATTAAATGGGATAATACATGGAAGAAAGATAATACTGATTAGTGCCTCTCCAACAATTAATAAAACTTTTTTCCACCACTCTCCTTTGAATAAATTTTCCCACCAATCCCTTTTGAACATGGGCTTGCATCTTTGGACTGGGACGTGATCCAGTTTCCTAATGTTTGTTGTAATATTTTTCATAGCGTCACTGTGATCGTCTATTTCTACACGACACTCTGATGAGTTGTATTTTCCTCATACCCCCCCTTCTTCTGCCAGCAAATAATCTAAGGCCAATCGATTCTGATAAACCATAGTTCTCATTTGCCTAGACTGGGCAGAAAGCAAATCAATAATTAGGCTTGACTGATTGGTTATAATCTCTACCAATGCTTGTAACCGAACGATTCGGTTTAGCATGTAAATTGGCATCCGGTAACCCCACGACCCATCCTGGGCCCAGGTGGCAGGGCCATCAGTGGCTATCATCCTTTCTGGAGGCCACTCATCTTCTCCCCACTTCTGTGTACCCCCTATCTGTACCTCTCTTTAGTTCATCATACAGAGGTGCTCCCCGGTGTTGTCCTTCAGTTCTGGGGAGTAGGAAGAAGGATGGTCATATAGCTCCTAGCGTACAGCTTCCAGAACAATTTTTCGGTAGCATGACATATGCCGTTTTTCCATACAACCAAAAGAGACCTTTTGGGGCTTTCCAAAATCTGGGGGATTTTACTTCATTTATTCCATCCCTCTCCCAAAATTTTGGAAGGGTCGGCTCATCCCACAAAGGATTGGATTTTTCCATAACACACTCATACAGCTTTTCTTTTTCAATCTAAGAACAACTTGGTGTTTTTGTGCTACTTCTAATCCCTTCCATGAAAAACATCATTCCAGGAAGGAGCAACATCATCTGACACATATCTAGTGTTGCCCCCAGTTGTTCCAGCTGTTTCTGCTCCCAGCCCCTGCAGGATGGAGCACAGCCCCCAATGCACCTTGGATTTGGCTGCCCTCTGGCAGAGAAGCCTCCCTGGGGCACAGGTCTCTGGGGCAGGAGATGGGCACCAGCGCTGCCAGGGCTCAGGGGGACTCTGCTTTGGTGGGGACTCTGCCACACCTGCAGATTTCAGTGCTCCCTGGGCCCCAGAGGTCAGAGCAGCATTTGTGCCCTGGCCCACACCTTCCTCGTCTGTGTCACACTGCCATGTTTAGGATGGCCACCTGTTGGAATCCTAGAAACTTGGAATTTGGGGTTTTAGTGCATAGTAATACATATGAGTCAAGATGGAGGATTTGGGGTGTTGTCTTTGTCCTTCTTCATGTTTTTCTTCCACAGTGAGTACACAACAGGTCCATGGTGGGTCTCTGATGGGCACCTGCTGGTCCCTTGGCCCAGGTAAGGACTTCCTCACTTTTTGTCCACGTGGTTCTTCAGTGTCGTCAGCACTTTCTGTGCCTGCTTCAGGACCGCCTCCTCGTCCACACAGGGGAAGGCCTCACTGGGGATCACGGGGAAAAGATGGTAACTGGGGTACTGCGTGGCCTTGGCATCCATGCCGCAGTCACACAACCCCTGCACATCCAGAACAAGCCCCCTCAGCTCCGGCTCCTCCGCCTCCAGCCTTCGGGCCACACCCAGCAGCCCCCCATGGCCCTCAAAGGCTTCACCACGGCAAAGCACAGCTGCCACCAGTGCCTTCTCCAGGGCCTGGTGCACTTTGAAGAGCACCCAGTTGGGGCAGCAGTGCTGGATGTCATTGTGGGCTGCCTGCAGGTCGCTCGTGGCCTGACGCAGCCAACGCAGGGCCTCGGGGATGGATGGAGTCAGGGCCATGAGCTCCTCCCTGATCAGCCAGGAGCCACGACCTCCCTGTCTGCGGTTCAGGGCGGCGCTTGCAGGTTTGTACTGGACGCAGAGCTGTGGGGACACCTTTGGCTGCCTGACACGATACCACAAGGTTGCCAGGCCAGGATCCTTCCATGGCCCCTCTTCTGCCACAGCCTCCTCCTGCAGCCTCTTCTCCAGCTCTGGGGCAGCACCCACCAGTGCCACGTTGTTCTCCTCCAGAACCAAGGCCACGTCCTGTGGCTCCTGGCAGACCAGCATTTCACGCAGCACGGACAAAGCGCGTGCCTCCAGCTGCCCACCCAGGATGTTATTGATCTCCTGTGCCAGCGTCTCCAAGACCCTCAGCTGGTGCCGATTCAGCTCCATCTCTGTGTGCCGGATGTAGAGGAGCCGCTGGTCACCACCAGATGGGCACACATGGATAACCTGTGACTGGGAGCTGCCCTCCACCTTTGCCCCAGCATGCACCAGCACGGTGCGGATGTCCTTGCAGCACTGCACCTTCAGCTGCTCCAGTGCAAAGCCACCATCCCCCTCCATTCCTGTCACAGCCTTGTGGTTCTGCCACTGCAGCAGGGACTCCAGCCCCAGCTTAAACCACAGGGATACCAGCAGGGTCTGCAGACGCCTCTGCAGAGTGCACTGAGAGCCGTAGTGACATGGCTGTGGACCACCCTCCTCCAGCTGCTGCTCTGTCACCTGTGAGAGCGCCCGTGGCCGCAGGTGTGGTGGCAGTCTTTGCAGCAGCCACGTGACATTACACCTGGACACCGGCAGCGGAGCCATGAACACAAAGGTCTTCTCCAGGGCCCGAGCGGTCTCTGAGGGCACGCAGTCATTGAAGCACAGTCTGTGGGACAGCTCCAGGCAGTCAGCAGTGCTCAGCAGGTACAGCTCAGCCACAGCCGAGCAATCGGGGGGCTCCGGTTCCTCCCGCAGCAGCTGGAAGAAATGCCGTGTGGCCAGGAGGGCTGTCTTCTTCTGCCTACTGGTAAGGGTCCCGTTGCCATGGCTCTCCTGGTAGATTTGGGCCAGGACATAGCTGTAGTGACTCAGTGTGGGGACCAGAACGACACCAAGGTGTTGCAGGAGATCTCCAAAGGCAGCCATGTGGGGGTGAGGTGTGAGGAGGTAGGGGCAAAAGTCAGCCTTGTCGGGGAGTGATGTCACCACCTGCCGTGGCCTGGCCATGTCCCCTGACTTGGCCAACACCACGGGCAGCTCAGCCAGGTGCTCTGCGTCCACCTCATCCAGATGGGTCTGCAGGAAGCTGTACATGCTACGGAGCACACTGACCCGTGTGTTAATCTGCTGTTGTGTCGAGCAGGCTGCCCTGCACACATGCTCCAGGTTGGCCACCACCAGGGCAGTGGGTATCTCTACAAGGACTCCCATGGCCTTCAGGGACGTCCTCTCAAGGTGAAGGGATTCTGGCAGGATGGTGGCTGATGTCCACAGGAGCTCAGCCACATTTTCCAGGTAGGAAACGCTGCCTTTCAGAGCCACAGCCTTAGTGCAGTTTGCAAAAGGAGGGTGGAGGTTCATCAAGTTTTGGGGGAGATCCAGTGGAGGCAGGAATTGGATTGAGGCAATTTTCCTCAGGAAATTTTCCTTAATATCCTCTGACACAGGATTTTGCATCTCTGCAAACAGGATTTCAAGTTGCTGGAGCATCTCCTGCTGTCGCTCCAGCAGTTCTGCAGCATGGCAAGTAGCCTGAGTGGCTTCATGCTCTATCTCCTCAGCCAGTGCCACAAAATCCTCTACAGAGAGGCTGGTGCGGACACCTACCTCAATGAGGAAATCCTCATGGAGAAAATTCCTGTTCAAATGTAGCTCCTCAAAGAAAGATTCAGGCACAAAGCGGTTTTGGAGCCGCAGGGTGCGGAAGGAGGGCGTGTCATGGTAGAAGTAGGAGGCCAGGCGCAGTGTTCCGTGGGCATCTGGTATAAAGGCCACCTTCTGAAAAGCTGCCACAATGGCCTTCATGCTCTCAGTGTCAAAGAAGCGTTGCAGGACAAAGAACAAGCGTAGAGCTTCCATGAGGTTTTGCCATCTGAGCTGGGGCAGCCGGGGAAGCACCACAGTCATGAAGAGCTTTTCGTCATCTGTGAATTCCCACTTCAAATCCTTGGCAAGCTCTGTGTGAGTCAGGCTTGGTGTGAGAAGCAGCATGTCTTTGTCCAGGTCATACAGAGCTTGGGCACCCGAGGGCACTTCCAGAAACTGCCTCTGGAGCAGCAGCACCTTGCGGTAGGGAGCCACAGCTACATAGCCCCCCCCAAACTTGCAGAAGAGAGGCAGGTGCTGGAGCTGCTCCAGTGCATGTGAATCCAGCTTTCCCTGGACAAAGCACAGCAGGTGTGTCACGTCCTGCTCCTCTAAATCCCCCCAGCAGAGATCAGCTCTTCTGTCTGCCAGATGGGCCACTACAGCCCTGGGATCTCTGCTCTGCAGTGCCCTTGGCTTCAGGCAACGGTAGGCAAAAGCACAGGGCAGCAGGGACTGCTGGAGCACAGGGATGCCCAGTTTGTGCAGCACCTTTTCCACTTCAGAGTAGCACTCAAAAAGAACCCTGGAGAGGGAGGAGAGTGGCAGTAGGGGCTTCGAGTCTGTCTTACTCCCCTGAACAGGCAGCACTGCCATATTCTGGAGATGATGCATTAGTAACTCCATGTTTGTGTCTGCGGTGCTAACAGGGAACACACTTTCAAAGACCACACTTTGAAAGAAGATCCACAGCTCCTTGAGCCACTTTTCCCCCTCTGTGGTCCAATCCAACTGACTCAATGCCTCCTGGATGAGTGGTGTGGCCTCTGGGAGGCCAAGCTCCTTCACAAAGCAAGATGGGATCCATTCAGGAATACACTTTTTGGCAAAACGGTGGCTGTGCTTGGGGAAGAGGTGGGCAAAAGAGTTCTTGAAGACAGGGTGGTGGGTGCTGAAGGCATTCAGAAAACCATCTTCTGTGGCCAGCAAGGGCAGGCCTTCCAGTTCTTTCTCGTCCATATCCTTGTGAATACCTTGGGAGTGCCTGCTCCCTCTTAAGTAGTCTAGCAGGGAAGAGCAGCTCTCTGGGGTCCTGAGGGGTGTCTCAGCCAGCTTGCAGGGCACAGGCAGAGCCAGGGCTTTGAGGAAGCACCGGAGAGAGTCTGGCCCTAAGACAACAGCATTCACCTGGGCTTCAATGAACTCCTCATGGATCTGCTGCAGGTGGCTGAATGCTGGAACCATTTTCATGTTCAGTTGCTGCAGCACTTTCTGGAGTTCTGGGTCAGGCATCTCCTTGAGGAAGTACGGCTCTATTAGCATGTCCCCTCCACCCAGAGATGCCCAGGTTATTGTCACGCTGCTGCCAGGTGACTTCTTGTGGTACACAGGCACCAGGGGCAGGCGTGCATGACTGAGGTGCTTGTAGACCTCTCTCACCATGTCCTGAAAGATAGGCAGCACCCTTTTCATACTAGGGAAAAACTGGAGGAAATGGGAGGCCAGGTGCTGCCAGCAGCGTTCCAGGGATCTATACCGGAGCTCTTCTGGCCCTAGGGCTTTCAACTGCCTGGTGAGAAAGTCACAGTATAGTGGAACCACCAAGCGCTGGAGCAGGAACTCATTCCAGGCTGCCTCTGGGCAGCCTTTGTCCCAGCGGAGATTGCGCCTGGCTGCATCCACTGAGAAGTTGGCATTGATGTGCACAGGCAGGCTGGTGGTCAAGGGCAGTGGGAGGGTGCAGAAGGCTCTGCCCGTGACTTGGTTCAGAGGCTCCAGGCGGGCAGCCACAGCCCCATAGGGCAGCCATTTAAACACTGGAGACTCCTCAGCTCTGCCCTGCACCCCAATTTGGGAGACCACCCTCCACACACTTGTGGTCTTAGCCCCGCTATTTTTGATTTCCATGGTATAGGAGAAAGAGGTGGGGCTATTCCTATCCATGGCTTGGTTTAATCTTGCTTGAAAATCCTGTCTCAGCTTTGCATTACTATCCTTGAGCTCTGTGGTCACCCGCAGCTTCTCCACCAACTCTTCCCCACCTGGGGGGATCATGGAGAAGACCACAGTGTGGACGTGCCGGAGGAAGAGCATCAAGTCCTCACCTTCCTTAACCAGTGTTTCTTCCATGTTCTCGAGGTCTTGGTCTCGCACAACAATTTCAGACAGCCTGGACTTGTCAGCCCCAGCTGCAGTGCGGAGCGGCAGCCGGAAAAGGACGCCCTCTTTCAGGTTGAAGATGGATGGTAGGAAGGTGTCATAAATGTCTGGAAAATTCTTCTTGAATTCAGTGGTGACAGCAAACATGCTACCAGGCTTCTCAGTTGTGGCTGTGGGCATGTAGTAGCAGTGGGGATCAGAGACACACAGCGTGCTGTCTCCAGTCAGGAAGGCTGGGCAGTCAGTAAAGTGGTAGACAGTGTTGAAGCCAAGGCCGTATTTGCCTGTGACATCCTGCCGGTCTTGCTTGGCACCCACCCCCAGACGCTGAATGCCTTCAATGTCCTGCTGCTGGAAGGGGCGGTCGTTGTAGATGCAGAGGGCAGGGCCCTGCAGGATGTTCCATTCCTCACTAAAAGTGGCCTTGGCTGGGTGCTGCCGGCGGTCCCACACGAAGTGCACAAGCCCCGCGCCAGCATCGTCTGCATTCTGGAGCACCTCCTTCACCATATCAGGAGCGGACGCCGAGTACTCCTTCAAGATGTTCTTCAGCCGTGTTGGCAAATCTTCATGGGGACCAAATGGCTGCGCCCAGAGACTCAGGTGATCGGTGATGAGTTCACTCCTCTTCAGTGCTCGGTGGCGCATGGTGGCCACCCCACAGCGCAGGGCTGCCTCTCGGGACAGCCGTTTATGGCACAGCGGGACATCTCTGTCCAACGGCATCCACGGTGCATCATTGAAGTGGAGTTTGTCTCGTGGGCGCAAAATGCCCTCCTCATCAGGCAGAAAGAGTTGCTGGGTCTGGCAGGCATCTGGCTGGTTGCCATCTTCCATCAAGCCACAAGACACCAGCCGCAGGGCCAAATCCAGCTCTGCAGCAGGCAGCGGCTCTCCAGCATGTGTCTGTGCCAGGGTGCAGAGCACTTGGGCATAATCATCCCAGGTGAACATGTGGCGCAGCCCCACACACTCCCAGAGCTTTTTGTAGGGCTTGTACTGCTCTTGGAGCTGATGAAGGTATGGGCCAGCCTCAAATGACAGTGTCTCAGCCACAGCTGTGACTGGCACAAAACGGGAGCCCACCAAGATAAAGAATTCCTCTTTGGCCACTGCAGAAGCCACCTCATCCCAGCTAGAGGGATGTTTCTGGAGCAGCATGTTCAGGTGCTTGTAGCAGCAGTTGGTGTTATCCTGCAGGGTCTCCAAAGGGAGAGTGCTGGAGCTACGTCTGAGTGCCTGCAGCTGCTCAAGAACTCGAGCTGATGGTATCTGCTGGTCCAGCCCCAAGAATGATGCTACCTCCTCAGAGAGGCTGAAGTTTTCCCCCAGCACTTTAGGAGCCAAAATAGGGTGGACGAGTCCCACTAGTGGGGCATGGATGTGATGGTAGAGCTCGGCAGCTGGCAGAAGCTTATGGTCACCAGTGGGCAATACAGCAGGGAGGATGGGCACAGTCCGGAAAGCGGCCTGCAGGGGTTTGTTTGCTCTCTTCTTCACTGCATCCTGGAGTAACTTAAGGATGCAGGCAGCCCTCTGGCAGCCCTGGGCACGATTCTTGGTCCAGACAAGCTGCACAGTCTTTGCCCTCTCCAGCAGCTCTGGCAGGTCCACAGTGTTCTTCACCATGCCCAACCTCTCCAGTTGTCTTAATCTCTCCGGGGAAAGGAAGTCATTCCCAGTGGGGAAGCGCCCATCCTCAGGGTCATATAAAGGGGCAGCACGGCCTCTGGGATGCACCAGGTGATTGATGAGCTGCAGGTGGCCATGAGGGGTGACAGGGATGCAAGGCACCATCTGCAGCACTTTGTCCACATCCTCACAAGATATATCCAGTGCATGCAGAACAAGCAGGTTCCGGTCAACAGCAGGGAGGTTTTTCAAGTTGGGAAGCACGAGCTCACAGAGAAAGCGGTTCCAGTCATAGGTTGCAGCATCCAGTGCCTTCCCGAGGCCCTCCTGCACCTTCCCAGGCAAGGCCACAGCCAACAGGGGACGGGGCACGGTGCTGGCAAAGACTCTCTGCGCCACGGTACCCAGCTTAGGGTGTCTCTCCACAGCCTGGTGCAGGAAGCGGGCGTCCTGCAGTGAGCACCAGGAGTGGCCATCGGAAAAGAGTCTGAGGCCACTCCTGGCTGCTACAGCCTGGTAGAAACCAGTCACGGCCTCTGTAAAGGGGTAACGAGCAGTGCTAATGTCTGGCCAGAAGAGATGATACTCATAGTTCTTCAACTCGCCTGCCTCGTGCATGGCACGGAGATGGTCCAGTGCCCGGAGCCAGGCCATCGGCACAGCATTGTGGAGCAGCGCCCGGTTCCACTCGCCCCGCTCCGCTGTGTCCCACAGCCCCTTACGATTTGAGAGGATGCTGAAGGCCCCATGCAGGTGGATTGGCAGCCCTGAGAAGACCGGCATGGGAAGGTGGCAGAAAACTTGCCCCTTCTCAGCATCCAGACGTGGCACCCACTTGCCATCTTCAGAAGGGGCAAGGGGAAGGGCCACACCAGCCATGGGAGCTGGAGGATGGAGTCCTGCCTGTGTGTTCTGGTGAAACAGTTCCAGCAACACCCCATCACCCTGACACACCAAAACCAGGTAGTGCCATGTGGTCCTGGAGTCCCCCTCACAGGCTGAGAGCTGCTCAATTGCTGCCCAACTCGAGGCATCCCCAGGGGTCCCCAAGTCTCGGATCTCCTTTCGCTGCAGTGTGGCCAAGGGTGTGGTATCCTCTGCAGTGGTGGCTGTGTCTGGCAGCATCTCCAGGGACAGCTCCCTCACCTTCTTCAGGAAAAGCAGCAGGAGCCGGTTAGAGCCAAGGAAAGCAGTCCCAAGGGACTGGACACGCTCTGTATCAAAGGCCTCAGAGCAAATCTTCGACGTCACAGCTTCCTCTTCAGTGCGGAAAGGCAAGCGGAAAAGGCTCCCTGGAAAGGGTCCTGGCTCAGGCAAGCAGCACCCAAAGATACCATGGTAGGGCTGGAACTGCTCAGCAAAGACACGGAGGATGCGTGGTCGGCTGGAGAAGTCCAGGCGGATGCCAGGGGAGCCAGCCCTGGGGATGTGCTTGCCCAGATGGGTGCCATTGGGATCAAAGATGAGCAGCGTCTCCCCACTCAGCACTGCCGGCACATCCGTGACACGGTAGACAGAGCTGAAGCCCAGCCCAAAGCGCCCAATCCGGCCTGCCTGGCCCTCCTTTGTGGCAGCCCCAATCCGGGTGATGTTCTGGAGGTCATCCTCTGTGAACAGGGCATTGTTGTAGGCCCAGAGGGCTGGGCCATGGCAGGCAGCCATGCCTGGGTCTAGCAGCCCAGAGGTGGCCTTTTTACAGCGCCGCAGGTCCAGGAGGAAGCGGCACACGGTAGCGCCGGCATCCTCTGCGTTCTGGACCATCTCTGTGAAGAGGTCGCTCTCCTCGCCGTACTCCCGGAGGATGTTTCGGAGGCGTAGGGTGATGGGCTCAGAGGGGCCACAGGCTGTGAATGGCTCCGGGCCCAGCACCCGTGTACTGAGCAGCTCCGTGCCCAGGAACATGGCTGTGCTGGACGGCACTGCCTCGTGCACCACTGCCTGAACGTCCTCCTCCTCCTCCAGCTCCATGTCCAGGTACACGGCAGAGGCAGCTGGACGGAGGGCAAAGCCTGAGCCCTGCGGGATCCTCACAGGAACTGGCACGGTGCCCTTGCCCTGGTGGCCCTGTCTCTTCAGCCACTCCAGGACAGCTATAACCACCTGCAATTCCGCGGCAGTGCCCGCTCTGGAGCTGCGCCTGTCTATGTCCTGCCCCAGGGAGTGCAGGGCTGACACCGCCCTCTCCTCACTCACCCCGTCTGCCACCCCCCAAGCCCTGAAGAGGCAGCTGTAGGGCAGGAAATCAGGGGGCACCCGGGGCACCAGCATCCCCAGTTCCAGCTGCCCAGGATAGCCCAGCACAGCATCACGTGGCAGGACAAGCCCAGACCCAGTCCACACAACAGCACCATCCAGGGGAGTCCCAAAGTTCTTCAGGTTTTCCTGCATGTGACAGTAGATGGGCTGGAGAGCAGGACCCACTTCATCCATGTCCCCATGCTTCGCCAGCTTTTTCAGCTGCTCCCACACTCTCTCTGGTGGTGGCATCTGGCTCAGCCCCAGCTTCTTCTCTGCCTCTGGCACAAAGGCGTTGGTCAGGGGCATGGCAAGCCCCACCAGGGATTGGTACTGTGTGGATCGCAGCTTCTCAGGGGGCAGGAAGGGCTGCCCAGGCTCTCCTGTGCACTTGGAGCGAGGCACCCATGGCAGGGCCTGGAGCTGCCTGAGCTCTGCAGCGCTGAAGCCATCCAGTGCCTTGGGGTGGTTGCAGACTGTGATCAATGCCTCAGCCCTGTCCAGAGCTGCTGTGCCGCCCTGGCTGACTTTTGCTGCAGCTGCCAGGATGTCTGAGGGCAGCAAGCACCCCTGGCCGTGCCGCAAGCCCACGGCCCTCAAGGCACGGAGGACGGATGGATTGTGGAAGGCAGCAGGAGGAAAGCGCTCGGGTCCCAGCAGTGCCCGCAAGGTGCTGTCACAGGGGTCATAGAGGTCTCGTGGGCATGCGGGGCCATCAGGGGTCTCCAGGAAGGCCAGCTCGCTGCAGGCCTGCTGGAGGTTGGGGCTCTGTGCAAAGACAACGTCTCCATGCTGCAGTACCCAGAGCAGCAGAGCCTGTGTCTCAGCCGCTCGCCCTGCATATGCGCCTTGGGCCACGGCTCTGACGGCCTTCAGCATCACGTGGGCCGCACTGGTGAGGGGCTTCTGGAGCCTCCCGAGTAGCCGCCGGTCAGCTTCATCCCGGCACCGCAGCACAGCCTCCGGCAGCACCACATCTTGGGGCAGCTCCAGCTCTGGCTCCAGCGCTGGGGTGGTGTCGGCCGGCACAAGCTCCTTGGGCTGTGGGGTGGCCAGGCAGGGCAGTGGCAGAAAGAGGGGCAGAGCAGCCAGAGTGGCCATGTCCTGCTCTGTCAGGGATGGGACGTCTGCCAGGTAGAGCCGGAGGGTGAGCACATCCGCGTCAGGCAGCGAGGCCATGCGGGAGGCCACTGCTGCAGCCCCCTGCCTGCCCAGGGCCCGCAGGGCATTGAGCGGGGATGGGGGCAGGACGTAGCGGGACAGGGAGCGGTGCCACATGCCTGGCGGCACTACAGGGCAACCCAGGAACTCCAGCACAGAGGCCACAGCAGGTGGCAGGAGCTGGTGCTCCCATTCCTGGAAGATAAGACTGGACTCAGGTATCAGTGGAGCCAGACGGACACTGGGGGCATCCATTGAGGACAGGGATATGAGAGGGAGCCCCTCCAGAGGGCCCAGGTCTCCCATGTGGCGGGCCAGGAATTGCCACAGGGTTGGGAACCAGGAGGCTGGGGGCTCCGGGGGGCCTTGGGCTGGGCACCAGGTCACCAGAGTTGAAGACTGGGATGTCCAGGTGTGGGGCAGAGCCAAGCGCAGCGTCTGTACAGTCACGGCAGGATCCAGCAGAACCAGGTTGGGGAAGAGACCTGTGAACAGGAGGCAGAGGCAGGACTAGAAACATGTGGGACCTGGGACATGGCAGGGGGACCCAGGATGGGGGAGAAAGAACCTGCAGGGGATGAGGGTGGCCCTCATATGGGATATGGGAGGGCCTGGGCTCTGGAGGGAGAGTGGATACCCTTAAGAGGAGCACAGAGAACCCAATAACCTCAGATGGGTGGGGATATATGAAAGAGATGTGGGAGGTAAAAAGGTGTTAGGGGGACCAGTACTGGGGGGCATAGAGGTCTTCAGATGAGGAACACGGGGAGACCCACGATCCGAGGGAGCACAGAGAGGACAGGGGAATGTGGGAGAACAGCAAGGACATGGATTCCCAGAGAGACAGGGAGGTACAGGGAGATACTGGGGCTGCAGAGGAACCCTAAGGCATACAAGGCCTGCCTGGGGATATTGGGGTTTAGGAGGGGCAACCAGGGGACTTAAAGGTGGTCCAGGAACCCCCGTTTCTTACCCTCCTTGGCAATGCCTCGCAGGAGGCTGTCCAAGCCCGGCTCCAGATCTGAGGGCAGGAAAGACCCAGCCAAGCCAGGCAGGAGCTCCCTGTGGGGACAAAGAGAGGTGCTGGGGGACTACAGGGGTAACAGGGAGCAGATCTCTGGGCACCTGCCTCAACTCCCACTTGGTGACACCAGGTGAGAGAAGGAAGGGCAGTGAGAAGCTGAAATATCCAGGTTTGGCCATGGCTCCCCTTCCCAATTCAAGGGCGAGAGCCGCAGCTGTGGGCAGCTTGCTGTCCTGCCCACCCTGACGGGAACAGATCCGCCGGGGGCCGCGGGCTCACCTGGGGCAGTCGGGTGTGTCCACGTAGACAACGGCGGACGCGGTTCCAAAGGCCACGAAGGTTCCGTCGGCGCGAGGAAGGAGGGGGAGGCCCCGGAGCTCAGCATGGCACCCATCCCCGGCTACGTAGCGCAGCAGGGAGAGGCGGCCGGCAGCCGGGAGCTCTGCGGCCCCGTGGTGCCGCAGCACCTCCCGCACCATTCCCGCCGTGGCCTCCCGCAGGCCCTTCGGCATCCCCAAAGTCAGCGCCCTCCACACCTGGGGTGGGACCTCGGCCACCGGCTCCCCGGCTGCCACCAGCAAGGTCTGCACCGCCCTCCGTGTGGCCACATCCCCCGCAGTCTCCGGCAGCAGCACAGCCTCGGATGCCCGCAGCCGCCCCGCCGCCCCCTCTGCGGCCGGCAGCAGGACGGGGGCAGCCGCCAGCTCCTGGCACACACGGCTCACCAGGCTGTGGATCCGGCCGGAGCTCGGCGTGCGCTCGGGGTCCGGCCACAGGCTGTAGGCATCTGCAGCAGGCAGAGCCACGGCCACGGCGGCCAGGTGGCTGTAGACCCGGGGCAGGAGGTCTAGCAGCAGGAAAGCATTCCAGCGGGCATCTTCCTCACCCTTCTCGCCCTCCTGGGGCCAGCGCAGGTGGCGGCGATCGTCGGAGAGGGCGAAGGGAGCGCTGGCATGGACGGGCAGCCCTATGGCCATCTCATCAGTGGCTGGCAGTGGCAGGAAGCAGCAGAGCCGCCCTTGGCAGGCCCCGTGGAGGGGGTGTGCCAGGCTCAGCTCAGGGCAGCACCCCAGCTTTGTGCCCAGAGCCATGGCTGGTTCCTCAGTGGCCCTGCCCGTGGCCACCAGCCACTCGCTCCCAGCACCCACCCCATCCCCATGCAGGGCCATCAGGCACCATGCCAGACTCAGCCCCTCATCCCCCGATGGCACTGGGACAGGGAGAGGCTGAGGGGATGCCACAAGTGTTCCCATGAGTGTCTGGACCCCATCAGGAGCCACACGGTGCAGGGCCACGCGGCGGACATGGCGGAGGAAGAGGAGGGCAAGAGGGGCCTCTGTGAGGAAGGTCTGGATAAGGTTGCAGATGCGCTCAGGATTGGAGACCCCTGCAGCGATTTCCGAGGGTTGCCGGCGAAGAGGGAAGCGGAAGAGGGTGCCCTGGGCTGAGCCACGGTGTTGTCCCACAGCTTCCAGCCCAGCCCAGAAAGGCTCAAAAAGGCCAGGAAGGTCCTGGGCTTCAGAGATGTCCCAGCGCTTGCCACCATCAGGCAGCACCTGGCATTCCGGGTCCAGCACCGCCAGGTATGGCGGGCTCAGAATACCTGGCAGGTCTGGAGACATGGGAACCATGAGACCACAGAGATAACATGGACACCACTGCCTTCCCAGATCATCCCAACCCATCAGTGCCCCAAATGCCCACCCAATGGCCTCAAGTTTACCCCCACAATCCAAAACTTAATCCCAATTCACCAGTCCTCCCTCAGTTTGTCCCCCTAGCCCTGCCCTTCATTGCCAGCCAGCCTCCCCGCAGCCTCCTGATGCTTCAGGTTTCCTCGCTTTGGACACAGCCCTCCATTTTGTACACCCCCAGTGCCCCCCAGTTCTCTCCAGCACCTGTATTTCAGTGCCTCCAGTAAAACCCACATCCCCAGCTCAGACCCAGCTGAGGCTCCCAGTGCCCCTCACCGGTGAGGTGGTAGACAGAGATGAAGCCCAAGCCGAAGCGCCCCACAGTGCTGGGGTCCTCCTGCTTGTGTGACTTCCCTGGGCGCTGAATCCCTGTCCAGTCCTGGGGCGACATCACGGCGTCATTGTAGGCCAAGAGAGCTGGACCTGGTGGTCAGCACCATCCACGGGTTAGGGGGGAATTGGGACATGGAGGGGGAATTGTCATTCACACTCAGTGTTCCCACAAGCTCCAGTCCCACAAAACCCCCCTCAGTATCACTGAGTCCTCCCAGTGGGGAGGCACCTCAGTGCCCCCAGCACATCCCAGAACCTCTCACCAGTTCCAGTTCCCCCAGTCCCTCCCAGCACCAGACAGTGCCACCCCAGGGCTTCATCCGGTTTCTCCCAGTGCCTCTCACCCTGGGTGCCCTGCAGTCCCCCTCCGGTGATGTCGAATTCCCGCTCGTCAGACACAAACACGACCTCGTTAGCGCCAGCATCGTCCGCGTTCTGCACCAGCTCCTGGAATTAGGGATCAGTGCCCGGTCACCTGCGCCCCCCACACCCTGAGAAGAGAGCATTGACCCTCTCTCCCATCTAGGCACCAAGGCCCTGGGGCTGGTGCTGGACGGAGACCAGCCCACTGCCTGCAGTACCTCTGCCCCGCTGGGCAGGAGATCCCGCACAGGTGGGTTCCCTGGGGGTCTCACCTTGAGGATCTGCCCTCCATCCGGGTACTTCTGCAGGATGCTGTGCAGGTAGTCAAGGAAGCTGGGTGGCTTCTGGCAGAAGGTCTCCCTGTAAAGCAGAGAGAGGGAGAGAAGGTGTGGGAGAGGTTCCATAACCAGGACCCTCAGGTCCTCCTTGGATCCCCCAGGATGTGCCTCTCCTTGGAGCGGGTCAAGGACCCCACCTCCTTCCAGGGCCCACTGAAACAACCACCTCCAGGGACAACAACCACACTTCCCCAAACCCCCATCTCTTCCTGGGATGCTCCAGTGCCCTGGTTTTGGCTGGGATAGAGAGAATTTTCTTCACAGAAATGTGTCCAGGGTTGTGTTCAGGATTTAGTGTGAGAAGTGTTGGTTGCACACTGATGTTTGAGTTGGAGCCCAGTCAAGGACTTTTCAGTGTTCCATGCTCTGCCACTGAGGGCGGAGCATGACCAGGAGACCTGACCCAAACTGGGCAAAAGGATGTTCTGGACCACAGAACTTGTCCAGTACAGAAACTGGGAGGGGTTTGGCCAGGAGCCACGGATCACTGCTGGAGGATGGGTGGGGCACTGGTCAGTGTGTGATGACCGACTGTTGGGCATTGCTGGTTTCTCTCAGGTTTTATTCTGTTCTCTCTCCTTCCCATTATTATTAGTAGCAGCAGCAATATCAATCTATTTAGTTTTGTTTCAATTATTAAAGTGTTCTCGTGTCAGTTCAGAGGTTTTACCTTTGCATTTTGATTCTCCCCCACTGGGAGCAGCGAGTGGCTTCGTGGGATGAGCTGTGGGCAGGGGTTAAACTCTCCTGAAGGTCTGGGTAGCCAGGGAAGGGAAGGGAAGGGAAGGGAAGGGAAGGGAAGGGAAGGGAAGGGAAGGGAAGGGAAGGGAAGGGAAGGGAAGGGAAGGGAAGGGAAGGGAAGGGAAGGGAAGGGAAGGGAAGGGAAGGGAAGGGAAGGGAAGGGAAGGGAAGGGAAGGGGGAAGGGGGAAGGGGGAAGGGGGAAGGGGGAAAGGAGAAAGGAGAAAGGAGAAAAGGCCACACTGGAAGGTTTGTCTCATGGCTCGGCTCTCGCAGGAGGAAAGCCTAAAGGTGTAATTATTGACAGTTCCCACTGGGTGGCTCCCGAAGCCCAGCGGGGACGGCAGTGCCGAGCACAGCCGGCACATTGGATTCAGCCCCAGCCCTTCTCTTCCTACCACACCCCGGTGTTATCAACCACGACAGAATGATAACCTTAGCCCAGAGCCAGGGAGGATGAACATTCCCACGGGACCACACACACCAGGAAGGGTTTTTATAAAATGCACCTGTGAGCACAAGGGCAGGAATTCCGAGAGCAAACTGTGATCCACAGCTATTAAATAAATACAAGAGATGCTTATGACAACTTTGTTTTAACACACTCTGCTCAGATCTACCTCAACTCTCTGTGCCCCAGCTGAGCACCAATAAGGACTGTCATGGTTTAAGCCTGGCCAGGAATTCAGTCCCACGCAGCTGCTGCTCGCTGCTCTGGTGGGATGGGGCAGAGAACCCGGAAAAGGTAAAACCCGTGAGTTCAGAGTGAGATAAGAATAGTTAAATAACTGAAACAAGATTAAATATGTTATCATTACTGCTGCTATTACCATTACTACTACAAGAATTGTAACAGGAAGGAGAGAGAACGGAATAAAACCTGAGAGAAACCAGCAATGTCCAACAGTCGCTCATCATGCACTGACTAATACCCCACCCATCCTCCAGCAATGATCCGTGGCCAACTCTCTCCCAGTTTCTGTACTGGGGAAGTTCTGTGGTCCAGAATATCCCTCTGCCCAGTTCGGGTCTCCCGGCCATGCTCTGCCCTCGGTGGCAGAGCACGGGACACTGAAAACTCCTTGACTTGGAGTGAGCTCGACGGGGCTCCAACTCACTGTGTTACCAACATTGTTCTCACTCTGAATCCCAAACACAGCGCTGGAGCAGTTTCTGGGGAGAAAATTCTCTCTCCCCCAGTCAAAACCAAGACATCCAGCAGCCCCCAAACCCCCAGTCACCCCCACCTCCCTTCAGTCACCCTTCAGTTCTCCCCACCACCCCCTTCGCCCCCCGCCCCACCAACACCCCCAGGCTCCAGCCATGCCCTGTGTCCCCACATAAAAACCCCCAGTGAGACCCCTCCCCAGAGCCACTCACGGCTTTGGCTGCTTGAGGGCCATGATGAGCACTGCGGGGAGCTGCCTCCCTGCCCGCTGCCCGGAGCTGCTGCCGCGGAGCGCCGCCGGTGCCCGGTGCCCGGTGCTCGGTGCTCGGTGCCCGATGCTCGGTGCTCGGTGCCCGGTGCTCGGTGCTCGATGCCCGGTGCCCGGTGCCCGGTGCTCGGTGCTCGGTGCTCGGTGCTCGATGCCCGGTGCTCGGTGCCCGGTGCCCGGTGCTCGGTGCTCGGTGCTCGATGCCCGGTGCTCGGTGCTCGATGCCCGGTGCTCGGTGCCCGGTGCTCGATGCCCGGTGCTCGATGCTCGGTGCCCGATGCTCGGAGCTCGGAGCTCGGTGCTCGGTGCTCGGTGCCCGGTGCTCGGTGCCCGGTGCTCGGTGCTCTGTGCTCGGTGCCCGGTGCTCGGTGCCCGGTGCCCGGTGCTCGGAGCTCGGTGCCCGGTGCTCGGTGCTCGGTGCTCGGTGCCCGGTGCTCTGTGCTCGGTGCCCGGTGCTCGGTGCCCGGTGCCCGGTGCTCGGTTCCCGGTGCTCGATGCTCGGTGCCCGGTGCTCGGTGCCCGGTGCTCGGATCTCGGTGCTCGGTGCTCGGTGCTCGGTGCCCGGTGCCCGGTGCTCGGTTCCCGGTGCTCGGTGCTCGGCGCCCGGTGCTCGGTGCCCGCTCTGTCCCCACCCCCGGTCCCGCCTCCCCGACAGAGAGTTTCGATTCCCCGCTGCACTCGCTCAGACGGGGAAATGTGCTTACATCATACTGAAAGTAGCGGCGGGGACCGGGGACCGGGGACCGGGGACCGGGGACCGGGGACCGGGGACCGGGGACCGGGGACCGGGGACCGGAAGGGAAGGGAAGGGAAGGGAAGGGAAGGGAAGGGAAGGGAAGGGAAGGGAAGGGAAGGGAAGGGAAGGGAAGGGAAGGGAAGGGGGAAGTCTTTATTTCGTGTCACTTGGACGCGAAATTGTAGGAGTCCAGGGTATTCCTCTGGAAACCCTGGACAGGCAGAAACCTGTGCAGGGGGGTTTAAAACCTGTACAATGGGGTCGGAGATATGTGCAGGGGGGTTGCAGACCCTGGCATGGACCCCAGACAGGCAGGGGTCTCGATTATAGTCCATGGGAAAGATTACCAACACTATGGGAAGAATTGCAAGCCCTAAAGGTAGTAGAAAGTAATAATATTTTCACATTAGGGGTTTCAAGATAAGAAGGACCAGAGACAAGCTGGAGGATTCTGGGTGTTACCCCAGAGTCTTCTCCTTCTTCTTTGTCTCCATTTTGCACAGTGGTGATGACATGAAGTAGGTTTAGAGGGATTGGGTTAAAGTAGAAAATACCTGTCTAGTGTCAAGTGCATGCATTGGGTCACAATTGTAAATAATGCACACACAATTATCTGTATATAAGATGACGAGCTGGGGCAGTCGTCGCCTGTTGCCCGTGCTGTCCAGACCTTGGCAGAGCACAGAGAGAATTGTAGAGATAAGATATAATAAACAAAGAAGAAAACCCAGAAAAAGAACATCTGAAGACTCCTCATCTTTTCTGTGGGCAGCTCGGGGCTTCCCGAAGGACCAGGGGCAGTGCCCATCCCTCATTCTCGGGCAAGCAGAGACCCCGAGACGAAATAAAGCCTGCTCGGCTCCAGTTGGAAGCAGAAGAAAATCAGAAGGCTTCACTGTCTAATTTTTAGTACTTTTTGTGATGGTGTTCCGATACAGACTTAAACGTGATGGGTAAAAGGGAGCAGCATCTCCGTAGTCCCGTTGGTGGAACAAGAGAATCCCAATCAGCGCAGCCGTACAGATTTATTTTGAGAACATAAGTAATTTACAGAAATTGTCCTGGAGAGAAAGACTCTCCCTTGGGAAGAAATCAGCCACTGGCAGGCTGAAAACCTTTCAGACTCAGAAGTATCAGGCCCACAGGGAGGAGCAAGGAGGCATGAAAGGTGGAGGGGGGGACCAGGGCAGGGACTTGGCTATGGGGCAGGGATGTGGGAATGTGGATACGTGGATGGGGTGTGGGAATACATGGGGATATGGCTACAGGGAGGTAGTGTGTGAGTGTGTGGGGATGCTGCCATGGGCCCAGGGCTATCAGGGCCTGGCCTCCTGCCTAAGACTGGCCTGCAGAAACATGAGAAGTGTCCTGGATGAAGGGGCTGTATCAAATGGATCATGGGACCATATGGAGATCGCTGTATAGATCACCTAAGACAAATTTCAGCCCCATGGACTGTTACAGACCATGTGGGGACCACACGACATCACGAGGACACCACATTGAGGCTACTTGGACTGCAGAGTGCAGGCAAAAAGATCACAAAGGCATGAGACCGCTTGGAATGTGTCAAGATGGAACTTGTAGGACACAGTGACTTGGGACAAATGTAGGACAAATTTCAGGGGATGCAATGAGATACCTCTGGAGGGAAGCCTCCTCACCTCTTCTTTCACCTTGCTCCTGACTCTGACGGTGTGCAGGTCAGTGCTCCACGGCTTCAACCCCTCTCCAGGCTGATTCACACCCCTCCAAGACCTCATCCCTGTGACCCTCAGAGCTGTGGTGGGAATAGCCATGGGGCTGTGCTCCCTGTTCCCCTCTGCAGGGATGGGGATGGGTCCTGCACCGTGCCAGGAGCACTGGCCAGCTGGGGGACAGTGGCACACACAGTGACACACTGCTGCTGCGCCAGAGCATGGCACTGTGCTCACGGGAAATGCTGGGAAAGAGAGAAGGGGGATGTTTGGGTGATGGACTTTGTCTTCTCCAGTCACTGTTGCTGTGATGGAGCCAGGCTGTCCCAGGGATGGCTGAACCTGCCAGTGGGAAACGGGGAATGAATCCCTTGCTTTGCTTTGCTTGCATGTGCAGCCCTTGCTTCCCTTATTAGACAACTTTATCTCAAACCACAAGGGGGTTTTTTTTCACTTTGACCATTTGATTCTCTCTGCCCTCCCACCAGGGATCGTGTGTGGGGCTCAGTTGTTGTCTGGGATTATAGCATGACAGAAGGCACGTAAAATGAGTCCTTCCCTTGACAGGTGCAATAAAACTGACCCTTCTCTTCCCTGCTTTTTTCTCATGTGCTGGGCTGAGAGGTGGACTGAGCAAGCTGAGGCACCTCCTGGGCTGTTTGGAACAATTTTGCAAACGTCTGGAGCAAAGTCTTCCTTGTAGTTCTCTCTGGATGTAGCACAGCCAGGACAAACACCGGTGTTCAGAGACAAGGGACAGGGAGGGAGGGAGGGATCTAATTAGACATTCATTCTCCAGCATCTTGGCTCCAGGAATTAAGGATTGAAAATTTGAAAAACTGAAAATGAAAGGCAAAAACAGGCAGATCATAAGAGAAGGAAGTAGAACCCCAAACAAGTCTGACATTATAGTTTGTTTTTCTCTTTTGGAAAATGCAGTTTAATTAAAAAACCAATAAAAGCTGCTTGTAAGAAAAAATTGGTTCTTGTTATTCTGAATTAATCTGAAAACAACTCCGATGGAAAAAAAATGTTTTCTTCTTGATATTTTTAAGAAGAATATTTTACTATTTAATAACTCAAGATGACTTTTTTATCCCAGTATTTGAATTAATGCATAGTTTAAAGTGGGGAAAATTAACAGGAAAAGAAAAAAAAAAAAAGAAGATAATATCATGTACATAAAATCTTTTTAAATTTTAATCTTAGGAATTTCTTCTCATTTGTCTTCTTGAACAAGAATCAAATCTTGATGAAATCAAAAAGAAATCAAATCTGGAACAGCATTATTTTTCCAAATATTGGGCTTTTTTTACTAAAATTCTAACATTTGTGTGACAGGTAAAAATCCATTTGTGGCTTAGCTTAATGGTTAAAACCTAAAAATGTCCGTGGCACGAATTATAGCCAACATTGCACCGTGTCAGATTTTGGGTGTACTTCAGTGAGCTGCAGGTTGATGCTGCTTGCCTTGGGAGCCCGAGTTTGCTGCTTCTCTTCAGCAGAGGCAGGTCTGGAACGATGTGAAGTCTGCCCTGACATCTCCAGAGCCACCTTTCCTGGCCAGTCTGCCTCAGACTGGTTCTTGCTGCTGCTCTCTGGCCTCGACACTCTCTGGCTGCACGCTCAGGTGGTGGCGTGTGAGCAGGCAGGTGGAGAGTTTGGTTCATGCTTAGCTTGTCTGAAGATGCTTCTGCCTGTCTCTAGAGTTTGTGGTTATGACCTTCACCAGGGAGAACCCAGGCAGGAAGTGACAGCCAGGGCCCTGCAGGGCTATCAGGAGCCGTGGACTCAGGTGTAGTCACTGTTTCTCATGTTTGCATTCTTCTTAAACTCTTTCCCAGGGATTGAGGCAGTAAACAAGGTCACTCTATGTAAACTCTCTTGTTTTTCACTTTTCCCTCTTCTGAGGAGGGACTTTGCTTGTTGACCCTTGGTGTGGCCAATGGGTCCAGGGATCCCACCTCTTAGGTGGGCACATTGTAAAAAGGTATAAAAATAGGTTCTGAGAATAAACCAGCCCCTTTTTGGAGCATCAGCCTTCTAGATCACGACTCCGTGTCTCATTGATCGTGTCCCACAGCGACACTCAGGTGTGTTACAAACATGATGGTCCCACCAGTGAGCAGCTAGAAGATCATTGCTGGAGTCTGCTTTGCTGGCTGGGGGCAATGCTGGATTTCAGTGGCAGGGGTGTTTTCTTGTGATATTTGCATGGTTTGTGTTATAAATGTGCTGCCCAATTATCCAGTAATAAAACCCAAACAAAATTTAAATGTAGCAGCAATTTTAATTAAGCAGCTTGATTATACAAAATTGAATACAATAATAAACTGGTTTGGTTAATAATGCATAAGAAAAAATATAAACCACGGGGTACGGGGCAGGACCTTGGGATCCCACGTCATGTACAAATGAGATAACCTTGCATTGGTCCCTTTAATGTGTAAGCTAATGTGTGCCACCAGCCACCTCCTCCTATTTTCAATTCGTAAGATTTGCATCACTTGCTTGCATCACCACCTTTTACTATGCATGCTTCATCATCTCTTTTAGGGGGTTGTGCCACTTTTTTGGGGTCTTCTGAGGAAGGCTCATCCTCTTCATCACGTGTCCTTTGAATAACCTTTCTTGTTGCTCATGCATATTTACCCACCTCTTTAGTTACACATGCGTACTAAGCTTGTATTATATTAGCAAATACCAAGTTTAAACATTTCAGCAATAAATCTCATTTAATTAACAGTTTCCTTGGAGTTTCCCCAGCTTTCCCATTTCAGAGACAAATTTAGCTAGTCTTGTCTAAGTTCCTTCCTGCATCTCATGAATATCTGCAGGAGATGCAGGAAGAAACTTAGATCTAAGTTTCCTTTCCTCTTTGGCACTACCTGTTACTGTTTGTTACTACTTGGTTATTTTAAAGTATTGATTACTGTTTCAAATTTAAAGCATTAATTATTGTTTTAATTTTATCAGCACGAATCATACCTATTTACTACAGTTTGGAAACAGCTTGTATTTCTTTATCCTTCCCTGTTTTTTTCTAGTATGAACACTCTTCTGCTCTAGGCAGTGAACTGAGGCTGCAAAATTAAGCTGGGGAAGGTAGGTGACTGAAAGGTAAATATTTACGTAACAATGGTTTCCTTCGGGGCCAAAAAACCAGAAGAACCTACTGTTTCACAGATTTGCTCTGTAGCCAGGAGTTTTCCTCGATGGTCCTGATGGGTCCCTTCCAAGTCAGCAATTTCTGTGATTCTAAGGTGAGAACATCTAATGGTGGAAAGGGCTAAACTGGCTGGGATCAGGGCTGCTGGGGATATTGATTCCTGTCAGAGGGTGGCATTTCACTTGCTGATGAGGTGAGACATGCAGCAGCCCTGTCTTGTAGGCAATGCAGTTGCTGAGGAGCTCCCTGTGGGCAGGAGAGGGAGATGTAGCTGGGGTGAAGCCCAGATCACACGGGAGTTCTTCGGAGCTGCTTCGGTGGATATGAGGAATTGTCTCCAGCCACCATCTTTCCATACCCCCAGCAGAACCATTTATGGTGTCAGGGCTCTGACAGTACATTGTTCATGAAAGCCTTTGATGTTTAAGCTCAGATGTGCTTGCAGGGATACAGTAAGAGGCACGTCCTGTTGGTGCTCTTTGTGGGAGGCCCTGTGTGCCCATCCAGATCTGTGGGATGGGCCTGAAAGGAGGCTCTCCAAGGAGATGCTGATGCTTTCTTGGGGCTACCTAAAAACAGAGGCCAGACAAAATGAAGGGAATAATAAGCATTTATGTTTATTGAAGGGCCTTCAGGTACATTTCGGGCAGACAAGGCCACCCCAGCGGCTACACCCAAAATGGACAATGCTCACAGGTTTTCATATTTTTATAACTTTTATAAGTTTGGTCCATTGGCATATTGGGGGTTAATCTTCCAATTACAGCATCAGGTAATGAAGTCATTTATCCCAAGTTTGCCCCACACACCCCTCCCTCCTTCACTTTAGTTTACATCTCTCAGGGCCTGAGGCAGTGAGGTGTCCTTGTTTCCCAGGCCTGGAGAGGAATTGTTCTGTCTGGCTAAAATGGGAAAGCAGTAGTTAAGACTGTATTTGGAGTTTAGAAATATATGAAAAAAATAAAAGCTAAAATGCTAAGGCATCAATACCAGGAATCAGTTGAGGCTGGGTGAGGCAAAGGGTGGTTAGGGTGTCTAGCCACAGGAGAGGGGCCAGAGGAGCTGCCCAGAACCAGGAAGAGGCCACAGGGCACCCTGCTGCCAAAACTTCTCCTTGCCCATGAAATCTCCAAGGGAGACCAAAAAGGCTGCAGGGGGAAGAAAGAAAAGGGTAGAAAAGGGTCTGGAAGAAGTCCAGCTTTGCCTTTTCCCCCTGGTTTTCACACATATAACCTCCACCTACCCCGCCCTGAGCCTTCCCTGTTTTTCCTGCAGGGGCCAGTTGGGGCAGAGGTTGCAGACACAGAGGGGCCAGGATGTGCTGCCTGCAGCTCACAGGAGAGCAAGGAGCTATAAACTCTGCCACCTTCAGAGCAGGACCCCTGGAAATGCTGCTGCATGTCCCACACAGCCCCAGTGCAGGAATCCATCCCTTCCCTTCTCCTTCATCCAGAGGTGCAAGTGACTTTCCCTGTTCCATTAGCCCTTCGTTATTGCCAAGGGGAGCTCTGTCTACATCACTGGCTAACCCAGAGAAGGTGCAGCTGAGGTGCACCTGGCTCCAGGTGTGGGGTGGAAGGGAGCAGCTGTGTGGAGTAAGGACCATCAGGTGCTCCAGTGTGGGACTGGGGGGGTCTGGATGGAGGAGGAGTGGGACCAACCCTGTGGGGTGCACCCAGACCTACAGGCAGGAGGTATTGCTGTCCCTCCTGCAATGACAGACACTGTAGGCCAGGAAGGCACAACTGCCCCTGAGAAGGCCAAAAAGGAAGTCAAGTTCCTTCCCTCCTATTTCATTCTGTTGAGCCACCAGACTTGTGGGTTTGTGGTTGCAAAACAGCCCCCTATTTCATAAGGCAGAGAAGATGCCATTTCCCCATCAAGTGACCGGATCTAAGAAAGAGAAACAAAAAGTCCTGATAGCCTTTCCCCCAAGGTCTGCAGGATTCAAAGTAGCCACAGGGGCCCAGCCCTGGGCATGTGACTGTGACCTTGTATTTCCAGTTCAACCATCCCAGCCCCACAGCTGTGCTGCAGAAACCCAAGCCGAGGGGCAGAAGGTCGTTTGTGGCAGCGAGGAGCCACAAGGAGCCACACAGCTGCTCAGGGCCTCTGGCCAAAGCTGTCCTCTGAAGAAGGTCTGCTTGAGCCAAATACAGAGGGAGCCAAGAGGGACGTGATGCTGCCTGTGACCCATGTGCTGGCCTTTGGTGAGTGCCAGAGGCTGGGGGGATCTCCAGAGGGCGACAGGAGGTGTCCAGACATTCCACAGAGATGTTACACAGCTGCTTCTCTTGCAGGCGCTTGGCTGGTGGCACAGAGTGAGGCTGCACCGAGTGAGTACCTTGAGGAAGTGGATGGGGAGGTTGGACACATTTCTGGGCCCACCCATGTCCCAGGGCTCCTCCACAGCCCCCTGGAACAAAACTCACCTTGGAGACGGAGCCTGGTGGCAGCCCTGGGCTCACAGCAGAGCAGCTGCTGGGGGTTCCCTGTCTGTCTGGCAGCATCTCTCTCCCCTTGCAGGTGCCCCCACAATCTCCATCTTCCTGAAGCCACCTGGGGTGATCGCACCAGGAGGATCCACCACCATCTGCTGCATCTGCCAGCGCAGCAGTGGGAGCTTTGTGCTGTACAAGGGCGGCCACCGGCTCCACACCCTGGAGCAGAGGGGCAGCAGGGCTGAGTTCTCCATCTCTAACGCCACCTACAAGGACAGAGATACCTATGTCTGCCATTACCTGGAGGGAGACACCGTGCTGGCTCGAAGCGAAGAACTGGGAGTGTCTGTGAAAGGTGAGGGATGTGTCGTTTCCCCTCTTGTGGGGTCACACGCCCCAGGGCACACCGGGATGCCCGTGGCCATCTCCGTGGTGGGCAGGCTTTTTCTCTTCTTTGCTGGTGTGGAGAGGTGGGCACCGTTTTCACCTCTGCCTGAGGCAGTTGGTGTTTTCACTGAGATCCTGGTGCTCCTGGCACCACGTCCACGCCCTCTGCACCTTCTCATTCCCTCTCCTGCCCCCACAGAGCTCCGTCTCCCCAGACCCGAGCTCTCCGTGCTGCCTGGGCACAGGGTGACTGCTGGGGCTGCTGTGATGTTCCGCTGCACCTCCCCACACCCCAGCACCGGTTGTTACCTGTACCTGGAGGGGCAGACCCGAGCACACCTGCTCTCGGGGGGACAAGGTGACTTCAACCTCTCCCACGTGCAGGAAGGGGACAGCGGCCGCTACAGCTGCCAGTGCTTCACCATCAATGGCTCCATGGAATGGTCTGCTGTCAGCAACACCCTGGACTTGGTGGTGAGAGGTGAGACATCCCCCAGCCACATCCTGCTCTACTCTTCCTCCCTGCAATCTGTCACATCCTGGGGGAGCTAGAAAAGAGGATTTAGGGCAGGAAAGCAGCTGTAAGGCGGGGACCAAGCAGAGGGTTCCAGCTTTCTTCAGCTGTGTTTGAGACTGGCCAGTCTCCTCTCCTGCCCCCACAGAGCTCCATCTCCCCAGACCCGAGCTCTCCGTGCTGCCTGGGCACAGGGTGACTGCTGGGGCTGCTGTGATGTTCCGCTGCACCTTCCCACACCCCAGCACTGGCTGTTACCTGTACCTGGAGGGGCAGACCCGAGCACACCTGCTCTCGGGGGGACAAGGTGACTTCAACCTCTCCCACGTGCAGGAAGGGGACAGCGGCCGCTACAGCTGCCAGTGCTTCACCATCAATGGCTCCATGGAATGGTCTGCTGTCAGCAACACCCTGGACTTGGTGGTGAGAGGTGAGACATCCCCCAGCCACTTCCTGCTCTACTCTTCCTCCCTGCAATCTTTCAGGAAAGCGGCTGTAAGGAGGGGACCGAGCAGAGGGTTCCGGCTTTCTTCAGCTGTGTTTGAGACTGGCCAGTCTCCTCAGAGACCCTATAGATGACCTGGAGACCCTAGGGATACAGGGCTGCCGGGCTGATAGTGGGGATAAGAGTCAGAGAACACCTCACCCTGCACCTCCCAGCCCCAGGGACAGTCCTATGTCTTGTCACAGCTCAGTGTCACCATCTCAGTGGCATCTGAGGGCCAGTTCCACGTTTCTTCCCTCCTTCCCATCTTTGGTAGGGTCCCAGGCTGTGAGCAGGGGGTGTCCCAGGGGACAGGGATGTGGGAGGTGCAGCTGAGGGTCCCCCTCGGGGCTCTCTTTGCTCCCTATGAATTTCCCTTTGTGTCTCTTTAGCCCGGGACCTCCCTGAGGCGTCACCTTCCCTTTGCGTCCCCTGGGCTCCCCGTGGGAGGGCTGGGATGTGGCGGCGGGTCCCTCCCCGGTGACTGACGGTCCCTTTCTGCCCTGCAGATTACACGCTGTGCAACACGGTGCGCCTGGCGCTGGCGGCCGCGGTGCTGCTGCTGCTGGGGCTGCAGGCGGCCGAGGCGGCGCGGAGCCGGGGCTGCCGCGGCTCGGGGAGCGCTGCGCCCTCGGGCACCCCGCGCCGGGCTCAATAAAGCGCGCCTGTGCCCTGCCTGTCCCCGCTCTGTGCCGCTGCCGCCTGCCTCGGGGGTCCCGCGGGGAGGGGAGGGGCGGGTGATGGAACGCCCAGGAACACACGGGTCACCCCGCGGTGAGCGCCGCACTGACCAATGACTGACCAGTGTAGTGACCAATGCACTGACCAGTGTAGTGACCAATGCAGTCACCGCTGCTCTGACCGCTGTTCTGATCAATGCACTGACCAATGCACTGACCAATGTAGTGACCAATGCAGTCACTGCTGCACTGACCAATGCAGTGACCAATGCAGTGACTGCTGCACTGACCAATGCACTGACCGCCGCACTGGCCAATGCACTGACCAATGCACTGACCAATGTAGTGACCAATGCAGTGACTGCTGCACTGACCAATGCAGTGACTGCTGCACTGACCAATGCACTGACCGCTGCACTGACCAATGCATTGACCACTGCACTGACCACTGCTCTGACCAATGCAGTGACTGCTGCACTGACCAATGCATTGACTGCTGCACTGACCAATGCATTGACTGCTGCACTGACCACTGCTCTGACCAATGCAGTGACTGCTGCACTGACCAATGCATTGACTGCTGCACTGACCAATGCATTGACCACTGCACTGACCAATGCAGTGAACATTGCTCTGACCATTCCACTGCCATTCTGATTCTGACTGCTCTTTTGGCTGCACAGTGACCGCTGCACTGACCACTGCTCTGATTGCTGCTCCAACCATTGCACTGACCACTGCTCTGATTGCTGCACTGACCAATGCAGTGACTGCCGCACTGACCGCTGCTCTGATCGCTGCAGTGACCAATGCAGTGACCACAATGCACTGACCATTGCTCTGGCCATTGCTCTGACCATTCCACTGCTATTCTGATTCTGACTGCTATTCTGGCTACACAGTGACGGCTGCACTGACTGCTGCACTGACCACTGCTCTGATTGCTGCTCCAACCATTGCACTGACTACTGCTCTGACCACTGCTCTGACTACTGCAGTGACCACTGCGGTGACTGCTGCTCTGACCACTGCACTGATCCCCCAGCCACGCAGTGACCGCTGCACTGACCACTCCACTGAACCGCTCTGCTGACCACTCCTGCCAGGCAGCAACTGCTCCAGCCATGTTTGTGCCTGCCCCTGCTGCACACTGACCACTGCATTGGCCTCCCCTGCTGCACACTGACCACTGCATTGGCCTCCCCTGCTGCACACTGACCACTCCACTGACCTCCCCTGCTGCACACTGACCACTGCACTGACCTCCCCTGCTGCACACTGACCACTCCACTGACCTCCCCTGCTGCACACTGACCACTGCACTGACCTCCCCTGCTGCACACTGGCCAGGCAGTGACTGCTCCCATGCACTGACCTCTCCCTGCACACAGGGACTGCTCCTGCTACCCCACTGCAGGTGATTGCTCCCATGCCCTGCAGCACAGTGACCACTCCCACAGTGCAGTGACCACCCCCACAGTGCAGTGACCACTCCTGCTTCACAGGCCTCTGTTGCTCACATTCGTTTATTATTTTAAAACACTGACAAAACACATCACACCATCATCTCTATATATAAATTTACTTTTGTACCACTGTAAATTTATATATAGGGAGCCTTTAAATCTCTGTACATTCAGGACACACAGTTCCAGAATAGCTGCACTGGCTAGAACAGAAGGATTTTCATTATGAAAACACAGAGAGGAGGCGCTGATATCAAAAACACAGAAAAAAAAAAAAAAAGAAAGAAATTAAGAAAGAGTGCAAAATTAATGAAAGTGCAAAAAAGCTTTTGTTATCATAATCACACTCCCTCCACAATATGGTCCCCATTCCCCCCTCCAAGGACGAGCCAGCCTCAGGCCCCAGAGGGAAGGGCTGGGCAGAAGAAGGGAGCCAAGCTGCAGCCCTCCTGTCTTTCCCTCTCTGCATCGAGGAGCTCTCCTGGAGGATGAGGAGTGAGGAACCCGAGTGGCAAAGTCACATCCCTCTCCTGGTTCCCTCCTCCAACACCCTCATTGCACCCACGGGCCCAGATGTGCCCCTGCAGGCAGCAGCTGCCCTAAGCCCCCAGCCCTCCTGGAGCATTTGGAGGGTGCTTTTCTCTTCTGAAAGTGCATGTGATCACCATGGAAAGCAGCAGGGGGAAGGTGAGGGCAGGTGGCTGTGCTCTGGTGGGGCAGGCACAGCTGTGCCCTCCCTGCTGAGCTCCAGGCTGGCTGCTCTCATGGAAATGGAGACCTTGGCTGGCACTGCCCCAGTGCTGCCCATTTCCATAAGGAGGAGGAACAGCTTCCCAAGAAGCTCCAACTGCTCCCGTGCACCCAGAGTCAGGCACAGACTGCCCCACCCAGAAGATATCCCACAGCTGAGGCTGGAGCACACAGTGGGGCTTCTCCCACAGCTCCAGCTAAGCCCTGCCAACATCAGCTGCAGGGGCAGGAATGGCAGAAACAGAGACTTGGGGACCTCCACTCAGAAGAACATTCGACTTGAAGAATTCTTCATTGACTTAGAAATGCTGGCTGCAGTCACATCTCTCGAAAAGGCCCCAGAGGGGAATCTGTGGGCCAGACCCAGCCCACTGTCCTCCTCTCTGGCTTCTTAGTGACATGGCAGTGACCGCCCCTGAACTGGCCAGAAAACAGGGGAAGGACAGAAAACTTTGGTGCTTCTGCCTTGGTCACAGCTGTCCTTGACAGTCCCTGATGGGGGGACTCCCACTCAGTGCTCTGTGGGGATGGAGAACCTAGCAAGGCCAGGGGTGCAGCAAACCTTCCTTCTCTTGGCCTCCCTGCTGGGACCAGGGACAACTGCTCACAGAAGACACATCACACGAGACCCTGGGGTGGGCGTCTGCTACCTCCACAGCCCCAGAGAGCCCCACCCTAAAACAGCAACACACCAACAGCAGGGGAATGGCATCATGGTACTCCCACAATCACCCATCCACACGTACACGATGCTTTGGGTTTGGTTTTAAAGGACACAGAAGGTTATAAGTTTTAACAGTAAATAGCCCTTGACCACCTACGAACCCTGTAACTGCCTCACCCAGACAAATCCAGCAGCTTTGTACCCCAGCAGGTACAGCAGCCTGAGAGGCTGAGGAAGCCATGCTCAATCCAGCAGGTGTGTGACACAGCCTCCCTTCTCCCATCACCCTTCCAGAGGGACTGGTGTTCCTGACAGCTGCTCCCAGCACAGAGCTCACAGCCAGAGGGGACCTGGGCTGCAGCTCTGCAGCCAGACCCCCCAGACGAGGGGCAGCACCCTGGCAGTCCAGTCCAGGTCATGTCTGTCTTTAAGAGGGAGGTGAGCAGAGCCCAGGGCAGGGGGTGCTGTGGCTGGCAGGGTGAGGATGCACCTCTGCCCAGGCAGGGCATGCCTTGGCTGCGCCCAACAGCAGAGCAAGAGCCACTGGTGCTGCCTGTACCCAGCCCTGGGGGGCAGCCAGGGCTTGCCTCATGGCTGCTCTTCCCCTTCTGAGCTCCTTACCACCTCTGCTCTCCCAGGCAGCCCTGTGGGACACAAGGCTCTCTCTCCTTCACAGCAGTTTCAGATCTGATGCCTGGGTAGTAGCTCCTCTCCCAGCACCCTGGGATGGTGCTCAGTCCCTTCCCCAGCAGGAGGAACGACTTCACATGTGGGAATACAGCAGATGAGAACAGGGTGCTTTCCTAAGATGGGTCCTTGCAAGTTCAAGGGCTGTCTACAGTGTGAGGGAGCCTTTTCATTCCAGATCACACCTGGGAAAGTCTCAGCACCGTTCACAGCCTGGGCTGAGGGTCCCAAGGCTCCTCCTCTTCTCCCCCAGCACACAGTGGCCCAGAAAGAGACTCTCCATCAGCTGAAGAGACCAACTGCCACACCACTTCCTGCCAATGAGGAGTGGCTTGGGAAGTGACTCTGGCACCTGGGGACACAGCTTTTCATTCCCAGTCCCTCTCTCCACAGCTGGCCACACTGCAGTGCTTGAAGAGATGCAAGGACATAAAAAAGGAAAGGAGAGGGAAAGCTGCCTAGATCAAACCCAAGCAATGACAAAACAAAGACATGGACAAATTGCAAGTCCTGTGGGAAGAGCAAGCAAGAGCAGGTCAAACATGACCCCAGATATTCAATAACAGAGTCAAAATGCTACATTTCCATGGGAAGCCTCAAACAGGTTGACCCAGATGTGACAGCGGCTCCCAAAGCAGTGCTGCTCCAGGAGGCATTGCTGGTGCACTTGCTCACACCTCTGCATCCCTGTCTTTGGGCACTGGGAAAGGGGGGAAATTGTTTTACTGGTATGTCATTGT
The DNA here is from genome assembly GCA_016584745.2 of Phylloscopus trochilus trochilus. Lineage (NCBI taxonomy): Eukaryota > Metazoa > Chordata > Aves > Passeriformes > Phylloscopidae > Phylloscopus > Phylloscopus trochilus. The sequence continues at coordinate 12,547,093 of WQNJ02000005.1, forward strand.
TGGGAATGGGAAAGGAAAAGGACCTGGGACTGGGCCCCTGGGCTGTCCTCCAGCACTGCACAGCCACCCCCTGCTCCAACAGCTCCCACAGCAGATGGGCCAGGGTGATGGACCATGGAGAGCAGGGTGGGGACTGCCAGGAGGCACAGGGGCCCATCAGGAGCTGCTGGGACTCTGCCAGGAGCCCCAGGAATGTTGGCTTTTCTGGCTCAGCAGCCCTTTGGTCCCTCCTCCGTTACAAAGGACAGTGTTACACGAGCATTCCCAAACTGCCTGTGGCCCTGTTGGAAAGGTGCTGTGCTCTGAAAAGGACAGAAACAAACCAGCTGAGTGCTGGAATTCTTTTAGCTCTGCAGGGACAGCAGAAGATCCTGCTCTTCAGACAGCAAAAGCAGGGTGCCTTGTGAGGGCAAAGAGAGGGGAGAAGGCAGCTTGGCAGAATTGACTCAGCCAACTCAGGAACGCCTTCAGAAGCGACTGTGGATCTGCCTATTGCAGCAAAGGATGCTTCTTGTCCTTGGCAGCTGTCTCCAAGACTCTAGAGAGGGCCTTGATCCTAATACAAGGACCAAAGAAGGCCTGACCTCCTTTGAAGAGGACTCTTTAATAGGTGCAAAGGGAACAAGCTATCCAAGCATCCTTTCTCCCAGAGAAGTGCTGGACAGAACAGTCTGAAGCACAAGAAGAAACGGAGCCTTTTCTGCACCCAGCCTGCCCTGGCCTGGCAGGGCCCTGGGGCTGCTGCATTCCAGGAAAGAGGAATAAAGCACAGGCACTGGTCGTGGGCAGAGCAGCAGCCAGGACAGCTGCTCCCTGAAGGGGCAAGAGGTGGCCACAGGTTTGCAGTGCAGTGCAGGGGCAGAACAGTCATCAACTGGCCTTATAAAGGGAAAGCCAAAAGAATTCAGAGAAAAAGGCAAAACGAGCAGAAGCTCCTCAAGAACGTCCCTTGGAAATGGTGTTAGCACAAGTACCCCCACAGGACCACAGAGAGGGAAAAGCCCCAAATCTCTCTCAGCTGCTGAGCAAAGGCAGGAGCAGCCTTTAAGTGGGTGTGAGCATGGATGCAGGCAGTCAGTCCCTGGCCCTGCCTGGGTGACTCGAGTAGGTGTCAGCCCCCACTGTGACACCCTCCACAGTGCTCCCCCGGCCCGGGGCAGGACACAGTGGGGGCAGCTGTGACACTCAGATGGGCCAGTGCCACCTCCACCCTCCTTCCCTGCAACTGCCCCCGAGGCCTGGGGCCAGCCTGGGCCCAGCTCTGCAGAAGGCAGCGTGGGAGGAGGAGGATGGGAGATGGACTGGTGGGAGAGCAGATGGGTGGCACCTGGGAGGGCACGAGCAGGGTGTGACAAGCTGCGGTCGGCTGGGGGAATCTCTGTCCTGACCAGACAGTTTGGCAGCACCAGTGATGAGGGAGGGTCCCCGGCTGGGCCAAGAGAAGTCACTTTAAGGTGTCATCAGCGTTCTTGAACATGAGGATGGCGTTGTAGATCTTGAGTGCAGGGCCCAGCTTGACACTCATAATCTTGACGATGTCAGCCTGCGTCAGCAAGAGGAACGCCTCGCCATCGATCATCTGTGGGGAGAGCAGGACAAAGGCATCACTGCAAACCTGGGCTGGCACTCCTGGGGACAGCCAGCACCAGCACAGCCTGAGCAGGAGCCACAGATCACCCCAGAGGGCAGGGCAGGGGCCATCCACAGCACTCCCACATTGCCCCAGGGAAACCCCAGCTGGCAGCTCGTGTGCCCAGGAACAGGGCAGAGGGGCAAAGGCCCTTCCAGGGGCCATCCCAGGAGCTCACACTGCAGCCAGGTTGGGATCCTGTGCTGGAGCCCCACTGGAGCACTGCCCCGGTTCAGCTTTGCCTGCCTGAGCATCCTTAAAGCACAGGGGCCATTCCCAGACAGGGAGTGACAGTGGCTGTACCCAGAGTGCCCAGGATCAGCCCCAGGTGTCAGGGCCACCCCCACCACATCTGCCCACAGAGGGTCTGAGCCCCTGGCAGGCAGCAGTGCCACCCAACTGTGTGCTGGGGAGGGGCAGAGGGGGAAAGATGGAAGGGTGAGGAGGAGCAGCTCCCCTCAGGAGGTGATGGTGCTCTTCAGCCTGCAGCACCATCCTCCTCCTGGCCCCCATCTGCATCCCCTCAGAGGGTCCCTCTGTCCCCCATGCTGGGGGAACAGGGCAGCACAGCTCCCTGGGGGTCACAGCTCCCCTCCTGCCCTGTGTGGGCACAGCCAGACAGCTGCACACCCCTGTGCAGTGGGGCTGCAGGGTAGGAGCACTGCCAGGTGCTGGATGTGCCCTCAGCATCCAGCAGCAAGCCACTGCAGGAAGGCCACTGGCCAGTTTCTCCTGGCCCTGGTGGCAAACAGCTGTTTGTCCTTGACCACCTGCTCTCACCCACCAGCCCTTCTCACCTCATCCTTGAAGAGCTTGGCTTGGTCCTCACAACCCGTCAGAGTCTGCACAAAGCTAAAAACCTTGGAATAAATGAGAGAAATGTCAAGACAGAGCAATGTTTCTGGCTGGAGACCCCCCCTTAGCCCACATCCTCACACTTTAAGCCCTGCAAGGTGCCACGGGGATTTTGGGACAGAGGCTGCAGCTGCTTTGCTCTCCCATGCCAGAGCCCAGCCCTGGGCACAGGCACTGGCCTGTGGGGGATGCAGGAGGGTGATGGAGACATCAGGGGATCATTCAGCTTGTCAGAGCCCTCTGAGCTCATCGAGACCAAGCAGCACTGCCAAGGCCACCACTGACTAAGCCATGTCCCCAGGTGCCACAGGCACACACCTTTTGAAGCCTTCCAGGGATGGTGACTCCACCCTGCCCTCCAGCTGTGCCAGTGCCCGAGAGCAGGCAGGGGCTGCTGGGGCTGGTGCCAGAGCTCCTCCACCTACTCAAGCCTTAACAAGGGTCACCATGGCTGCCCCAGAAAGTGAACAAAGGTGACAACGTGCCCAGCAGACCCCTCCTTGCTGGCCCAGGGACGTGGCTGCTGAAGTGCCACGATGCTGCAGAGCCAGGCAGGGCTGCCCCAGCCTGGCCACCACACCAGGGAGCCACGCAAAGCACCTCACCTCATCAATGGTCCACTTGGCCACCGTGGCTGCTGTGATGCCAGCCACCCCGGGCAGCAGCTTGCAGTGCTGCTCCCAGCACAGCGACAGCGAGCGGTCGGGGTGGGCGGACAGGGCCGACATGAAGAGGGACTGGTGCATGTTGTCTGAAGAAATAGCTGGGGATAAAGCACAAGGTGTGATCCTCTCGGGTCATCCTCTTTCCTGACCTGCAGATGGGGCAGCTGAGAGGCGTTTTAGAAACTTTTGTTCCGTTTTCAGCCTCGTGTGAAGGGTGAGACAATGTGGACGTTACAATTCACGCCATCACAATCAGAAGCCAAACTATTTCCTACATATCCTACTATTTCCTAAGTTCCCTGCAAATCCATTTCCCACCTGATACAAGGTAAAGGATGAGAACATCCCATGCAGGTATCATCAAGAGCTAGTGGCTGTCCCTTTTGAGTTAACAGGGTGTCAGTGTATCCAGGTGTTCACTTAGGTGGGATTGGGGATGCTGGGGAAAGAAGCTGAGACAAGCTTGGCTTTGCCTTGTTCTCATGGCCTTTAATCATTCATTTTCCACTCACCCCCAGCGCTGGGGTAGGTGGCAGGACAGCCCATGGTGAAAGGGATGCTGGATGGCATACACACCAGGCATCAGAACTAAATGCCAAGCCAAGTGTCCAGCATCAGTTTCTGTGTGGCAGCAGTAATTTGGCACTTCATAACCACACCGAAATTTTGGGGCACAACTTCCCACTATCCCCATCTGAAGAGGACAAAGCACCACAGAAAATACACTGCCATAGAGAGGATCCTAATTCACAGAATTACAGAATTTTTCTAGGTTGGAAGAGACCTTCTAGATCATCAAGTCCAACCTAGCTCTAACACCTCAACCAGACCACGGCACCCAGTGCCATATCCAGGCTTTGTTAAACACATCCAGGGATGGTGACTCCACCACCTCCCCAGGCAGGCCATTCCAGTACTTTATCACTCTTTCTGTGAAAAACTTTTTCCAAATATCCAGCCTGTATTTCCCTTGGTGCAGCCTGAGGCTGTGTCCTCTCATTCTGTCAGTGCTGCCTGGAGAAAGAGACCAACCCCCAGCTGACTGCAACCACCCTTCAGGAAGTTGTAAAGAGTGATAAGATCACCTCTAAGTCTCCTTTTCTCCAGGCTAAACAACCCCATGCCCTAAAGCACTTCAAGACTCACAGCCACAACCCCAGAGCCCAACTGAGGGAGCTTTGTGAGCCCTGGCACAAGGCTGGGACGTCCCTTTTCACTGGTCAGCTCTGGCAGCTGACCACAGCCCCCTCACTGGGGCAGAGCTGTGTGAGCCAAGGGAGGCCTGGCCCCAGCAGCCCCAGCCAGCCCAGCCCCTGCAGCCCTGCCCTGCAATGACACCGTGGCAGAGGATGGCACTTACTCTGGAAGTCTTCCTGCTGGATCTTCCGGTACTTTGGAGGTCTCCCTCTAAAGAGACAGGAAGACTGATGTCCGGCTGGGCTGGGGCTGGCCCCAGGGCCCTCCTCCCCAGCAACTGGGCAGTGGGAGCAGGGACCCCTCAGACCCTGACCCAAAAGGGCCAAAGCCAGAAACCGTGGCAAGGAAAAGCCAGAGAGGCAGAGCTGGCAGGAGCCTCTGCAGCCCGGTGAGCCCTGCCAGGGTGGGCACTGGGGGCACAGGGGCCCTCCCCACGCAGGGCTGTGCCCCTACCTCCCGTGGTGCCGAGATTTCTTTCGCTGAGGGAAACCCATGGGGCTCCTCTTGCGGGCCGAGGCCTCGGTGTCGGACAGGTCGGCCTTCAGCCTGCCCTGGTTCTTCTCTGCCAGCGGGCACCCTGAGAGGCAGTAATGGGCTGTGAACCTCCCCGTCACATGGCCTGACCCGTCGCAGCCCGGCGTGGGGCACTTCCTGGAGAACAGAGGGGACACAAGCGTCGGGCCCAGCCTGGAGCAGCACCAGGGGGGAGCCAGCAGGGCCGCCCTGCAGCCCCCGAGCAGGGGCAGCCGCTGGCCTGGCCATGGAAGGCAGAGGAAGGAGGTGCTGAGCCAATTCCTGAGGCCAGGCTGCTGGGGGTAGGGCCAGGGCACAGCCAGCCCCTCCAGGTACAAACCTCAGCCCTCTGGTGTCCCTGCAACCCTGGGCAAGGCACTGGTGTGCTGATTGAGCAGCTCATCGGGGCTCCCCCTGCCTCCCCAGGCACCCAGCCCAGCCTCAGAGCCAGCAGAGAGTGATAAGATCACCTCTAAGTCTCCTTTTCTCCAGGCTGAACAACCCCATGCCCTAAAGCACTCCAAGATTCATAGCCACAACCCCAGAGCCCAACTGAGGGAGCTTTGTGAGCCCTGGCACAAGGTGTGCCAGCACCAAGGCCAGCAGAGAAACCCCCGGGAGGCAGACCTACCCTCCCCATCCTTATGGGAACTCCACCATCCTGGCTCCTCCTGACACCAGCCTAGTGCTGGGCTTGGCACTAGGCCCAGCCTGGTTTCCCCTGGAAAAGGTTCCTAAAGTGACTGCCTGAGCAGGAACCATGCACTGCTCCTTCCTGGGACTTCCCAGCTCAAAGCCTGGCAGGGAAAGGCATCCAAGAGGAGTGGAGGGAAGAACACCCTCACAGCTGGTGTCAGTGAGCAGCATCTGCACTGTCCTCTCCACAGCCCACAGGTGCCCATGGTAGGTGGACACCCAGGACACCTTCAGGGGCTCTGGGGCTGCAGGACAGGCACAGGAGGAGCTGACAGGGGTTACTCCAGCTGGGGTCCTGGTGCTGCCCCAGGGCCTGGCCAGGTGTGGGGTGAGTGCAGGGAATGGCTGGATGCTGGTGGGGGTAGCAGGTGAGGAGGAGCAGAGGAAGAGCTGTGCCACCCCGGGCCATGCCAGGGAGCTCACCTGTGGTGAAAGCTGTACTTGGAGCTCTTGGAGTGAGGGATGCTCTTGCAGCCCAGGCTTGGGCAGCCCCCATGGGCAGAGGAGGCTGGTTCCTTTGGCCCTGCAGGCAGAGGAGAGGAACAGGAGAAAGGCTGTCAGGGCTGCGAGCCCAGGCAGAGCCAGGGCTCTGGGCTCCCTGCCTGCACTGAGCAAGGAGGGCTTTTCCAACTCCAAATCCGTGGAGTGGCCTCTCCTCCCCGCCCATTCTCAGCCAGAAGCTGCCCTCCTGCTCCTGTGCAGGGGCAGGTGGCAGTGGCAGTGTGCCTGCTGTGCTCTTGCCCCGTGGGGAGGAGCTGACCCAGGTGCAGCACTTACTGAGAGGAGGCTGCAGTGGGTGTCCTGTTTTTGAGCACCAGCCCATGGGGTGGATGTCTGGATGATCTGCATCAATCCAGAAATCATACACGTGGCTCCAGCCATCAAAATGGACCTGGGGAAGCAAGCAGAGGGGTCCCCCTTCAAATGCCAGCACACCTCTCTGAGGAGCTCTGGAGCCCTCCAAGTTGAGAGCAAGCAGCAGGGTAGAGCTGAAGTGCAGCACAAGGCTGGAGGCAGGCACTGGGAGCTGTGCTTGCTGTGCTCCTGCAGAGCACTCCCAGTGAGCTGGGGAGGGCAGTGCCTGCACCACAGGCTCAGCACTGATGCTTCAGCACCCACCTTTATCCTGTGATCTTCCACGTCCTCCACGCTGGCCACCCGGATGAAGGAAGGAGTCCTCCTGTCCACTGCCTCCAGCTTCATGTTGACCAGGAAGCCGTGGGGCGGGCGCTGGAAGAGCCCAGTCAGGGGGAGCAGGGCCCTGCTTCAGGCTCCCACCCCATCAGCAGCTCTCCCAGCACTGTGTCCTCCTCAAGCCCAGCTCCCAGCCCTGGCCTGGCCAGGGAAGAGCCATCCCAGCTCACAACATCCCAGCACTGTGTTCTCAAGCCCAGCTCCCAGCCCTGGCCTGGCCAGGGAAGAGCCATCCCAGCTCTCAGTGGCAACAGGAGAAAGAGGGAACAGGCTCCCTGCATTTGAGCTGTCTTTAACAAGGTGTGCCCCAGGGAAGGAGGTCTCTAAGAGACATATTTTGGGGATCTATATTGCAACCACGCTGGGCTGGACACGGCTGCTGGTGGTGCAGTTTGAGACAAAAACTAATCGAGCAAACCTAAACTATTTCCCATCACACAGCTCCTGTTTAGCTGAGGGCACAGTCATACTCCTCTTTTTTCCCCAATTTTGAACTATTTGCCCAGGATAGCCCTGACTTCTGACCCCTGAGTATAGATCCAAAGCCTAGGCCTGTGGCAGGAGAATACAGAACATCACTGGACTTGTCACAAAAAAAAAAAAAAGACCTGACAAGGAAGAAAACCCAAATTCTGCCCAGGTGGGGTTGAGCAGATGATGTGACACTTACCACTTTAAAGGCCCAAGCTGGGACAGCAGCTGCTCCAGTTTCTTTCAAGTACTTTTCCCAGGTGAAGTTGTCAGGATCAGGATAATCTGGAAGGGGGAGGATGCAGAAGGTGAGACATGCCAGCAGGAAGTCAGAAAGCACCCCGGAATGCCCCACTGCCTTCAAAGGCAAATCAAGTCTGTGCCAGGCACAGAGGAACCTGAGAGACACCAAGAAGTGCTGCTGTTTTCTCATGGACCATGGAACCCACAGTACAAGGAAGCAGAAACAGCTGGGTGTGCACAGACAGCTGGGGTCTTTCTCATATCTCTGAGTGGAGACTTGGCCCAACACAAGCACCATGCTGCACCTGAACACGTGTGCAGGAGCCTTGGCAGGAGGTTTGTGCCTCCAGGACCCCCATGCCACCCTGAGAAGCTTCTTCCCAAGGGGATGCACTCCTAGGCTGCACCTGACTGACCACTGACCCACCTTGAGGAGGAGTGAGGGGTTTGCCGTGCTCGTGACACCATCCAACTGGGTGGATGTACGGACTGCTGGGATCACACCTAGAAAAACACACCCAAGCTCTTACACAGGGCCCTCTGCGGGTGTCTGCCCACCACTGCTGCCCCAGGAGTGCACTCACCAGTAGTCATAGGTGTCATCCCAGTTGTCAAAGTGCACCAGAAAGCGATTGTCCACCACGTCGGTCACCGTGGCCACGCAGATCAGGGAGGGGTTCATGCGGTCCACGGCTTCCAGCTTCATGCCCACCTTGAAGCCTGGGGAAGCCTCCTGCTGGCAGGAGAGAAGGGCAGGGCTTTTTCAGAGCTGCAGTCCCCAGCTCTTTCCTCACTGCTCCCTGTGCCTGCTGCAAGGAGGCAAACCCTGCCCAAACCCTCCCAAAGGCAGACCCATGCCGGCCTCCAGGCAGGCCTGGGAGCACTGGGACTCCCAGATGGGCAGAGTGCTGCTGGGCAAGGAAAGGGGAAGGAGGCAAGGAACTCAGCTGGGCCACACAAAGAAAGAGGAAAAGTGATCTTCAGACCCTCAGGATCTTCTATGAGCAGTAAATTCCAAGAGGGAAAAAAACCCAAAAAAACCAAACAAAACCAACCAAACCAAACCAAACAAAATAAAAACAAACAAACAAAACCCACCAAAAACAAAACAAACACACACAAAACAAAAAACCAAAACAAACACCAATAAAACAAAACAAACAAACAAAACATAAAAAACCAAACAAACAAAAACCACCTCCAACTGACACTAGTTCTGATTTTGTCCCAAAACACTTGTTTGTGGTCACAGTCAGCAGTGACCAATGCCTCAGGCATGGCAGGAGGAGCTGGGATGGGGCCCTTCTCCCTTCCTTTCTCCTTTATTTCTTGGATCCAGATTCTGTGCAAAACACTGCCATCACACACACTGCTGGGGTTGTTGCAGCAATGAACAGCAGGGTTTAGATACAATAAATAACTTGGGGAGGCTGATTTGTCAGTAGGATGAGTTTCCTCTGCAGCTGACAAAGGAACAATCAGCATTTTCATTCTCCTATATTCCCACTTTCCTTACCCGAGCTTCCATGTGAAAAAATAGACACAGAAACAACAAAGACACAGAACAGAGACAAAGGAATTACACTCATGATACATTAAGTGATGCATTTTTAGCCAAATAATTGTTGAGAGTAGTAGTTGCTTCTCCCCACCAGTACTTCTGTAACAGATTGAATTGTCCATGAGATCAACCTGGATGAGAGAGAATCAGACCAGCACCAATTCTGGGCACACCAAATGAGTGTCCAAGCTACAGATCCTGAGCAGCAAAGTGTGCCACACCTCCTGGCTCTGGAGCACTGTGGGCTTGAGGGGTGTGGGATGGACAAAGCAAAGCCCAGTGCTGGTGGAAGCATTTTGCTTAGCTGGAGGGGAAGAGTCACACCTGAACCTGTAGGCTCTGGCAGGAGGGAGATGCTGCTACTCACAGTGTTTCGGACCATGAAGAGGTGCTTAGGAGCTGCCTGAGCCTTTGTTAACTTCAGGTAGTTTGTCCAGCTGAATTCTTCTTCCTTATAACCTACAACCCCTCAGGAGGAGAAATGAGAGCAGTGAGTTCACAGCCAGGAGGACGTGAGGGTGAGCCTGGCCATCCCTGACCCACTGCCATCCCACCAGCAGGTCCTGCTGTGGGCAGGCAGGATCTCCAGCAGCCCTGGGATGCCCAGAGCCCATGGCTGAGGGCTGATGGCTGCTTTTGAAGGGATGTGAGGAAACACGAGCAGTGGAGTGGAAATCCAGAGCACAGCTCCTCCTCTGGTCCTGCCTGCCCTGGAGCACAGCACTGGGAGATCCAGAGCAACAGGGTTTTACCCCAAAATGTGAGCAAGCAGAGGTGGGTGCCTGAAATGCTGTCCTGTGGAGCTCCCTCAGGTACAGCAGCATCCCTCCCTGGCCCCATGGGTGCCTGAAATGCTGTCCTGTGGAGCTCCCTCAGTACAGCAGCATCCCTCCCTGGCCCCATGGGTGCCTGAAATGTTGTCCTGTGGAGCTCCCTCAGGTACAGCAGTGTAGTCACTGCTTGTCATGTCTGGGTTTTTCTCAAGTTCTTTCCCAGGGACCAAAACTGGTAAACAAGGTTGCACTTTTTAAACTCTCTTGTTTTTCACATTTCTCTCCTAAGGAGGGACTTTGCTTGTTGACCCTTGGTGTGACCAGTGGTTCCAAAGATCCCACCTCTTAGGTGGGCACATTGTAAAAAGGTATAAAAATAGGTTCTGAGAATAAACCAGCCCCTTTTCAGAGCATCAGCCTTCTGAAATCACGAGTCTGTGTCTTTCCTTCGTGTCCAACAGCGACACAGCAGCATCCCTCCCTGGCCCCATAGGTGCCTGAAATGTTGTCCTGTGGAGCTCCCTCAGCACAGCAGCATCCCTGGCCCCATGGGTGCCTGAAATGTTGTCCTGTGGAGCTCCCTCAGCACAGCATCCCTCCCTGGCCCCATGGAGCCACCCTGTCCCCACATCAAGCTCTACATTTGGGCCACTCTCCATCCCCCTCCTTCAGCAGGGCCCACCACCCGAGGTGAATTAACTCCTTACCTTTGGGGGGCTGGAGTTTGTGGCCTGTCTCCTCAAACCAGCCAGCAGGGTGGATGTCAGGGGAGTCAGCATTCAGCCAGAAGTCATGGCACTCGGAGTAGCCGTCGAAGTGGAGACGCATCCGGTAGCCACACACCTGCCAGCAGGGAGGGAGGGGCAGGGAGGGGCCATGGGGACCTGCTGCTGTCCCTGGCTGAGCACCCCTCCCCTCCCCTCCCACACACCAGCTCAGCACGGGGCTCTCTGGGCAGCCCCAAGCCAGTCACAGGCCAGTGCCCAAACTGGGAGACACAAACCAGCCCCAAAGGGTGTCCAGCACGGAACAAAGCCACCACAAGCCAGCCCAAAGAAGGGATGTTCTGGCTGGTGCATGAAATGCCACGGTGGGGCATCTTGCTGGATCCAGCAAGTGCAAAGACTTCCTTTTCTGCAGTCCCAGAGAGATGCTGGTGCAGGGATTTTGGCTAAATGCCACACTGGCTGCCTGGGGAGCTCAGCAAGGCAAGGCTGGTTCTGCTGCCACGTGGCTGAGTGGAAAGAGGATCTGCATGGACACAAGGAAGGGCAGTGGGATGCCTCCATACCCTCCATCTCAAGGGCTCAGACTGTCTTAGGGACATAAGCTGTTGCCATCACCACAATCCTCCCCACTGTGCTGTGGCAGGGTGATGGAGAGACCAGCACAGCTCCACAGTGCTGTGTCCTGTCCCTCCCTCTTTGCCTGAGGTGCTGGAGCAGCAGCTCATCTCCTGCCCTGTCTCCTGCAGGGGCCAGCTGCCAGCCCCTCCCCTGCCCCAGAGCCCCTGGCTGGGCAGGAGGCAGGAGGAACCAAGGAACAAGGGCAGCTCCTTACCTCAGCCACTGTCAGGATGAAGTACATGGATGGGTGCTGTGGGTCGATCCCCTCCAGCTTCATCCCCACTTTAAAGCCATTCTTGTGCTGGGAAGCTACTTGGTACTGGAAACAAAAATGAAACTACAATGTAAAACCAACACAGGGAATTGGGTCTGGAGCCCACCAGAGGAACAAACACCAGGCAATGGGAGCTGCTGGGTCCAAGAGACTGTGGGCCACAGGTTATGTTACCATCCAAATTTTAATTTTTTTCCCGTAGAAAAAACCCACTGTTTCACCTGCTTATGGGTTTACATCTCTTGTTATTGGCAAGGCAAGGTGTCCCTGGGGTAAAAGCTGCAGCCAGGGGAGTGGGGCAGAGGCCTGACTTGTTTGCAGCACAGCCTCAGGAGAGCCCACCTGGCTTCCAGGAAGGGCTGGAAAGGCTCCACCACCCTGCCAGAGTCACAGCAGTGTCCTAGGCAAAGGTTTGGGATGGGGGCCAGCACCCTGCTGGGGACAAATCAAAACTGGAGGCTGCCTGGTCACTCCCAGCTGAGAACGAGCTTGGCTATTGCTCAGAGTCCAGCAAAACAGGGAAGCAAGGAAGAGAGGAGAAGGAGGAGGGCTGGGAAAAAAAAAAGGGAAAGGAAAGAGAAGATGAAAGAGGGAAAAAGACAGGAAAATCCCAACTCACATCCTGGAAGAGATCTAAAGGGGCAGCGACAGCTTTCTGCTCCTCCAGGTAGGACGCCCAAGACCAGCCTTCTTTCTTCTCCTCACTGGCACCTGAGCGCAGCACAAACGCACACAAAGGCTGCTGAGGGGCTGCTCCAGCCCTGCCCCACTCTCACACAGGCTCCTGCAGCCCTGCAAAGCTCACACCAGCCTAGCAGAGCCCTTCCTCCAGCAAACCTGGCTGGCTGCACAACAAGGGGCAGAGCCAGGAGCCCCCATGACCTCAGCCATGTCCTGGTCAGGCACCTGGGCTGGTGCCCATGACAGGGGCTGGAACCAGATGGGCTTTTAGGCTCTTTTCAACCAGTCTGGGATTCCAGGGCGTGTGAGGGATGAGCCATCAGGACAGCTCTGCAAGCAGAGCCTCCTCCAGCCAGCACATCTGCTACACCCACACAGGATGGACTTGGGGCAGCCAGCAGGACCCATGCAGAGGTCTGGGAATCATTCCAAGGGGCTCCTAGACAGTCAAAGCAGCAGCAGGTTCACATCCCAGCTCTGCCATCCTCTGCTCTGAGACAGCCACCTGAGCCCCCATGGCACAGCAAGGCCACTCCAGTGCCCTAGAGATGTTTTTGCCTGTATGACGACAGCATTGTCCCTTCACAGGCAGGGAGGTGACCCTTCATGCCTCTGAGAAGGCCACAAAGGCCTTGCCCAAAACCTGTGAGACACAACCCAAGTCTCCTGCTCTCCAGCTTCTTTGTCTCCCTAATTTGCAGCAGCTGAAGGGACTCCAGGGGTGCTGTGCCTACTCCATTGCTGAGGAATTGCCAGCTCCAGGCCAGCCATGGCAGACAGCCTCAGCTAGGACAGGCCACAAATGCAAGGGAAAAACAGACCAGCTCCTTCCTCCTTTGGGCTTAGGGGAAGAGGAGATGGAAAAAATCAGAAACTTAGGGAAGAAATTAAAGCTGAACTTCAGTGAGCAAGGTGACTAACCTTGCTTTGTTGACACCTCAGAGTGAGGAACACTTTTACTATTCATTAGAAAAAGTGCCAGGCATGGCTGGGGAATCTGTGAGAACAAGTTCTGCACTTCTGGGGCAAATACACCAAGAGGCAGAGCATGCAGTGACTGCTGCCCTGAGGCATGCAGGTGTGTATTTTGTTTGCTGAAGTACTTCTAAACCAAGAGAAAACAAAATGCTGAAGTAACAAAGCTCCTCACTGCTTACTTGTATGCAGCAGGGAAGGTTACATGCTCAGGGTAACCTCAGAGGGAGAAGCAGGTATGAGATCTGAGATTCCTTTTCAATGGGGGTTAACTCAGTTGTAACATCAGGGGTTAATGACACCTGGCCCCTGCCACTGTCCCTGCACTTGGCTCTGGAGAGGAGTATGGAGTTGGAACAGTTTAATTTTAAAATTATTTTGAGTATGACCTTCAGTACTCAAAGACAAAAGGTTTCCCATAAATGTTTATTTTCAGTGTTTCCCAAAGTTCTCCTTGACACTGCAGGGCAAAAAACCAACCAAGCAAACCCTGCATCCCACAGCTTGCCTCCCTTCCCTCCAAGTCAACAGCTCTGCTTTTGAGATCTCTGATACAGTCCTGGGACAGATCCCCACGGGATGAGACAACCCCAAATCCCATGGCTTCAGTGGCACTGCACCTACAGGAGCAGCTCCCAAATCTGTGAGCTCCTGGTGCCACAGGGGAAGCTCCCCATGAGCCCATCCCGAGGGAGGGCAAAGCCACAGCTGGTGCAGCCCTGTTCTTGCTCAGGACAGTGTCCCAGGGAACAAACACTGTCCAGGAGCCACCAACAACCTGAGCTCCCCAGGGGAGGGGCAGGAGGCTCTGCCCAGCGCTGTGTCCATGAGGTGCCCTCTTCCCATGGAGAGAAAGAGAGGAAAGGAGAGAAACGGAAAGGGACAGAGAGAGCAGGATCAAGCAAGCAGAGGAGCTCACAAGCCTTCAGGACCATGTGCCAGCATATTGCAGAGGGTGTTTAACCCTGCAGGAGCACCAAAAGGGCCCAGCCCTGCAGTGGGACCCCCCAGCCCCAGCAGGAGTGCTCAGCCCACCGCCCACCCCGCTCTCCGTACCGTGCTGGCTCCCATTCCACGCCTCAGCCTCCAGATTGCTCATGGCAGAGTCTTCCACAGAGCTTTTCCTCTCCTCCTGCTTTTCTTCCTAGAAAGAGCAGACAAAACAGAAGCCAGGTCCACACAGAGGTTTTGGGCTGTGTGTTGTATACCCTCACACTGGTGTCCAGGGCCACAGTGCATCTCCACGAGGTCCATGGTTTGACCAATGCCTGGCCCAGAAATCTGATGATGGGAGCTTGCAGGGACATTGGTGCTGCCTGGCAGCAATCACACCCTGCTACAGTCAGGGCTGGCAAGCAGAGCTTCCTTGCCTGGCCAGTCTCTCCCTTCCCCAGCACACCCAGCACACACACACAGACATGCCCCTACTTCAGCCCTCACTTTGGTGGCCCAGACTCCAGAGAACAGCTGAGAGTGCTCAGTTCTACAGCCCAGCCTGGACAGGCTGGCACTGCCCAGGCCTCAGTGCTCCACCTGCCAAACAACCAGCCCAGAGCTAGGAGCCCTCATCTCCACACATTCAAATCTTTTTGGCATTTTGGCCAACCCGTTTGCCTGCAGCTGACAGAGCCCTGAGCAGCATGAGGAGATCTGTGCACACAGGGCTGGCCCCCAGCCCCAGGGACACTGCCTGCACACAGCCCCTCCCTGTCTTTGTCCTACCATTTGCTCGGATTCATATTCTTCCTCCGAGGGGCTCTGATAGTCCTTCCTCTTTCGTTTCTTCACAGGCTTGAGGATTTCAGTGGCATTGGTGCTGCTGGCAGAGTTTTCCACGATGACAGACCTGCACAGAGGGAGGGAGGGCCAAGCACTGCAGCCAGTGCAGCACAGTGACACTGCCTGGGCTGTCAGTGAGGGAGGGCCTGCTGGACAATCACTGTCCCACTCTTTCTTACTCACACATGCCCCCAGCCACTCCTGACGCATGTACACACACAAGTAGCCAAGAGTTAGAGCCAGGGACAGGCCAGAGCCACCCTCACACACTTGGGTGTCAGAAACCTGAACCCAGGGATGAATCAAAAGGGATCTAGTTTAGTAGCAGGGCTCTAAGCTGCAGCAGAGGTGCTGGAGAACAAGTCCTGAGAGTCACACACGGGTCAGGAGTAGGGCTGGAAATGCCCCTGTGACCTGGAAGCCCCCACTGCAGCAACCTACTGCTCCAGCAGATACATCGTTTGTGAGGCCACAAACTGGGCAGGAGACAATCTGGCTGCTGTGCTTCCTGCTGTTCCCTGGGGAAGTTCTCCTTCCCCCAGCCTGCCTCCAGAAACACACAGCACCCACGGGAGCCCGGCACAGCCAGAGGCGCTCACAGCCCCGGCTGGAGCAGGGGCAGCAGGGCAGGGAGGGGGGCAGAGGGACGGACCCGGCTCTGCAGGGCACGGAGCCCCCTTCCTTTACCTCTCTTTGAACTGCTGGTGGCAGTGCTCGCTGCAGAAGCCCCTGCCCTCGCGGGCCCCGTCCCACACGTGTCTGCGGCCGCAGGTATCGCAGTGGCACAGCCCCTCTGCTGCCGGCAGCGTGGGCGGATCCGGCACCTCTGGGACAGAGAGGAGGAGCAGTGAGGACATGGACAGCGGACACAGCAGGCATCTGCCTCACCCACAGGGACAGCAGCCAGCATCTGCCACCCCTGCCCCACCAGTGCCACCAGGGCGCCCTTACCCTGAGCCACAGTAGGATTGTCTCTGCTGGGGGGTGCCACCTCGGAGTCGCCGTGCTCCTCTGTGTGCCCCTCCTTCACAGCTTCCACAGGAGGCATCTTGTCAGCACTCACCACCTTCAGCGTGCCGTACTCGTTGATCCGGAACTGAGCAAAAAGCAAGGAGAAGAGTTGAGGAGGACAGATGTGGGACTGGGTGCTTGGTCTGAAAGCGAGGGACACGGTTTGGGCATCAGTGTGTCCAGCAAGAGGACAACTCTCCTGAGGACAGAGGTGAGCACAGCACCCCGGGCCCTGTGAGGGTGCCCTGCCTGCAGTCTGATGGCAGCAGCACCAGCTGGAGCTGGCAGGTGGGTGGCTGGAGGATGAGGTGTCCTGAGGCTGAGCAGCAGCTGAGAAATGGGGTGTCCTAGGTTCCAATGTAGAATTGTGCCCAAGGTCTGTATTCTATCCCCATGAGCCTTGGAGCCAAGGTGGGGCAGTGTTTTCCTGATCTTCTGTTAACAAGCCCAACAATGCCTTGCCACATGACTCATGGATAACTTCCTCTATCTTCTTCTTAACAGGAGTTATCTCTGGTTAATGGGCCATCAAGGACCCACTGCATGACTCATGGAATGAGATCATCCCATTGGGAGATGCTCTGCCCAGGGGGAGGAGCCAAGCATTCCCACCTGGATAGAATCCAGGGTTTGAGACATCACAGGGAGCTTTTATCCACTGGACTCCCAGAGGAGACAAGAGCTACCAGATGGAATCACTGCTTTGACAAGAACATCTCATCTGGTTCCACTGGATTCCTGGAGGAAGACTGGACCCTTCTCTCTCAGGAACATCTCTACTCCAACAGAACCACATCTGCCACTCCAGGAGGACTTATTTTTGGACTGCTTCACACACCCTGACCAACAGGGTGTCAGGTTGTACTGTTCCATTTATCTTATTTTACCTTTTTTTTCCTCTCTTCTCCTATTAAATTGTATTTCTGACTGGGAGTCTCACTGGTTTTGCTTTCAAAGCAGCACATGGGGGCATTCTCTGCAGGCTGTCGTGCACTGAGGGTACCCCTGAGGCACCCACTGCAGGACGAGCACAAGGCTGCTGCTCCCAGGGTGAGGGCAGGAGTGAGGGCAGAGCCAAGTCCACAGCACAGTTTGGGAAGGGGAGATGTCCTGCACAGCACGTAGCACCCCTGTGCCTCCCCGTGCAGGGCAGAGCTGCTGCAGCCCCCCAGGCACCTCTGTCAGCTCTGTGCTCAGCTCCCAGGGTGGCAGGGCAATAGGCATGGGGCAGGAGAAGTGCTGGAGCAGCTGAGGGATCGTTCAGCTGGGCTGCAGGAGGCCACAGCACGTCCTGGTGCTCCCAGCTTGGCACAGGCTGAGGGATTTACAGGCACAAGCAGCTGTGGGGAGAGGCAGAGGGGTCAAAGCCAGCGGCCCAGGGCTACACTTACCCGCAGGTTACTCCCAGGCAAAGTTGCCACCCCATCTTTCCACTCCAGCACACGCACTGTGCTGCAGGTCTGCACCCCGCTGATCTGGGGAATGACAGCAGCTGTGATGGGCTCATTCCCTGCTCCCCTCTCTGGCCTCTCGGGCCCTGTGCTTCTCTGGGGCTCCCGGGGGAATCGCTGGATCTCTAAGGTGCTCGTGGGCAGGTTGATGGCAGTGGCGTTGGCTTGAGAAGGGAAGAAAGGAGACAAACAACCAGAGGCACACACAGAACACTTCACTGATGCAAGCAAGGCTCAAAGGCAGCCTGGAATCCCAGAGGACGTGGTCTCCCAGGTGAGGGCTCTGCTGTGGGCCAAAGCACAAAGCAAGCAGAGGGATGCAAAGAATCTGCAGCCGGGGGGTGGCACCAGCACTATCCACACTCAGGGGTTTCTGCTTCAGCCCCATCTCAGACTGTTTCTGTGCCCAGGGTGCCCTGACATGACAGGAGTTTGCAATTTCCAGTTTAGTTACATTTCAAAGGAACACACTTTGCAACTGAGGGCCTCTCTGCAGTGAGGAATGAGACACCAGGAAAAACTGGGAGATCTGCTCCTGGAGAACACCCCTGATCTCACCTAACATCAACCATGCCTCGCTCCAACACCTCCTCAATGGCAGTGGTCAGCTGCACTCAAAACTGGCCCAATTTCCAAGAAGGGTAAGAAGGACAGCCCTGATAATTACAGGCCTGTCAGTCTCACTGCAGGGCTTGGTAAAAGTTATGGAGAAGGTTCTTTCTGGGAGCTGCTGAAAAACTCTGGAGAGACAACGCAGTCGTTGGTCACAGCCAGCACAGGTTCACCAGGAGAAGTCCTGGTTACCCAACTGAATTTCCCTTCATGGAAAGGTCACCCCACTAAACTGAGCCAATGGATGTGGGTTGTTAGGATTACAGCAAAGCCTCTCACAGTATCCTTCTGGACAAAGTGTCCAGTACAGAGCTTATCCAAGTCCATTGGGTGAACACCTGGATGATGGGTTTCCTGCAGCTGGGCTCAAAGCCTTACAGCAACTGGGTGCACATCAGCCCATCACCAGCAGGGTTCCCTGGGGTTTAGGGCCAGTGCTCCTAAATTTTTTATAAATTATCTAGGAATAATTGAATTGAAGGAATTGAATGTCCATTAAGTAAGTTTATCAATGGCACTTAATTAGGAGGAGCTGTGAACAGCCTTGAGGGTAGAGAGGCCTTACACAGAGATCTGGATAGACCAGGGAGCTGAGCAATCCCATCACCATGTGCATGGAACAAGAGTAACACCTGGACCCTGCACCTGGGAGGGGATAATCCTGAGGAATTGTATGGCTTGGGGAACAGGACTGGAGAGCTGTCCTGAGGAAGGGGCTCAGGGCTTTGGGCTGAGGGCAGCTGGAACAGGAGCCAGCAGTGCCCTGGCAGCCCCAGGGGACAGCAGGGGCTGACTGTCCTGCTCTGCTCTGCTCTGGGGCAGCCTCACCTCCAGTGCTGGGGACACTTTGGGCCCCTCAGCACACAAAGCACATCTGAGGGCTGCAGCAGTGTCCAGAGGAGGGGACCAGGAGGGTGAAAGGTCCCCAGGGCAGGACTTGACAGGAGCAGCTGATGCCACTTGTCCCCTTCAGCTGGGAGGAGAGGAGGCTGAGGGGTGACCCCACTGAGGGGTGTCCCCATTGAGGGGTGTCCCCACTGAGGGGTGACCCCATTGAGGAGTGACCCCACTGAGGGGTGACCCCACTGAGGGGTGACCCCATTGAGGGGTGACCCCACTGCTGTCTGCACCTCCCTCCCAGGGGACAGGTGCTGATCTCCCCATTCTGGGACCCAGGGAGATGGAACAAAGCTGCCTCAGGGGAAGTTCAGATGGGACAGCAGGAAAAAGTTCCTCACCCAGAGGCTGCTCAGGGCCTGGAACAGGCTCCCCAGGGAAGTGGCCACAGCACCAGGTCCAGGGAGTGTCTGGACAATTCTCAGTCCCTATGGTTCAGTTTTAGGAGGTCCTGGCAGGAGCAGGGTTTTGGACTCAGTGATCCTTATGGATCCCCTCCAGCTTGAGCTATTCTGGGATTCCATGCTAACACAGCAGCCCAGGAGCCCACAGCCCTGCAGAGCAGACACCCAGCACACTGTGCTGCTCTGGCTCAGGGGCCCTCACAGCAGGGCTGCAGTTTAAAGCTCAGGAAGATCTGACTGACCACAAACAATCCAAGTGACGTGGGATGGACACAGAGAACCTCCAAGATAACAACAGCAGCTTGGCTTTGCCTCCCAAGGTTTGGGAGGAGCACAGCTGCACAAAGAGTGTGGGCTATCAGGGCTGGGCAGGCAGCAGCTGCACTGCCCCACATACCTGGTATGATGAAGGCAGTGGTGGGCAGGTGGGTGCTCTGCACAGGGCTCTCGGTGGTGACCACGTGGACACTGACCTCCCCAGCAGCACTGCCCTTGGTGCTCCTCACCACCTCCATCTCCCCCCTGCTGTCCATCACCTTGCCTGGGCACACAGCGAGGCCCTGCAGGGCAGCAGGGAAGAAATCAAGTTGGGTATCAGTACAAAGAGAACAAAGGAGCGAGAAAAGGGACTGCACAGGGCGGTCTCTCCCAGCAGAAACCCCTGCAAGATGTATTGAAGGTCCACTGAAACCACATGAAGGTCACAGCTGGCATCAACACCTCCCTGTTGTGAGGTCCCAGCTCAGAGCCTGCAAATGCTGAGGGTTTTTTCCTCACCTGGCACCACCATAAGATGGTAGGAGCTCGACAGATCCACCACAAGCTGCTCCTGGCTCCCACGGGGGCCTGCAGTGCTCCGACAGGCCGTGACTGAGGGCTGCCAAATCCCACCCTGGAGCAGGCACAGCTCCCTGCAGCTCCCCTTCCAGTTCTCCCCTTGCAGTGTCAGCCTTGCTCTTCTGACTGGCTGCAAGAGAGAGTTCCACAAGTGACAGGAGTTACTGGGGGTGTGAGTGGGGGGGACCCGATGTCCCCTGTAACCCCACCTGAGTTTCTCACGGAACTGGTGATGCTCAACCTGAATCTCCATGAATATCCATGAATCTCAAGGAGGAAGCAAAGAGTCAGGTCCTCCAGGGCACTCCTGGCCCTCTCTGGCTGTGACCAGCCCCCCACCCGTGGGCCCAGGGGCTCCACACTGCAGCAGCACCCTCTCCAAAGCACCAGGATGCAGGAAGGGCTACAAAGGGGACCACGGTCCTGTCTTGGCCCCTCCTGAGGCAATTTGAATTTGAAAGGGAAGACATCCATGTGGAAAACAGGATACTCATTAGCAGGGTTAGCTAAGGACTGGGCTACAAGGGGCAGTCTGGAATTTTAAAACCTGAGGCACTCGGATAAAGGTGTTACAAGCAGAGGGCACAGAGTGGGATGGTGTGATCACATGGAGGGGAAGATCTACCTCTCCCAGTTCTGTCAGGTTTGTGACCAGAAACACCTGGTGCTCAACTGGCAAACAGCACAGACCTTTCAGGCTCTCCAGGTGCAGAAAAGCAATGTTAAGTGTCAGGACAACTGAAGGAACTGAGAAACTAACCTGGACAGCAGACTCCAAGTGAAAGCCAAAATGAATTTAGCAGCCAACCTGTTTCAGTGCTTCCTAATAGCCAGTAGGAATCTATCTGCTTTTTTTGGCACTTAAATCCAGTCAATCCTTGATTCATCATTGGGTCAAATATTTCAAGGATAATTCCTCATTTTGTGGGAGCTTTTTTTTAAAAAATCATACAGAACTTGGGACTGGAAATGCCCAGAAAGGAAGTGAAATAACTAGATCCAGTGCTCAGGTTCGTGATGCTCCACCCGACTTTCTCACAGTCTCTGATGTAAACACAAAAGCAAATGTTTGCACAGGAAATGCCAAGCAGTAGTCAACATTATGGTTTAATTTTGGATGCCAGGAGCAGGGAATTGGACTTGATGATCCTTATGTGTCCCTTGCAGCTTGAGATACTCAGTGACTGTGGTTCACTCTCCAAATCCCTGCGGGGCCAGGCTGATGCTGTGGACACTGGTTCTCCTGTGAGTTCAGGGTGAGCAGAATGAATTTGGATTACAGATTGTGGGAGCTGCTCTCTAAACTGGAAAAGCTAAACAACTGAGATTTAGGCCTCTCCTGGGAGAGGCCTGACTGCAGCCAAGGGCACGTCCCAGCACTGGGGCAGCCCAGCTCAGAGGGTTGGGAGCCCTCCAAGAGGCAGGGGAGCCCATCCAGCCCACAGCCCTGCCCTGCTGTTGGACTCAGTGGTCTTACAGGTCCTCTACAACCCTCACAATGCCACCATTCTACCACAACCCATGCCTCCTGTTCCCCCCATCTGTCCCTCAGCAGCACTGGGAGTGTTTTCCCCAGCACCTCTGGCTGGAGCAACAAGACAGATTTTCTGTCTTGCTGGTGGAAACCTTTCCCCAACTCCCTGTCCCAACTCCTGCCCTTCGAGCACACATGGAGCACAAATTCTGTTCCAAGCCCAAAACTATTCCAAGGCCACAATGAGCAGCAAGAACACTGCTGGTGTGAACTTGTAAGCACACTCCTGCCACAGCTGAGGCTCAGCAGCTCCCAGGGCTCTCCCTCCTCTTGCCAGGGGCTCCTGTGGTGCCAGACAACAATTGACCACCAGCACTGCTCACATCAACCACAGCAGCCACTGCTCAACCTTTCACTCAGGATTCCTGGGACAACCCCCAGAGCCCCACAGGTATGGGCAGGACACAGTACCTGGGACCAGAGCTCCATCCCCACCTGGAGCCTGAGAATCTGGATTGGAGATGCTGTTTGCAGCTCACAGTTTTTAAAATCCCAGTATAAAACCCCCCTGGAAAACACAGATAAAACCTGCTGTGAAGCATCTGAGGTCAGGAGTGCCCCATGAGGAAAAGGGGCTCAGCCACAGCTGTGCCCTGCCCTAGCAGCTCTGTCACAGCAGGAGAAAGGCACTTGGGATGACCCTTCCTGGGGGCAGAAGAGATGTCATGGAGGGGATGCCCACAGCTCTGACAACTCTGGAGCCCCTGGAGTCAGAGCCCAGGCAGGTACCAGTGCCCCAGAGATCCCTTCAGGGGGGCTCCTGCAAGCCCTGGAGTGACCCACATCATCACAGGAGAATTCAGGTGGGGCCACACCAGGTTGCTCAGGGCTTTACCCAGCCTGGTCTTTATTCACCCTACCGGGATGGAAATTAGCACAACAATGAGCACACCAAACTCACACTTTCCCTTGGATGTTAGGGAAAGGTTTTAACCCCAGGGGCTGGCCAGGCATTGAACAGGACTTGGAGAGCCCCAGGAGCATTTGGACAATGCTCTCAGGTGGGATTGCTGGGGTGTCTGTGCAGGGCCAGGAGCTGGACCAGGATCCTTGTGCACAGGATATTCTATGGTTTGTTCTGCTGATTGCCCTAGATATTGAACAAAAGCTTTATTTATATTTATTTTTTTTTCAGCTGGTGTCTTAAAAAGCCTTTGGCCTACACATGTCCCAGTGACATCTGATAAAGCTCTGCCCACCCAGACAAACCAGAATCAGGCTGCTCAGCAGCCTTCAAACCCCCCCTCCACACCTCCCCAGCCAGCTTTTCAAAGAGCAGCAGTGGAGCTGCAGCTGTTGTAGCCTCAGCAGTGAGACCCTGAGCTGTCCATTTTCCTTGGGATTGGGTGTCCCTCCACATCTTACAGAGGCTGCAGGTGAGCCCCACGCCTCAGCCAGCTGCCCACCCATTCCACAAGGACTCCTCACATCCACTCCTCACCTCTGCCTTCTGCTGAGGTGTAAGAAACACTAAAAGTAAAAGAAGACTTTTAGGAGCTGAAGAAACAGGCCTCAAACAGAAAAAGGTGAGATCTCAGAATTTGCAGCAACTGAGAAAAGTTTGGAACTAAGAAAGATACAGCAGTATATAATAGTATAGCGAGCAAGGACATGGAAAACAAAGGCTGAGTTTTTAGGTTTGGCTTGAATAAATCATAACACTGCAGAAAAAACATATGCCAGACAAGATAGTAGACAGGGGACAGCCAAGGACCCCTGGCTGGAAAAGCCAGGAAGGAGGAAAGCCACCCCAAGAAAGCCTGGCTGCACACACAGAGACGTGGTCCCTCCAGAGAACACCACAACGTGCTGCCTGGAAGGTGGAATTTCTCGAGACAATTCTCATCTGGCAGTGCTCTGCTCCCTCCTGCTTTGCTCCTGGAGCCCTGTGCTGTCCCAGTCTATTCCCACCAGCTCTGACAGCAGGATCAGAGTCTCTGACAGAGACAAACCTGCAGGAAACAAAGCACCAAGACAGAGAAGGGGACCCTGCACGGCCCCTCAGCCAACACAGAGCACAGCCCGACCATCCTGAGCTCCTGAGAGCTGGGGACAGCAGCCTGTGCACAAAGCACACACTCCAGGGCAACCAGGACCACGGGCTCTGCTGCCCACAGGGGCTCAGCTCCTCCAGCAGGGATCACTGGGTGCTGGCAGCTCCAGAGCAGTGACCCTGGGGCTGGCAGAGCATCTCTAGGGCTGCTGTACAGGAGCCTCCAGCTCTGCCACAGCCTCACACTCACCCTCTCACAGCAGTGTAGTCACTGCCTGTCATGTTTGGGTTTTCTGAAGTTTTTTCTCAGGGACCTAAACTGGTAAACAAGGTCACACACTGTAAACTCTCTCGTTTTTCACATTTCTCTCCTAAGGAGGGACTTTGCTTGTTGACCCTTGGTGTGACCAATGGTTCAAAGGATCCCACCTCTTACGTGGGCACATTGTAAAAAGGTATAAAAATAGGTTCTGAGAATAAACCAGCCTATTACTGTGGGGGTTTCAGGAATGAGGCAGGGAGTGCATCAATGAGGCTGCGTGGAGCTCTTGCAAGCAAGAGACCCCTCCTTTATTTTCTTGACTCTTTTTGTACATTTTACAGATGTGCCCACCCCAGAGGTGGGACCCTTGGGAACCACTGGTCATTTTCCAGAGACCATCACCGAAGCCCCTCCTCTGGGAACAGATGTGGGAGCTTTGGTAGTTTACAGAACATGACCTTGTGCATCAAGACTGTGCCTGGGAAAGAATTCCCAAAACTAAAACACGCAGGCACGAGCATGGCAACACCAGCCCCTTTTTTGGAGCATCAGCCTTCTGAAATCACGAGTCTGTGTCTTTCTTTCGTGTCCAACAGCGACAAGCAGAGCCAGGAGTGACCTGCTCCTTGGGAAGAGGAGGGACATGCTGCATGCAACAGGCCACAGAGGAGCATGGAGAGGAGCAGCTCCTGGCATGGAGCCCCTGCACAGCCCTGACAGCACTCACACAGCACGGGCTGCTCAAAGGAGATGTTTCTGCTCCTCACAAAATGGGCTTAAAGTAGCCCAGTTCAAACTGTATTAACGGGTACTCACTCTGTGGCTTCTCAGAATTTTAAATATTCCTGAAACCTGCACTGGTCCATGCTGGGAGGAGAGGTCCTGCTGGACACCAGGATGCCCCATGGGCCAGCAATGTGCTCCTGCAGCAGCACAGAAGAGCATCCTGGGCTGCACTGGGAGCTGTGACACAGCCAGTGAAGGGAGGGGATCCTTCCCCTCTGCTCCACAGCAGGAGTGCTGGGCCCAGAGCTGGGACAGGGACAGGCTGGGCAGAGTCCAGCACAGGGCCATGGAGGTGATGGGGAGGGACTGGAGCATCTCTGCCATGAGGAGAGGCTGGGAGAGCTGGGACTGCCCAGCCTGGGGCAGAGCAGGCTCAGGGCATCTCATCCCTGGGGATAAATACCCGGGGGGAGGCTGCAGAGGGGCCAGGGACAGCCCCAGGGACACAAAGTGACACACAGGAGGGGCCCTGCCAGCTCAGGAGACACTTCTGCTCTGGGAGGGTGGCTGAGCACTGGTGCAGGTGCCCAGGGTGGTGGTGGAGTCTCCATCCCTGGAGAGACTCAAAAGCCACCTGGACACATCCTGGGCAGCTGGCTCTGGGTGTCTCTGATGGAGCAGGGGCTGGGCAAGGGGACCTCCAGAGGTGCCTCCAGCCTCACCCAGCTTGAAATTCTATAAATTTATTTTTTTTTTTTTTAGGAATTTCCTCAGCCATAACAGAGAACTTCCCCATCCTTGCCATCAGCTGAGACACGGATTTTTAATTAACTCCAGTGGCAAAATTGAGCCTTTAAGAAAGACCACCAGCTGGGATTATGCTAAAACTGCAAGTGGCACACCAGAGCACCTCAGAGACCTGCAGGGCTGAGAGCTGCTCCCTTGGATCTTCCCCTGTCTTCTGGCATTGGCCAGAGCATTGTTTAGGAGACTAACGGCACTGCAGAAAAGACTTGCTTTGTATACACACAGGAACACTCAGGAGCACCCTTGGCACAGGCAGGTGGCCCAGGGGAGAAAGACAATCACACACTTCTTCCCTTCCAAATCTGACTGCTGCCCCAAAGCCAGGAGCAAATGCCTCCTCTGGAACAAAGCAGGGGCCACAAAGTTCTGCTCCTGTGCTCCTGTGCAGCAGGGTGAGGTTTGGAGTATTTATCAGCATCTCAAAACCAGATGAACTGTCCTGTGCAGCAAGAGGCTGTTCATGCTAACATTTCACAAGAGCAAACAGGTTCTGTGAAAATGGAGATCAGAGGGAGAAGGGCAATGAAGCAGCAAGCTGCCTTCAGCTGTAGGTTCAGCCACAGACAACAAAGCAGAGACACTCGGGCTGGGTGTCACCTGCTGTCCCCAGGAGTTTCACTGTCACCAGGACAAGATCTTGGGCCTGTGGATCAGCTGAGACCCACAGGTGGGGAGGATGAGCACTTGCCACCCCAAAGGGCTCAGGGTGACACCACCCAACCTGAACACCAAGGACAGCAGGCAGCCTGGAGCCCGGGCACTTCTGAGGGCACAGCAGGGACAGCCACAGCAGGGACAGCCACACCAGGGACAGCCACAGCCACAGCCACACCAGGGACAGCCACACCAGGAACAGCCACACCAAGGACAGCCACACCAGGAACAGCCACACCAGGGACAGCCACACCAAGGACAGCCACACCAGGGACAGCCACACCAGGAACAGCCACAGCCACGCCAGGGACAGCCACACCAGGGACAGTCACACCAGGAACAGCCACAGCCACACCAGGGACAGCCACAGCCACACCAGGGACAGCCACACCAGGGACAGCCACAGCCACACCAGGAACAGCCACAGCAGGGACAGCCACAGCAGGGACAGCCACAGCCACACCAGGGACAGCCACACCAGGGACAGCCACAGCCACACCAGGAACAGCCACAGCAGGGACAGCCACAGCAGGGACAGCCACAGCCACACCAGGGACAGCCACACCAGGGACAGCCACACCAGGGACAGCCACACCAGGAACAGCCACACCAGGGACAGCCACACCAGGAACAGCCACACCAGGAACAGCCACAGCAGGGACAGCCACGCCAGGGACAGCCACACCAGGAACAGCCACACCAGGAACAGCCACAGCCACACCAGGGACAGCCACACCAGGAACAGCCACAGCCACACCAGGGACAGCCACAGCCACACCAGGGACAGCCACACCAGGGACAGCCACACCAGGGACAGCCACAGCCACACCAGGAACAGCCACACCAGGGACAGCCACAGCCACACCAGGGACAGCCACACCAGGGACAGCCACATCAGGGACAGCCACAGCAGGGACAGCCACACCAGGGACAGCCACACCAAGGACAGCCACACCAGGGACAGCCACACTAGGGACAGCCACACCAGGGACAGCCACAGCCACACCAGGGACAGCCACACCAGGGACAGCCACAGCCACACCAGGAACAGCCACAGCAGGAACAGCCACAGCCACACCAGGGACAGCCACAGCCACACCAGGGACAGCCACACCAGGGACAGCCACACCAGGGACAGCCACAGCCACACCAGGAACAGCCACACCAGGGACAGCCACAGCAGGGACAGCCACACCAGGGACAGCCACACCAGGGACAGCCACACCCACTGCCACTGCCCCCTGAGAGCACCAGCCCCGGTCACCATCCAGACCTGCACACTTCCGATATTTTTCCACACTTGTGAGCAGATGGAAACATCTACACAGGATGGATGCCTGACCTCAAAATATTTCTGACTGTCCGGTGTTTTATTTTCTTTCCCAACTAGTAAAGAAATCAATCCAGGACCTGTCCTGGACCATGTGGAACAGCCTGGGATGTTTGTGCTAGGCTGGACCAAAGCTCTCCAGGCTGCAGGGCCCCGTGCTGGGCTGCGGTGGTGTCACTGCAGGCTCCGGGACAGCACCTGCTCACCCAGTGCTTGAGGAACACCCGAGGAAACACGGCCAAGAGCCCGCCCTGCAAGGCACTCCCAGCCCCGGTGTGTCCCGGAGAGGCTCCCTGGGGACAGCCAGGACAGCAGAGTCCCGGGACAGCCAGGACAGCAGAGTCCCGGGGCAGCCAGGGCAGCAGAGTCCCGGGACAGCCGGGACAGCAGAGTCCCGGGGCAGCCAGGGCAGCAGAGTCCCGGGGCAGCCAGGGCAGCAGAGTCCCTGGGACAGCCAGGACAGCAGAGTCCCGGGGCAGCCGGGGCAGCAGAGTCCCGGGGCAGGGCTGGGCAGCAGAGTCCCGGGACAGCCAGGGCAGCAGAGTCCCGGGGCAGCCAGGGCAGCAGAGTCCCGGGGCAGGGCTGGGCAGCAGAGTCCCGGGACAGCCAGGGCAGCAGAGTCCCGGGGCAGCCAGGACAGCAGAGTCCCGGGGCAGCCGGGGCAGCAGAGTCCCGGGGCAGGGCTGGGCAGCAGAGTCCCGGGGCAGCAGAGTCCCAGGACAGCCAGGACAGCAGAGTCCCAGGACAGCAGAGTCCCGGGGGCAGCCAGGACAGCCCCTGGCAGCCGGCAGCGCCGGCGGGTCGCCAGCCCGGCCCGGGCAGAGCGCGGCGGTGCCCGCGGGCAGCGGCGGCCCCCGGGCAGAGCCAGCGAGCCGCTGCCGCTGTCCCGGCCCCGCCGCCCCCCGGGCAGCCCCGGCCCCTCCGCGCCGCTCCGGCCGCGGGCTCGGGGGGGCTGTGGGCTCTTTTCCCAGCCCCAGCGCCGGGCCCGGCCCCGCTGGCCCGGCCGGGGCCTCGCCCGTGCGGGCAGCGGGATGCGGCGATGCCGGGCGGGGAGACGCGGCCGGCCCGGGCGGGCTCTGCCCGGCCCAGCTCCTTACCTGCAGCCGGGCGGGCGCTGCTCCGAGCCCCGGCGGCGCTGGGCGGCCCGGCCCGGGCCGGGTGCGGGGGGCGCGGAGCGGGAGGGGCGCGGGGCCGGTCCGAGTGTGCGCGGGGAGCGCGGGGAGGGGGCGGCTCAGCCGCGCCGTCGCCGTGGAAACGCGCGGGGCCGCATCCGCAGGGCCGCGCTCAGCCCCGCCGCAGCTTTTCGGGGGGATGCGGGGAAAGGGGGCGTCGTCATGGCAACGCCGGGAGACCCCCCCGCCTCCCTCCCGGACCGGCCCGGCATCCCCGGGCCGCGGGGTCAGCGTTGGACGGGACGGGGCAGCGCGGAGGCACAGCGTGCTGCTTCACCCCGGCACGGTGCTGTGGGTGGGCTGGAGCCCCCCTGCTCTGGGGACAGGCTGGGAGAGCGGGGGGTGCTCACCTGGAGAGGAGAAGGCTCCAGGGAGAGCCTCCAGGGAGAGCTCAGTGTCCCTGCCAGGGCCCAAAGGGGCTCCAGGAGAGCTGGAGAGAGACTGGGGACAAGGGCTGGAGGGACAGGACACAGGGAATGGTTTCCCACTGCCAGAGGGCAGGGCTGGATGGGATACTGGGAAGGAATTGTTCCCTGTGAGGGTGGGTAGGGCTGGCACAGGGTGCCCAGAGCAGCTGTGGCTGCCCCTGGATCCCTGGCAGTGCCCAAGGCCAGGCTGGATGGGTTTGGAGCAGCCTGGGAAGGTGTGGAAGGTGTCCCTGCTCAGGGCAGGGGAAGAATGAGATGAGCCTTTATGGTCCCTCCCAATCCAAACCACTCTAAGATTGTGTGATTAACCAAACACCCCTGAGAGGAATCAGACAGCAGCAATGGGGACGTGTCCTCCACAGCAGCCAAGGAGCCCCGGAGACCATAGCAGCTCCCAGGCCTTGTCTGGCTTTGGTACCTCCCTGGCACTCCAAGCCCAGGCCCAAAGAGGGACCAGAGACATCCCCAAGATCCCTGGGAGGGGAAAGGATCACTCTGGTCCTGTAGTGGAAATGCAGGATGAACACACGGCTCTGGTCAAACCCAGGGCTGCTCACCTGCCCACCCTTCAGTGTTCAGTGGCCACAGATCTGTCCCAGCAACCTGCAGAAAGTGGAAGGAACCAAGGCTGGAAGCACAAGGGCCAGATGTACAAAAAGCTTCTGAGAAGAGCCCTCGATGTGTTTTGGCTGGGCTGGGGAGAGGTGGCTGCCTGCTCACCCTGACTGCCTGCCCTGGCTGCTCTGAACCCAGGGCACAGGGTGCTCCTACTCACTTTGGAGGGCTGACCCCACTGAGGGGTGTCCCCACTGTAGGAACAACCTCACAGTTTTAGTGTATCTGCAAGTTCCTTGCCACCTAGAGTTTTGTACTCCAAAATTTTTACCACATTAAAAATATTAAGTCAGACTCTGATGAAGCAACAGATCCTGCAGATCAGGGGGGAAGTAACAATGTATTTCCTCTGCTGCTACTGCCTTCTTCCCCATTTTCGAATAAAACTCTGGTGTAGAAAAAGATTTTCTCATATCAATCCTTTTATGCTGCAGAGGGAAGGTCAAACAGATTTGAATCAGGAGCAGAGCAAAACTCAGTCACTTGAAAAGCAACCCATCAGTTCCCTGTTCCTGGCTGAGCTTACTGTAAAAAAAAACAACCAGGAATTCAGAATGATGAATTTCTAGGGAACAACTACATTAGAGGAAAAAGAGGAAACAGCCCTGGCTTTCCAGTGATGTAACATCAGACATTTCCCTCTCTGTGCCTAAACTTCCATCTCTGTTGGAAAGGATCTGAACTTACACCTCAGGGGCTGGAGAGCTGTCCTGAGGAAGGGGCTCAGGGCTTTGGGCTGAGGGCAGCTGGAACAGGAGCCAGCAGTGCCCTGGCAGCCCCAGGGGACAGCAGGGGCTGACTGTCCTGCTCTGCTCTGCTCTGGGGCAGCCTCACCTCCAGTGCTGGGGACACTTTGGGCCCCTCAGCACACAAAGCACATCTGAGGGCTGCAGCTGTGTCCAGAGGAGGGGACCAGGAGGGTGAAAGGTCCCCAGGGCAGGACTTGGCAGGAGCAGCTGAGGCCACTTGTCCCCTTCAGCTGGGAGGAGAGGAGGCTGAGGGGTGACCCCACTGAGGGGTGTCCCCATTGAGGGGTGACCCCACTGAGGGGTGACCCCATTGAGGAGTGACCCCACTGAGGGGTGACCCCACTGAGGGGTGTCCCCACTGAGGGGTGAGCCCACTGCTGTCTGCACCTCCCTCCCGGGGGGCAGGTGCTGATCTCCCCCTTCTGGGACCCAGGGAGATGGAACAAAGCTGCCTCAGGGGAAGTTCAGATGGGACAGCAGGGAAACGTTCCTCACCCAGAGGCTGCTCAGGGCCAGGCTCCCCAGGGAAGTGGCCACAGCATCAGGTCCAGGGAGTGTCTGGACAATTCTCAGTCCCTATGGTTCAGTTTTAGGAGGTCCTGGCAGAAGCAGGGTTTTGGACTCAGTGATCCTTATGGATCCCCTCCAGCTTGAGCTATTCTGGGACTCTATGAACTTTTGTTTACTTAAACTTAGCTCTTTATAATACTTTTATGATTTAATTTATTCTGCAATGGATTTTTTAACTCTGCTGTGCCATTAGTCCCACAAGAGCCAATGTGTGCAGGGCTGTGCTTCTCTGGGACTTGCTTGGCTGAGATTCATCCCCAAAACATCCTGCTGTTCACAGGCTGGCAGCATGCACACGTGGCAGTGCCTGTCACTCCTGTCCTCACCCACAGCCATGTCCCAAAACCTGACAGAGACCTCCTAAAACATGAAGCAGCAGGAAGCTGCTGCCATCCACAGCTTTTATTCCCACTGGGGAGGGCACTGCAAGGCTGTGTATCAGCTTCATGCTTTCTAGGGGGATGTTGTGTGTGGAGAACACAACAGTGAACCCTCTGGCTGATGTAACATCAGACATTTCCCTCTCTGTGCCTAAACTTCCTAAGTAACTTCCTAAGTAACTGGTCTTAATTGTCAGCAAATAGATCCAGAGGAGGTAATTGGAGAGGCTCTTTCAGAAATACTTTTCTTGTGTCTCCCATTACTGTCAGCACTGACTCCATGCCTGAGCCAGAGCTGAGCAGAAGAGGAGCTGCTGTGGCCACCCCCAGGTGAACTGTGCAGCAGCCCTGTCACCTCTGTGATCACAAGAGACTGTGCTGTGTAATTTTCCCCTCATACTGATGCTGAGCAGAACAAGGAGCACAAGAAAAAGCATTTTGCACTTTACCCCATTCTGCTGCCAGCAGCTCACCTGGGTGCAGTGGTGCAGTGTGGGCACACCAGGCCCAGGAGCTGGGATCCACTGAACACCTGCTGGCTTACCAGCACTGACTTCTTATTCCCATTTACAGGATAATCCTGTTCCAGGAGCTGCACACGCCAGTTATAAATCTACAACCCCCCCCCAACTCCATCCACACGCCAGCACAGGCTGCCACATCCAACCCTGGGGTCACCTGCAGCTTTCCCTCCAGTTTTTGGTACTTTGGACTGAAATCACAGTACTCAGTTCTTACCCAAAGGGAAAACACTGGAGCAAGGCTTAAGTGTCTGCTTCTAATATGAGTAAAAACAGTGCTTAAGGTTTTCTAAATTAGACAATCCCAAAAAAAGCCACTTTCTGTGAACAAGAGGATGTTGCCCTTGAGTCAGAGAATCACCCAGAATCATGGCCAAGACTTGAGCCCTGCTACAGGCTGGTGTGCACTACAGCCTGAGTCATGCACTGGCTGCAGACATCCTCCTGTGGTCAGCACTTTTTCCGTGGTGTGGGTCACACCAGTGCTCTGCCATTCCTTCTCCCACAGGAACTGTGTGCTTCCAACCCAGCCTGGTGAAGACAGATGTTGCTAAAGTTTATGAGCCACTCCAGAGCAGTTTGTTGATTGCAAATTTTTACTGGATTATGAAACAGCTGAAATTTCCCTCTGACACCTACACACACATTTAGCAAACTAATAAAGTGTGAGGGAGCTGAGAGTTGAGCCCATACTCTGCTATTTCATCCTTTTCACTTAACCACAAAAAAAACCAAAAAAAAACCCCAAAAACCAAAAACACAAACACACAAAAAAACCCAACAAAAAAACCCCCCAAAAATACAAAAACAAAACAAAACAAAACCCAAAAAAACCCCCCCACACACACCAAAAAAAAAAAAAAAAAGGCACAGGGTGGGGGAAAGGGCTGATCATGGTGTAAAAGCAACCTTTATGATATTAAGGACACACAGATAAAATTCCTGAACTGCTGCCACTACACAGAGCAGTATTTGTATAGCTGTGCTCCTCAGCTTTTAAAGGAACATATTCCTGTTTGCTTTCAACAGCCCTGAGAAAGCCAGGACAGCAAAGGGTTGCTGAAGGTGTTGCAGGAACTTTATCACCAACCTCATCCAAATGATGCATCTTTCAAAAGATCCCAGAGTTTGCATCACCTCTCAAAGACATTCCCAGCACCTCAGCTATTTGTTGGGATTTCCAGGCTCCTCAGCCAAGTTCCTGCTTTCACAGCTTTTGCTCTTTGATGGATGAAATTGTTCTGTGGATGTTAGAGTGCCAACCTAAACTAGACTTCCAGTAAGAATTGGAAATAGTTCAAGTCGATCCATGTGTGAAGAAGAAATCCAAGGATTGCTTTAAATGCTCCTCCCCATTGCTCATCTAAAGGTGGTTACAATCAGGATTGGGACACAGTCATCTCTTAATTGTAAACAGATTGAAACCAAGGAATTTAGAGGTAGGAATGTTACAGCAGGAACAAGGAGGGTCACTAACTCAGGCCCCTCAGCTCTGCTCCCAGCAGATATTGCAAGGTGAGAGACTTATTTTAGTGTACATCAGACACAGGAGTTTTGCCCTTCCTTACAGCAACACAGCCCTTCCTGACACAGAAGGAAATAAAGAGAGAATAAAACAGAGACACTGACTGCCCCATCTCTGCAAGTCTCCAAGGCCAGGCTGGTGGGAGGTGTCCCTGCCCATGGCAGTGGGTGGGGCTGGATGGTCTTTAAGGCCCCTCCAACCCAAACTAACCTGTGATTCTATGATTTAAGGACAAAACTTGCATTTATGTCAAAAACCAAAACACATGGAGGGATGCTTTTTAAAAATATAGGAAAAGGCCAGGACCAGACTGCAAATAAAGTCCCAGACTCAAGTTTCACTTCTGAAGGTAGTGGTGATATATCTTTCCCAATTTGCTACAGGACACTTGGATTTTGTCAATCCTGCATCCCACATTTGATGAGAAGGCAGGTTTCTCTTTTGTCTTTTTAAAGACGAATTTATATTGATTATACCAAATGCAAAAAAAAACCCAAAACAAAACACAAAAAACCCCAACCAAACAAAAACAAACAAACACACACCCACACAACAAGTCACATAGCCCAATTCTGAAGCACATCCCCAGTTGAAAACTGAGTTATGACAATGCCAGGTGTTTTTTCCACTATTGCTGCTGCTGCAGGCAGCCAGCATGCAGGTCCTGTAGCCTTTTTTATGGAGATTTATCCAACACCTTTCCTCACACCCAGAAGAGATCTCAGAAATAATCACATTTGTGATGACCAGCACACACCAGCCTGAGTGTTCCACTCCCACAAAAAGTGCTGCTGACAGAGCTGGAACACTGAGATGTTTGGGGTTTTTTGGTTCCTTACAGCTTTATCACAAGCCCTGCACTTCACTGCCTGGCTCAGGATCTGGCACTACCAAAATCCTCCTGGCTTTCCAGAGGAAACCCATCCAGAAGGATGAGTCATGCCAAGGAATCCCTGCTTCATTTGCCAGTGACGGGCAGCAGCCAAAGGAGACAGGCAATGTGGCTTCAGTAACACAGAAAGAAATCTGAGTATTTAAAGGAGTTCCAGGTAAATTGGTTAAATGCAATCTGGCCCCTCCCTGCAATTCCTTAAAAAGGAGGATTCTGAGTATCAGCACTGGCACAGCAATCTCAGCTCAGAAAGCTGAGTGCAGCTGGTTAGGAGCCATCACTCTGCATTGCTGCCCATTGCTGGGTGCCCACAGCCCCAGGGTGGCCAGGACATCCTCGGGCTGGCACTGGGGTCAGTTTTAGAAAGGGATTGCATCCACAGAAAAGTAATGGTCAACATCTTGGTATCACAGACAGATCTTGGAATATGCACATGTACTTTCAACCTGCTGAGCTCCAAGCTCAATCTTTCTCTTGAGGAGTGTGATGTGTGTTTTAGCAGAGGTCTCTGTGAAGTTGTTTTACAGAAGAGCAGTCTGACCTACTCCATGATCAGAAATACAACCAAAGCAGCTTAACTCATGTCCTCAAGTGCACCTCAGGCTGTAAATCTGAACTGAACTGTTCTTGTTCCATCTGAATTCTGGAGGAAGCCCCCAGTGCTCCCCTCCCAGCTAAGATCCTGCAGTCATCAACACTGCAATACCATTTTTCTACTCATGCTAAAATACACCACCCTCAGCAAAAAGCTCCAGTTTAACCCCAAAACTCCTTATCACAAGTTACCACCAGGGCCAGGTGCAGATAACACTGCAGCACCCAGGCTGATAACCTGATCTTATGGCAACAGCAGGCATGGAACCACTCCAGGTTCCAGAACATGAGCTCAGAACTGAACACTCTTCCTAGAACCCTCTCTGCCACCAGCATGGATACTCACCTGCAACAGGGAAAGTGCAGCCTTTCAGAGATGATCAGGAAATGGTGAGAAACTGCATTTCAAGAGAATTGTTTATAGCATGAAGAGAAGTCCAGGGAAGACAAGCTGGCATCAAGTCACATTTCACATGTGCCCCGTGCTGACCCAGTTCCTCTGGGCAGGTGTGGAACTTGGGAGCAGAGGTGCAGCTGTCACACCCAGCCACACCTGCAGAGAGGACCAGGTGACACACTGGGACACAAAGAGCTTGTGCTGGTCTCAAGCACACCACCAGGAGCCTGTCAAGAGCTACCAAGTGTCTCACTAAACCAAAGTCCTCTCCATAAAAGCAGGGTAAGTTGTGATTTCCCCAGCACAAGGCAGAGCAAGAATCCCATTCCACTGCAATGAACACAAGAGTTTGAGTCACCAATTTAATTTTATACAAGTCAAACTACACGTTGTATAAAGAGTACAAGGCAGTTCTAATGTTTGCTACTGCATGTTACAAAAATCAATTTAACTATAAAGGGGAATTTTTGGGATGAGTCCTATTCCACAATTTAAGTGAATTGGCAACTGTGGTTTAGCAAAGCCTTAGTTAAAACTAGAACTCTAGCTCCAAGAGATTACATTTCCAATAAAGTTCGGACCTACACACAAGAGGATTATAGTTCTCCTAGTCTGAAGCAAAACAACATAAGTGAGTCAAAGGGGAGGGAAGACAGGATTTCTTTACCTGGGTTTCATATCCAGTGGGGATTCAAAGGCTGACAAACCATACAGCATACTAATGACTTGGACCACAGCCAAGGGACACCTTCGTGTCTGATAACAGTGACACTTGAGATTCAAGCAAGAAACGTCAGAAAGCTTTTTATTCTTTCAAGTCTGAACGAAGGAGTTTTCAGCAATACTGTAGGATACAGGTCCCAGAGTACCTGTTACCTTTAATACAGTCTCAGTATGGGAGGAATGTTCTTTTGGCAAGTCAAGGTACAACGTTAAGTCCTCTAACTTGAGTTTATTGCTGGTCTAAAATCTTCCTAGTACTGTTACTGGTTTATACAGTTTGCCACCTGCTTCCAAAATTAAGATAAACTGTGTGACCTGCCCAGCAAGGCAATCCTGCCTTGGGCAGCAAGCTGAAACCTATGAAGCTAAATGACACCCATAGTTCTAATGCCATGAAAAAAAAAATAGGAAAAAAAAGGATACTTTCAAAAAGCCCATATTGAAGCCTGTTTATATTCAGTTTATTTTTAATATAAAAACCACTTTGCATTTAAGAGTAGTTAAGTTACTCCTGCAGAAATGCTATAAAATCAAACTTTCCGCTCAATTTCTACAAAAGGGGGACTCTTCCTGCTGTGTGCCACCATTCCACCCGCTACTGTCAAATCTGGGATACAAATGAAACCTTTATGCCTCGTGACATAGTTCTTTAGGCCATTCACTCCCGCAAGAGAAAGAACCAACCTCTGAAGTACTAACATAACACTAATGGCCTGACAGGTAGGAAACTGTTCCGCAGTCGTGTGCAAGGTGAGAGGAGAGTTCTAGTGCTAATCCCTTGAACTGGATCTTGACCGCGAGCGGGACTTTGAGCGGGAGCGGGAGCGGGAGCGCGAGGCGGCTCTCTTGGGCGGAGACTCGGAGCGAGCCTTGGCAGACGGCTGCTGCTGCGGAGAGTTGGAGCGGGACCTGCTCCTGGACCTGGATTTAGACTTAACATCCCCTTTACCATTTTCTTTGGGAGATCGAGACCTGGACCTGGATCTGGACCGGGACTTCTCCGACTTCTCCTTGGATCTGCTGTGCGAGCGGGAGCCCCTGTCAGACTTGGGTTTGGATTTACTCTTTGATCTGGACTTCCTGCTTTTGGAGCGGGAACGGGAGCGGTCTTTGCTTCGTGACCTGGATTTAGATCTTTCAAAGAGAGAGACAGTTTATTCTGCACGGCCTGCAGTGCAATTCCAGCAGCTGGAAACAGCTGTCAGCGAGGGAGTGGCTGAGTAAACTGCGGGGCACTTACCGGGAACGGCTTTTGGAGACACTACGGGATCTGCTGCGGCTGCTCCGACTTCTCCGACTTCTGCTTCTAGACCGTCTCCTGGATCGTGACCTGCAGACATTTCAAATGTCATTCCCTTTCTCTTTGCCTGGCTGTACCCTCCACATCAAGTATAGGATGGAAGGGATCTTAAAGATCACCTTGTTCCACCCCCATTCCCTGGGCTGGGACACCTTCCACTATCCCAGGTTGCTCCAAGCCCTGTCCAGCCTGGCCTTGGATATTTCCAAGGATAGGGCAATCACAGCTGCTCTGGGAAATCCATCCTCACACGGGAGAATCTTCCTGAATGCATCGAATACATTGTGCTATCTAGCAGCATAATCTAACAGAGAAAAGCTGCTACAGAACTTCTCAAGAGCAAGGGTGGTACCACAGGGTGGGTTCAAAATACTGTCAGTGAATCACATGGGATGTTTCACATGTGGAAAACTGCTCACACTCAGCTTTGCTGTATCATGTAAAATACTTCCTATTCCTAAACCATCAGCTGCAGGTAACTGCTGCAGGTAGGGTTCCCATCCTCACACTGACTGTAACCACTTTGCTGCAGTGACCAGCATGTCCCCCAAGTTACCTGGACCTGCTGCCAGAGTAGGATCTCCTGTGGCTGGAGCGTGGCTTGTCCTCCACCAGCCTGATCTTCCTGCCGTTTATTTCTGTGCCGTCCAGCTTGTCCAGGGCACGCTTCATGTCCGAGTACGACCGGAATTCGATCACTCCTTCATTTGTACGTTCTTTGTGGGCATCTGCATAGGTCACCTCCCCAGCCTGCCTCATGAAATCCTGCAGGGAAGGAGTGAGCACAGGGCAGTTACAGAGCTGCAGCATGCATGCACACCAACGTTTTTTAATTATTCTACTGCCACAAAAAAAAAAATCAACGTTGCTATTCAAGGAAGCTATTGCTTCCTGATAATTCACAACAAGGCTGCACACAGAACATCGATACCTACTTTTAAATCCTGCCAACTACAGCGACTGGAAAGGTTCTCAACAATCAGCCTGAACTCTGTACGAACGGGCGGTCCGTATTTATCTCGTCCCGATTGTCTCCGACTGCTATATCCGCCACCACCCCCACCTTGATTGTACAAAGAAACAAAGTTAGGTCGTCTCCTAGCATGGAGGAAGCTCAATGTTCTGAAAAGTTAGTTTAACAGTCATATTTACTGGAGTAGGACTTTATTTCGCTAAGCCTCCAATAAACTTTTGCAATTTTGCCATGATCTATATTAATGGCAAATCAAACAGACTAAAATCCTACAAGTCTGTGCTCCTAAGATCTGTTAGAGAGTGACTGCTCCTTATTAGATTCACCTTGCTAAGTTTTATTTTACAGAACATTGTAAAATATAAAACTTAACTGATTACATGCATTTCTACATTTTACAAAAACGTTTACTAGTTACACTAAGTACTTACATCACAGTATGAGGTTTTTGGTGGTGGTTTGGCCACAAAACACGCAAGGTAACAGTCACCTAGTTCAGTTTAACCAGTTTTGTCTAACCCTTGGAATCCTCACCATCACCCTGCGTCTAATGGCAAAAGGCTGCTGTCGTCATGGCTTCCGGTAAGGTCAGCCAAAGGGTCATAGGGCAAGGGTCACACAATGTATGGAAAAGCCATGGCCAGGAAAGGCAGTCATCTTAGCCTCAGTGGACACAGCCTCAGCCCCACTGGTCACTTTTAAATTGAAACATCAAGGACTTGTTAAAAAGTTTGAATTGAACATGCAACAATTTTAAAACAACATACATTTGATTTTTTTAAAAAGACAAGAAACCCGCCCCCCCAACACCACGTTTCCAAACACCACCGAAAAGATCGGCCTCGGTACTTTTAATTACAGTGCGAGGCCGTTCAAGCTCTACACAGCTCAGCTCAAGGAGCTACACGAGCGAGCTGAGCACAGAAACATTTACAACATCCCCCCTTCAGCACAACAGACTCCTGTTCCAAAACCTCCCCCCGCCCCTCCCAATATATCCAACCGAATTAATCACACGAACGTTCACAGCTGAGCGATTCTCCCCCAGTTACACAACGATATTTATACGCTAACATTACTGATGCAACATCGCTGTCACATCGAAACGCTCCCAGGAATACTGGAGCCGTTAATTAGCAGAGCAAACCCTTTCTAGAAGGCCGCGATATAGCAGCCAGAAATGCTCCGGGATACCCGAGGGCGCCGCTGGTGCCGGGGGAAAACGCAGCAGCGCCAGCGGTGCACCGGGTATCCCCCGCTAACGAACCCCCCCCCTCCAACCAGCCCCGGGGCTCCGTGCCAGCCGAGCCCTGTCCGCCCCCGGCCCTGCCCGCCGCCGCCCCGAGCCCCGCGGGGAGGGACGGGCCCGGACTCACTGCGGCTGCTGTAGCTGTAGCCGTCCCTGTCGCGGCGGGGGCCGCGGGCGTGCTCCACGATAACCCGCTCCCCGCACAGGTCCTTGCCGTTCAGCTCGTACACGGCATCGTCGGCGTCGCGGGAGTCCTCGAACTCCACGAAGCCGTAGCTAGGCAGAGGGGAGAGGCGCGGTCGGTCAGGCGGTGGGGCACAATGTCCCGGTCCCCGCTCCCGGTGGCGGTCCCCGCTCCCTGCGGCGGTCCCCGCTCCTTGTGGCGGTCCCCGCTCCTTGTGGCGGTCCCCGCTCCCGGCGCCGGTCCCCGCTCCCGGCGCCGGTCCCCGCTCCTTGTGGCGGTCCCCGCTCCCGGCGGCCGTCCCCGCTCCCGGCGGCCGTCCCCGCTCCCGGCGGCCGTCCCCGCTCCCGGCGGCGGTCCCCGCTCCCGGCGGCGCTCCCCGCTCCCGGCGGCGCTCCCCGCTCCCGGCGGCGCTCCCCGCTCCCGGCGGCGGTCCCCGCTCCCGGTGGCGGTCCCCGCTCCCGGTGGCGGTCCCCGCTCCCGGTGGCGGTCCCCGCTCCGCTCCGCTCCCCCCCCGGCCGCCATCTTGCGCCGGCGCCACGCGGCAGCGGCCGCGACATGGACGGGCCCGGCCCGGCCCGGGGCTCTCGGGAGGGGCGGACGGATGGACGAACGGCGCTCACCCGTTTTTGAGATCAACCTCGAGCAGGCGGCCGTAGCCGCTGAAGAAGCGCTGGATGTCCTTCTCTCGGACGTGGTAGCTCAGGCGGCCGATATAGACGCGCGGCATTGTCCGCGGCGCGGGGAGGAGGAGGGGTAGGGAGAGGAAAGGAGAGAAAGAGGAAGGAAGAAAAAGAGAGAGAGGGGAAGAGAGAAAGAGAGAAGAAGCGAGAGCGCTAGCGACGTGAGGGGTGGACGCGCTACGGGCCCGCTCCGCACGGCCGGGCCTGGCGCACCACAATGGCGCCCGCCACCCGCCGCCGCTTTTATACCAGGAGGCGGGGCCTACGGAACGCCATCGCGCCGCCGCGCGCGCTCGGGGGCGCGCGGGAGCGCGCGGGAGCTGCGCGCGGTTCCGCGCATGCGCCGCTGGTGCGCAGCGTGTCACGCGCGCAGCCCCTCAGAACCCCGGGATCGGTCCGGGGGAGATCCCGGGATCGGTCTGAGAGATCCCCGGGATCGGTCCGGGAGAGAGCCCCGGGATCGGTCCGGGAGATCCCCGGGATCGGTCCGAGAGAGATCCCCGGGATCGGTCCGGGAGAGAGCCCCGGGATCGGTCCGGGAGAGAGCCCCGAGATCGGTCCGGGATAGATCCCCGGGATCGGTCCGGGAGAGATCCCCGGGATCGGTCCGGGAGAGAGGCCCGGGATCGGTCCGGGAGAGAGCCCCGGGATCGGTCCGGGAGAGAGCCCCGGGATCGGTCCGGGAGGGATCCCCGGGATCGGTCCGGGAGAGCCCCGGGATCGGTCCGGGAGAGAGCCCCGGGATCGGTCCGGGAGAGAGCCCCGGGATCGGTCCGAGAGAGCCCCGGGATCAGTCCGGGAGAGAGCCCCGGGATCGGTCCGGGAGAGAGCCCCGGGATCGGTCCGAGAGAGCCCCGGGATCGGTCCGGGAGAGAGCCCCGGGATCGGTCCGGGAGAGAGCCCTGGGATCGGTCCGGGAGAGAGCCCCGGGATCGGTCCGGAGATCCTTTGGATCAATCCTGAGAGCCCCGGGATCGGTCCGGGAGAGCTGAATCTCTCAAGTCTCAGGTTTTTCTCATTTAATAAAAGCTTGATTCACATAGTGCAACCGGCAATGGTTGTTCCACAGATCTTTCCCCCTGTTCACAAATTCATGGAGTGTTTTCTGTGTGCAGTTACAGCAACTAAATTACAAGTTGCTGTATTACATTTTTCCTACGATATACAGATATTTTGACTTGTGGGTGAATTTAGCCACTACACATATCTGCGTAGAAAATTCAAAAAGCCTTTTTTAAGTCCTGAATAGCCCAACACAGAGAGGAACAGTACGAGAGATGTTGTATCTTGCCCCTGAGCCTACTGCAACCCGTGTGCTCTTTGGGACATCCAGAGGATGTGACACACGGGATGAGGAGTCTGTGTCCCACAGGATGCTGACAGAGCAGCGCTGGCTGTTGTGTCTGTCAGGCTTCAAGGGCCCTGATAATGTGATGGCTGTCTCTGGTGGAACATCTCAAGGCCATTAGCAGGTGGCTGCAGAGTGAGATTTGCTGAGGCCACAAGGAAAGGGAGGGAGGATTCACGTTAGGATCTCGTCCTTTTGTTTTGTTTTTCCATTCCTGTTCTTCAGAAGGAATCAAGAGTCTTCAAGGTGCCTCCTCACTTGGTACCACATCTTCCTCCAGTGCCCTCTGAAGCCATTTGCAAATCTTTCCTTCTCACATCCCCTGCCCTTTTTTCAGTGTTGTCCCCCACAATCAGTGATGTGTTTTTTGCATTGTTTGTTCTTCCTCTAACTTTCTCCCACCTGCTGGATTAGGACCAGCCTGGGGCCCAGAAGGTGAATGGCAAAACCTCTCCTTGTTCCAAGGCCATTTAGGGACCTCTCCAGCCAGCCTGGTCTGTAATTAGGATGGCCTCACCCTTGTGCTTTTTCCTTCTCCTTTGGTCTCTTGGAAATCCTGGAAGACAAGAACTGGCTGTAAAACAGTGACACAGTGACCAGAGGTGAACCTCATCTCTCCCACAGTCCTGGCAGGCTGGCAGAGGTTGCTCAAAGCAGATGCAGATAAGATCCAATGATCTTCTCCATCCTTGCAGATCAGTGCCTGACATCTCTCTGTTGTGCCCTGTCATTTTTAAACCCTTGGTTGGCAGTCCTGTTCCTGATGCCCAGGAGCACACAGCAGGCTCAGCCCTGAATCCACAGGATAAACCCCCAAACCTGTGAGTTTTATAGTTTGATCTACCAATCAGCTGCACAACTGGAATATGCAACTCTGCAGTTCAAGCCTTTGTTCCTTTTCCCTGGGCACTTAGGAGAAATGAAGACAGACAATTATTGTGGTGTTTCTGTGCCACAGTGGAAGGAGGGAGGAGTGTCAGAAGAAGAAATTTCATTCATCTTTTTCCCTCCTAAGGGTGAAAGGCTCTGATCTCTCGGTACAAAGGTTTGAATCTGTAATTAATCATAATCTGTGACATATGAAGCAGAGCTCTTGTAACCTTCTACAGGTCTTTTATTGTTAGTCCAATATAAATATCAATGTAATTTGTCTGTCTTGTTGGGACCTAATATTTGGCTTGTGATTATTTCCTATCATCTGTTGTCAGAGGAGCCCTCAGTGTGAAACTCATGTTCCTTCTCCAGCCATGCCAGCAGCAGGTGTGGCCATATATGAGTGGCTCATGAAAAAAAGTCCAAAGTATGCATATCATGAATTTATTATCCACCAGCTGTGTGTTGCAAGACTGGTGCCTCAGGATGCTGCTGTCAAATGTCCGGCTGCTTCTGTTGCACTTCCCCCTCCCTGTTCTCGTCACACTTCTCTGACTGGGAACCCAGTTCTGAACCTGGGGCCTGCTCCAGAGGCAAAATGGGCAGGTTTTCTCCCATTTTCCTGTAGCTCCTCCTGGGGAGCCCATAGGCACTGACACCAGGGAGATTCATGTGCAGAACAGCCCAACTGAGCTCAGGTGTTCCTGGGAGCTGGGTGCTTCACTGTTGGGGTCATTCCCAGCATCTCTGGGTGTCTCACCTTCCCCTTCTCTGTGTTTGTGGGGAATGGAGGGACAGCAGGAGGCAGGAGGTGTCCCTGTGGCACCAGAACGTGTGGCCCTGCCTACAAGGGTCCCTTCTTCTTGCACATGGCTTTTTCTCTCCAAAATTCAGGATCAGGGAGCACTGCAGGGGGTTATGTTCTCTTGCATTGGATGGGGGGAAGAAAGCAAAGGGACAAAGAAGTGATGTCTCAGGGACAGGCCATGGCAAATCAGTGAGCTTCAAATGAGTGATTTCCTGTGGATTTTTAGTTCTCCAGCTGCAGTTCCTAAGGATTTTGAGTCCTCTGCCCTGTTAAAACATGAAAAGCTATTGGCATCCACTCATGGCACCAACTAAACCTGCCTCTCAGTCGGGCGGGGCATGGGTGATGTTATCAGCTCCCAGGAGCTGATCAAGCAGCTCATCCATCTGCTGTGCCTTAGCACCTCCTTCAGAGCCATCCCAGCCACGGGCTCCTGGGTTTGGATCCAAATGGGACCCCCTGACACATACACAGAGAGCTGCTGAGCTGACTGTGGCTGTTC
This sequence comes from Phylloscopus trochilus trochilus, assembly GCA_016584745.2. Classification (NCBI taxonomy): domain Eukaryota; kingdom Metazoa; phylum Chordata; class Aves; order Passeriformes; family Phylloscopidae; genus Phylloscopus; species Phylloscopus trochilus. The sequence goes on from WQNJ02000005.1 coordinate 12,590,947, forward strand.
CTGTGCAGCACTGCTGGGAGGAGACTTTTTCCCACTGTTCCCTTTACAAAATGTGAGGCAGTGTCCTCATATGCCTCGTGGGTCCCCTCTGGGCTTGGTCTTTGAAGTGGCCAGTGCAGGAGAGCAGCCAAGCAAGGATGCACATGAGCTGTGCTGGCTCTCAGACTCTTCTCTCTCTTCTGCCACAGGAAGGTCCCTCCATGTGAGCAGGGGCTCCCAGCATGGCTCAGAGTGGGTGTTGGTACAGCCAGAGCTCACACATCCCGAGGGAAATGGGTATCCTTGGGCTCTGAAAGTGTTTGTTCCTCTGCCCAGTGGCACCAGCTGAGGTTTTGTGGGCTCATTGCACCTTCACCATGGTCACAGGCTCCAGCCAAAATTCTCTCTGTACTCCAGGCAGAGGAGGCAGGAGGTCCTGCCTGCCCCTGAGAAGGCCATAGAAGGAATACCATCAATTCTGTGCCCACAAAAAGCACTAATTGCACTCTGAACCCAAGTTTCTCATTTTGTTCAGCTTGAGGATTGTACGAAAGGGCTGTCATCTCAGTTTCTGCTGTGGGTACTTAGAGAAAATCAGTTGATCTCTCCACGTGGAGTGTCTAGACCCAGCTGGCTGGGTTAATAACACTCTGCTGCTTTGGGCTGGGCTGGGGTTGATCCTCCTCACAGTAGCTGGTGTAGGCTGTGCCTGGGATCTGTGCTGCAAACAGCCCTGGTAGCTCAGGGCTGTTCTGGTTACTGAGCAGGGCTGGCACAGCCAGAGCTGTGCTGCTCCTCACTCCTCCAGCAAGAGGAGTGCACAAGGAGCTGGGGGGGGACACGGTGGGGACAGCTGAGCACAGCTGACCCCAGGGCCATCCCAGACCATAATGTAAAGCCAGGAAGAAGGAGGAAGTGGGGGGTATTTGGAGTGATGACGATTGCCCAAGTCCCTGTTACCATAATGGAGCCTGGCTGTCCTGGGCATGGCTGAGCACCTCCCTGCCCGTGGGGAGTGGGAAATTAATCCCTTGGTTTGCCTTGCCTGTGTGTGCAGCAGCCCACAAGAGTCCTTTCTGGCGCCTCCTGTGGGGCTCCAAGCCTTCAAGATAGTGACAGGTTTGATTGGAATGTGCAGGGTGTAATCCAGAGGTGTGAGTGCTGTTGAGCTGTTAGTTGGCAGCTCCTGTGCTTGCTGGGGCCTCAGCTCACTGTCAGATTGCAGTCTTGTGCTCATTAGTGGCAGCTTTTGGCCTTCCCTGCTGGCTGTGGTGCTGATCATCTCACTGTGCTGTGCCTGGGGACAGCTGGGTACCAGCCAGGGAGATGTGGCACTGCTGCTGGGTCTGTGCTGGGCAGGCTGGGCCTCCAGGTGAGCTCCAGTCACAGGGACTGGGACCTGGGATCAGCCTGTGCAGGAGCAGGTTCTCTCCTAAAGGAACTGGCACCTGGGGATGACTCCACACAGGAGCAGGACGCCCTGAAGTGTCTGATAACTCCACGCCAGGGTAGGAAGAACTTCTGCAAGTGTCTGGCTGTGGTTGTGTCCTTCCTACAAAAGCTGTACCTCCAAAGGGGTTGTGGCCCAAGGATAAATCCACGCTGGAGAAGGGACCTGTGCTGTGGGATAAGTCCATGCTGCAGCAGGGACACCTTGAACATCCCTGGCTGTGCAGGAGGCCATGCTGGAGCATCTGAAACCGTGTGACATGGATTAGCACACACAGGGGGATGAAGGCAGGGGTGGGAGCAGGGACAGGGGCCACTCCCAAAGGGAATGTGGCTGTGGATAGTGCCATGGCTGGAGCAGCTGTGTCTCTGAAGGCCTCTGGATGAGGCCACACTGGGGCAGATAGCTCTGTGGCTCTGGGTAAGTCTGTGGTACAGCAAATATATTCCTGTGGCTCATGGATAAAGCTCCACCTGGAGCAGGGACACCCTTAAGGGACTGCAGTCTGTGATTAAATCCAAGCTGGAGCAGGGGCAGGGAAGGAGGGAAGAGTTCACTGCAGTGTTAAACCCGATAATCAGGTCCAAGGAAGTGGAGAGTGTCATGGCAATATCTTTAAATTGTTGTAACCTGGGATCTGAGTTGCAGGTTATGGGAATTACTACAGCAGGGACCACCTGAGCCTGTGGAGGAACTACAGAAGAAGCAGTTGCAGGGCAGCAGTGACCTGACCTGGGCTGCCTTTGGTGCCCAGGAACTCCCCACAAACACCACCTCTCCAGCCCTGAGTGACCACCAAGCCATGGAGCCCAAAGGCATGGACTGAATGAACTGAATGCTCACTTTGTGGACATTTTGTGAGCATTTTACACAGTGGTCCAAAGACTAGGGGAATGATACCTGTGTATTATATCAAGAGATGGGAAGGGGGCTGCTGGTTAATGAGGTGGTGTGGATACTGTGGGACCTGAGCATGACATAAATGGGATGGAATAAATGGTGGGATGTGCTTGTTTTGACTGGGATGGAGTGAATTCAGGTACAGGGCTGTGGTCTGGATTTGTGCTGATAACACAGGGATGTTTTAGCTGTTGTTGAGCAGGGCTGGCACAGCCAGGGGCTGTTCTGCTCCCTACCCCAGCAGTGATGTTACTGTGATGGAGCCTGGCTGTCCTGGAGATGGCTGAGCCTGCCCTGGGGAAGTAGGGAATTAATTCCTTGGTTTGTTTTACTTGTGTGTGTGGATTTTACTTCCCTATTAAACTGTCCTTCTCTCAACCCATGAGGTTTTTTCTCACTTTTGATTCTCTTCCCTGTCCCACTGGGGTGAGCAAATGGCTGTGCAGGGCTGAGCTGCCAGCTGGGACTAAACCACAACAGAAAAGCCCCAGAACATGTGGGAAACCTCTGCCTGAGCTTAGACTAAAAACTGATGTGTCCAAGCCCAAATCCCCAGCCTCTGCTGCCTTATAAGAATACAAAAGATTTTTATAGAAGAGTGATTTCTTTTTTTTAAATATGAATTCTGTGCAGGTCTTCTAGATACCCAATATCTGGAACAGCAAGGCAAGGATTCCCAGCTAATTTTTCTTTCAGGGATTCTCCAGGTGAAACTCTCAGATCAGTCCTGTCCCCTCAGGCAGAGCTGGGCAAAGGGATGCTTGTCATCCCTTCAGTTTGTCTGGCCACAGTGCTGGTGTGGGCTTCCACACTGGGAATTTTAAGGACGTTGAGCTTTTCCCCTGGCATTTTCATTTTAAAAAAAAAACATGTTGGGGTTTTATTCCTTTCCCTGCTAGGCTTCTTCCTGCCACATTCCACAGCGATTGTGCTGGCTGCCCAGCAGAGGGGTGTAGAAACCAGCACAGGCACCAAGCCTCCTCCCAGTGCTCCCAGCTCCTCATCCCCACTACCCCCAGATCCTTCTCTCTGCCCCCCCCGGAGCCGGGCAGGGAGCTGATGGAGGGGCTGAGGAGGAGCCAGCCCAGCCCCTCAGGAGCTGCTGATGCCATGCAGGGCTGTGCCTTGGCCATCCCTCCCCGGGCACAGACACGATGCCAGGCTGGCATCGCCCTCACCAGGAGTGATGGCTGGAATCCTGAGCTGAGGGAAGTGCTCTGGGCTGTTCTGGGGGCTCCCAGCCTCTCCTGGATTTATTTGCTTAGAGTGTGTGGCTGGTTGAGAGAGCTGCCACCTGGGTCTGAATCCAGTGGGAATGAACTTCACCCCTGTGCTCACCTCAGGGGTCTCTCACCCTGGAGAGGACACAGGCACAGGCTCTGCCACCTTCCCAGATGCAGAGAGCCTGCTCCAGGATTGCCTGAACAACCCCAGCTCTTCTCTCCCACCACCCCCACAGCAGCCTGACGAGTTTTCCTATTTAACCCCAGCACTTCTCCCCCTGCACACTCTGTGTGCTGTCCCTTGGCAGCTCTGGCTGTCCTTTGCCCCCACAGCTGACAGGAGCAGGCTGTGCGTGCTATCTCCTCTCACATCCTGGCCTCCCCACCTTTGCAGGCCGTGCCTGGCTGTGCGTTTTCCTAACGAGGCACTTCGGGGCCTTTCAAATCAGCTCCAAATTCCCTTCTCTCCATCTGCTTGCCAGCCCCTGTCCATCTGCTCTGTCAGGCCCGGCTGACACTCGGCGCCGTGGGGTGGATTTGGGGCGGTCAGGCCCCTGGGGCAGTGCTCACTGCCCACCCCCAGTGCCAGCCAGGCCATGGCCAGCCTGACCATCAGTGCCCAGGCTCTGCCCTGGCCCTGCCCTGGCCCTGCCCTGGGTCCTCCCCTCTCCCTGCCCTCCAGTGCCAGGGCTGGGGGATCTCGGCGTGGGGAGAGCCCGGTGGGGTGGGGATGGGACTCCAAAACTTGGGATGGTGATTTGCTGAGTGCCTTTGCATGTTGTATTCCTCTGGGAATGATCTTTCCCTAGAAACCCCCCTCACAGACTGTAACTCTTAGTCCAACCCTACCTTTCCCTTATCTCTGTGTTGCCACGATTTGTGCCTGCCGTGTTTTGGTTTTAGGAAATTCTGTTCTCAGGGACCTAAACTGGTAAACAAGGTCACACTTGGTAAACTATCGTGTTTTCCACAGGCTTTCCCAGAGGAGGGACTTCACATGAGGGTCTCTGTGAGTGACCAATGGTTCCAAGGATCCCACCTCTGAGGTGGGCACATTTGTAAAAGGTATAAAAGAGAAAATAAACCTGGTAGCTCCTCCTCAGGAGTCCAGCAGCCTTTTGAAATCACAAGTCCACGTCTCCTCATTGTGTCCCACAACGACATCTCTGACCTGTGGCTCTGTGCCAGCTATCCCATCCCAGACAGAGACCAGATAAAAACCCCTGCTCCTCCTTGTTCTCCCTCTTTGCCCCTGGACTCCTTCAAGAATAAAGCCTTGGAACATTCCCTGGAGGTCAGGAGCCTCTTTTGGATCTTTTCCCTATCCTTGAAGTCTACTCCCCCAAAGCTCCCCAAAATCTGAGCTAGCCCAGCAGCCAGGGGGGTGGGCAGGGGGGTGGCACTTCATTTGCATGCCTTCCTGGGGGACCTCTATTCCCTTCTTCAGCTATTTGCCTTCTGCTGGGGTTCAGCACTTTTGACTCTGAATAAAAGCCAGAAATTCCCTGGACTCCAGGAGCTGGATGAGCGGAGGGACTTTGTGACATTGCGGCAGAAGTGTTGAGTCATTAAACTGACGTCCCAGAAAATGCTCTTTGCATTAAGGAGATTAATCACAGATTTTTTTATTTACAAAAAAAACCCAAATCTCCATAACTTCTGTGAATCCTTCCTGTGAGTCCCTCTCTGTGCTGCCCACGATACTTGGCCTCCTTGGCTCAAGCTGAAACTGATTTAGCATTAAAAATGCCATTCCCAACAGTATTAATAACACCTAAACCCTTATGGGTGGAAATCCAAAGAGCTGATCTCCTCTCCGGGAGGAGATCAAAGAGCTGATCTCCTCTCTGAAGCAGCCTGTCAGTGTTCCTTCCCAACCACGGGGAAGGGGCAGAGTTTACAGCAGTGTGAGCTGGAATAAAAATCTTTCTGGGATGAAGTGGAGGGTTAAGGCTTGGCAGCAGAACCCCTGACCTGCTGCTGCCCACCCTTAACCCAGCACTGCTGGGTGTTGGGGCTGGTGGGATGTGGAGGCTGTGCCCAGGCCTCTGGCTCTGATCAGCTCTGCTCCCTTGGTGCCTGGGAGGCTCTCCTTGGAATGCCAGCAAGGATTTCAGCTGGAGGGTGGAACCCTGCTGCCCCAGGAGATGTGGGGAGCAGAGCAGAGGTGTGGGGAGGAGCTGTCAGGAGCTGTGATGGGGTGCATGAGGTGATGTCCCTCTTGGAGGAGTCTGGCACACAGGAGTGGGGCTGGGCTCAGCAGTGACTTGTAGGCAATGACCCTTCCCTGCCCAGGGAGGGGAGGAGTAATTCATTAATTAATTCAAGAGTAATTAATTAAGTAATTCAAGGACCCTGGCAGGAGCTCAGAGGGTTCCTGTCCAGTCAGGAGAGCGGCTCAGAGCTCAGCTGCTTGTCCTGATCATGTAATGAATGATACAAGGCTTCCACACAAGGAGAAACCTTATCAAATAATTTATTCTTAGATCTTTATACATGAGCAGAGGTAGAGATTTATTCTCAGCACTGCAAACTGCTTTCCACGAAGGTTGTGTCTTCGGGCTTTGAATTAAGATGTGTTGAGTTTATTTTTCTCTGCCACAGCTTTATGTGACCAGACTTCAGAATTGACCTGGTAAATCCAGCAGAACATCTCTGGGCTGTGCTGTGAGTAAGAAAGAGACATTTAACAGCACACATAACTGGCTGGAAGAAAGACCCCAGCGCAGGTAACTGCTGGTACCTGGGCTGTCTAAATAAATAGCAGGGGCTGGGGTGGAAGGTGCTAAAAAGAGAAGAGTTTTGCACCTGTTGACACAGAGCAGGAGATCAACCTGTGTGTGGATTTTTTTAAAAAAAAAGAAAAACCACTGTGCTGTAAGAGTAGTTTGTTAATTTGCTTCTCCCCTAATTTTACTGAGTTGATTTTTAATTTCCTTCTATTTTGAGGGCATTACAGATGCTCATATTAAGAAGGGGTTTGCAGTCATGGCTTAATTTTACCCTTTTCCCAAGATTTGCTGACAAGCCTGTTGATAAAAATGCTTTCGTTTTCACTCAGTACAAACACAGATGGAAGAATATTTGGGTGTCTTAATAAAAAGATTTGTCTGGATCTCATCATTGTCTGGATGTCTTTTAATAAGCTAATTTTTTTTTCTTTTTACAGTAAAACCTGAAATGCATCCATAGAAAAACCAAGCCCATGGCTGCAGCATTTGCAGGGTGTGGAGGTGCAGGACCTGGCTGCATTCCTGGCACCTGGGTGGGGGCACAGCAGTGCAGAGAGGGATGCCCAGGGCCAGCAGCTCAGTTTTCACTGGGGTGGGGTGTGGATCTGAGATTTTCCATGAGATGGCACAGAGGACTTTGGAAGACTCCTGCTGTCACTGTGGTGACCTCACCATCTGTGACACACGTGGTGCTGGGCAGGGATTTCCCACTGCCTCCTTCACTGCCGCTCCAGCAGGGAGCTGGGCTGAGCCTGCAGCCAGACATCCCCCAGACATCCCCCAGACACCCCCCAGACATCCCCCTGTCAGCAGGGGCAGTGCCAGGCAGAGAGCACCAGAGCCCAGAGAAGCCTGCTTCCCAGGGGCAGGCACCCTTATACAGGAGTTGGCATCTCTGTCAGGGGATTGCCTTGCTGTTCATCACTAGCACTTCCAAAAGCTGCTCCAGTGGCTTGTTTTCCACCTTGGGAATGAAGCCTTGAGATTTAGGAGTGTCTTGGGTTATGGAACCAAAAATGTGTATTCTATTTCATTTGTTAAAAGCAGCTGGGGAGATGTTCTTCTTTATCTCTCCAACTCTGGGGGGAGGGGGGTGGATGCCCTCTGATAATGGGCCAGCTGATAAACCAGGTGGGGCAGTGTTTGTTATCTCTGTCACCACCCATCCTCTCTCCAAGGGGACATTCTCTGCTGATGGGCCATTCAGGCTCACTAAGGGCACAACATATTCCATCATCCCAGTGTGAGATGCTCCACCCAGTGTGGGGGAGCCAACCATTCCTACCTGGATAAAACTGAGACATAGGAGCACAGGGATCTGGTTCCACTGGATTCCTGAAGGAAGATCAGACCCTTTTCACCATCACTGGACCCTTTTTCTCTCAGGATCATCTCTGCTCCAACAGAACCACCTCTGCCACTCCAGGAGGATTTACTTTGGGACTGCATCCAACACCCTGACCAACAGGTGTGGCTCTGACTCTGTCAGGGTTTCTAGGATTGTTGTTTGTTCGTTTGTTTTACTACTACATTTGTTAATATTCCCAGTAAAGAACTGTTATTCCTATTCCCAAATCTTTGCCTGAAAGCCCTTGATTGCAAAATTATAATTTGGTGGGGGGTGAGGGGTTTTCATTCTCCATTCCAAGGGAAACTCCAGCTTTCCCTGGCAGACACCTGTCTGTCCAAACCAAGCCAAGGAGCAACTTGGCCAGCTGACAGTGAACCTTCGAGTCCTTACAGAAATTCCAGCCTCCTAGGATGCACCTAAGCATGCCCTAGGCCAGGACTTAATGCAGGCCTGGCTTACAATCCCTGCAGGAAACCCCCAGGTTTATGGGTGCAGCCAGGGGATACAGGGATGTAGGGAGGAAAGCAGAGTGTGCAGGGGGAGAAGTGGTGGTGTTAAATAGGAAAACTCGTCAAGCTGCTGTGGGGGTGGCAGGGGAGAAGAGCTGGGGTTGTTCAGGCAGTCCTGGAGCAGGCTCTCTGCATCTCCTGCCTGTGCTCCAGCAGGGAGAGCTCTGGGAAGGTGGCAGAGCCCGTGCCTGTGTCCTCTCCAGGGTGAGAGACCCCTGAGGTGAGCACAGGGGTGAAGCTCAGCCCAGAGGTGACACTTGATGTGCCAAATGCCTCACTCAGCAAGGTGAAGAAGCAATCAGCCTGTCTGCAGGTGACCTTCCCTGCTCCTGCTGATCGATCTGGAGACATCAGCACCTTCTAATAATGCTGCAGTGCTGGGGGGGGGATGGAAAATAGATTGTTTGGCCTGCCCCTGTCTGAGAGCAGTGACTCAGGGAAGCTCTCTGCTCAGGGCTGGCACCTCACAGGCTGTCACCCCTGGGACCTGGCAGTGCCCCGGTGCAGAGCTGGGCTGCAGGCAGCTCCCCACCAGGCCATGGGCTCTCCACAGGGTGGGAAAGAAGATCCCAGAGGTGGCAGCCCAGGGTCCTGCAGGTTCAGGGAGCAGTGGCTGCCTTTGCAGCCAAGTGGATGGGCCAGGAGTGTGGGGTGCTGGGGTGGGAGGTGCTCCCAGGGAAGGGGGCAGGTATGGCAGTGCTGCCCCCAACCCTCAGAAATGTCAGCACCAGTCACTGCTGGGGTGAGGCCAAATGGAGAGCAGGAGGTATTCGTTGCTGGGCTGTTATTTGAGCTGCAGTAGGTGTTCCTTGGGTAGAGACAAAGAGAAATGAAGCAGCAGCTCAGTCTGTCCCATCCCTTTCACACGTTCCAGCCTCAGTGGTGCAGCCTGCAGAGCCAGGCTGGTCACGGTCAGGGGGCTTTCCTGGGTGGATCACTGGAGACACCAACTTATTCTGGAGTGGTTTGGGACTGGGGTGCTTTTCCTGGTCATCTTTTTACCTGTTCATTTCCACACCAAAGAGCTTTTGTGGTTGCTGATGTGAGCCTGGCCCTGTGCTCCAGCTCTTACCAGAGACCTGGCAGTGCTCACCTGTGTCTCAACCAGCAGCCCTTGAGGGGCCAGCCAAGCTCTCCTCTGGGACATCCTAACCTGAGCCTCCTCCTCCAGAAGGCAGGCAGAGATGCCTTACTCAGGTTCCTCTTTGCCTCTCATCCTTGGATCCTTCTAGAACTTAGCTCAAGTACAATTCTCACTGAGCTTGCAGTACTTGGGCCAGGTCGCCCCCTCAGCCCTGTGTGAGGAGCAGCAGCAGCCCTTGGGTGCCTCAGGGCTCTGGGTGCATCCTGGCACAGGGGGCCAGCTCTGGCTGGCCATCAGACACCCTGTGAGAGCCTGAGCTGGTCCATCATCTCCCATGAATGTCAAGCTTGGGAGAAGCTTTGGGATATTGCCAATGGACCCGGCAGGGCCAGGGCTGTCCCTGCTGGGTCCATTGTGGTGCCCCATGGGGATGCTTATGGGGCCCTGCTACGTGGGTTTCTTTTTCTCTCACTGAATTTTAAAGGTCAGAAAAGCCCTCTCAGATCATCAAGTCCATCCCCTCCCCCAGCACTGCCAAGGCCACCACTAGCCCATGTCCCCAAGTGCCACATCCACACAGCTTTTGATGTCACCAGGGATGGTGACTTCACCACTGCCCTGGGCAGCTGTGCCAGTGCCTGAGCACCCTTTCTGTGGGGAAATTTTCTGAAATATCCAATCTGAATCTTCCTCTGGCACAAGTTAAGTCCATTTCCTCTCATCCTGTCCCTGTTCCCTGGGAGCAGAGCCTGACCCCCACCTGGCTGTTCCCTCCTGTCACAGGGAGTTGTGCAGAAGCAGAAGGTTCCCCCTGAGCCTCCTTTTCTCCAGGCTGAGCCCCTCAGCCCCTCCTGGTGCTCCAGCCCCTTCCCCAGCCCTGGACAGGCTCCAGCCCCTCCAGGTCTGTTTTTGTGAGGGTCCCAGAACGGGACCCAGGATCTGAGGTGTGACCTCAGCAGTGCCCAGCACAGGGGGCAGGCACTGCCCTGGCCCTCTGGCCACAACGTGGCTGGCACAAGCCAGGTGCCACTGGCCTCTTGCCTGTCTGGGGACACTGGTGGAGGGGATCCTGCACCCCCCAGCTGTGGTGCAGTGACACTGCCAGCTCCATAGTGCTGGGACTCCACTGGGATTTCTGCTTTGCTCAGTCATTCAGGCACTGATGAGTTACTGGGAGCTTCCTACACCCAGCTGATGTCCTCTGGTCCTCCCACACGGAGCGGCTGGGTAGTGCTTACTGCTCCAGCAGCTGCCTGTTGGGCTTCTCCAATTCATGCCAAGTTAGCACAAAATGATCAAAGCAGCCAGTCAAAACTCCTCCTTTTTCCCTGCAGATCATTGGTGGCAGAGATTTTGATCCCTTTGAAGAGAAGAGCTAATTAACAACTGGCTGAATTAAGTAGAAGGTGCAAGCGTGTGCGCGCTGACTTTTCGCTGTTTTCGGGGCTGTCACCAAGATTACTCATCCCGAGGAAATAATCGTTTCCATAGCGACTGATGTACTTGGAAGGGGAAGAATTGGAGGCACAAATAACAAAGGCCAAATCCATAATGCAAAGAGGCGGCTGCAAACACAATAAACCCCGGGCTGCAGTGGGATGGTGTGAGGGGGATCCCAGAGAAGGGGAGAGTGGGAAGGACTTTGACAGGGCGAGGGGCTGCAGGGCTTGGTGCAAGCATCTCTTCCAAGAGGCTCAGGTGGTTGCTGCTGCAGGATTTCTTGCTCAGCAACTGCCACAGGTCCCCTTAAAAGCACGGAGATTTTCAAGCTCGCCCAGGATGTGCAGAAAGAGCAAGTGTTTGGAAGATAAGCAGGAATTGAATCTTCTCCTCACCTCTGCAGGGGATCACACCTGACTTCATCCAGGTGATTCACCAGCCTTTTGCCTTATCCTGGCTGCAAGTCCTGTTTTTATAACCCTAAAATTCAGTGATCCCATAGACAAGAGCAAACTGCCTCCACCTGCCAGCAGCAGCTCCGTGCTGACCCCTGAACTGCAGGGGCTGCAGAGGAATGTGCCTGGAGCAGCCTGGGCACAGCCCACAGCACCCAGCTCACAGCCCCTGGGCACAGCTGGGGGCTCCAAACCTTTCCCATTCCAGCCTTCTGCAGCCCAGTAACCACGGGGGCTGGGGAATGGGCTGGGTGAGCAGCCATCAGGGCTGGCCTGGATATATTTATCCTCTCTCAGTGCAGGAGAGAGGATAAATGCTCTGGATGGATTGCTCTGGATGCTCTGACCGCTGAGGCCAAACAAAAACCTGTTTTACAATCATTGCTGGAGAAGTCCTTGCTTCTTCCACCACATTCCTCTTTATCTTTGAGAGCAGAGTAAGCCTGGTAGGGCTCAGGATTTCCCAGGTGCAGCACAGGCCCAGGTTCCCAGCTCAGCAGGAGAACCCTGTGGTTCAAATACTGCACAGAGGCTCAGAACATCACAGGTCCAGTTTCCAAAGCCCCCAGCGTTATAAATAGTAATTCATGTTTTCATAATGTCTGTGTACTGTGATAAATATAGTCTGCAATTCGGTTTTGTGGTAAATATGTTTTGTAAAAATCTACACTGTAACCTTAAAGCCAAAGTCACAAATGCCTTGAAAAACTTGTCCTGAAAAGATTGTGCCATCCCTGCCAGCACAGGAGGAAACCACATCAGCAGAAGAAAAGAGGAGATGGACCTTCACCATGGATGAGTCTGCCAACGACCCAGCAATTAGCAACTGATAACTGATTAACTGATACATGCTGTATCTTATCAGCGTGGTCAAGATGGTGAATCCCAATGCCCAATCCCAGTAAATCTGCTCAGGGGCATCTCCCTGCCCGGAAATCCATTCAGCAGGGTCTGCAGCAGGGAAACCAAGACACATGAATTTGTATCTGGGACAGGGCTGAGATCAGGTGCTGAACAGCAAACACTGTATAAAAACCAGCAGCACAGGGCACACCTGGTGAAACCCATGGGTACAGTGACAGAGGCTGCACTGGTGATTTCACCCAGTGCCAGCACTGTTCCTTGATTCTTGGCTTTGACCATTTCGCTGTCTGGAAATTCCTCTGGCAAATAAATGGCTTTTGATGAAGTTTATTACACCCAGCATTGCCCAGCATCTCCCTGGTAAGAGTCCTAGGCCAGCCTGATGCCAGAGTGTCCAGGATTCATGGAATCACAGAATCACAGAATGGTTTGGGTTGGAGGGACCTTAAAGCTCATCTCATTCCACTCCCTGCCACGGGCAGAGACACCCCTCACTAGATCAGGCTGCTCCAAATCCCATCCAGCCTGGTCTTGGACACTTCCAGGGATGGGGTCGATTTGTTTCCTGATGTTTTGGCTGGAATAAAGTCTGACAAGAGGCCTACACACATTAACTGAGGCTGATCCCAGGTGACATGAGTGCTGGAATCCATCAGCATCCCATCACCAATGTAACCACAACCACGAAATACTCCAGCTCCACCACTCCTAGGTCTGAAGCCTTTGGAACCCAGAGCTTCTTCCAGGCTTTCTGCATCAGGGTCAAATGAAACATGGCAAAGATTTTATAGGAGTTGTTTAATACACCAGACAGATGCCAGCTGCTCCCCTGTGGTCCTCAGGCACAGCTGCAGGTGTGTGCATGGTGAGCACATGGTGTGCATGGTTCTTGAGGCTGAAAGAATTGGGAATGTTCAGCCTGAACAAGAGAAGGCCCTGTGGCTTCCAGGGCCTAAAAGAGCTCCAGGAGAGCTGGAGAGGGACTTAGGACAAGGGATGGAGGGACAGGACAAAGGGAATGGCTTCCATTGCCAGAGGGCAGGGATGGATGGGATTTTTGGGCAAGAATTCCTGCCTGGGCTGGAATTGCCAGAGCAGCTGTGGCTGCCCCTGGCAGTGTCCAAGGCCAGGCTGGATGGGGCTTGGAGCAACCTGGGACAGTGGGAGGTGTCCCTGCCCATGGCAGGGAGGTGGAATCACCTGTAAGGTTGCTTCCAAACAATTCCGGGATTCTGTAATTCTTCTGTGAATCTTCTATGATTCTTCTTGGAAGGTGCTTCCAACCCAGCAGCCACAGTGCTGCTGGAACACGTGGGAAGTTTGGCAGCAGGGAGGGCTGAGGGAAGGGCTGAGAAAGGAGATGCTGTGCTGAATAAAAATGCTTGAACAAGGAGGGTTGATGCTGGCAATTCCCTCCTGGCTCTGGCTCCCGAGCTCCACGAGCTGTGGATAAATGTTCCTGCCTGGTGTCAGACAGACCTGAGGTTTCAGGGTTGTGACAGCCTCTGTGCTCTTGCTGCCGGGCTCTCCCCTGTCAGAGCCATCCTGCAGGGCCACGAGCTGGCAAGGAGGATTCCATCCCTTGTTCCTTGCTCTTCTCTCTGAAGGAAAGGGCCTGGAAGTGCCACAGCAGCAGCGGGGCTGAAGCTCTGGCTCTGGCTTGGCAGCCACTCCCCTGGCTGCCTGCCGAGCTCCCTGCAGGGTGTGCAGCCTTACAGAACACACCTCCCGCCTGCTCCAGTGCCTCTGCCTCCTGAAAATACCCCCCAGGTGCCTTACGTAAACCAGGGCTTGTTTGCTGAGGCAGAAGAACACTTCCAAGGAATCTGAGACACAGCTGCTGCTGCTGCCCAAGGTAAACCCCAACCCCGGCATCTGGGGCAGCAGCAAGAAGGAGGGGCAGATTAGGATGGATGAGTCTTTCCTCTGTAGAAAATCCTCTTCAAGAGAAAAATGTACATTTCTCTTCATGGGCACCCCTCCTGTGCTCCAGCATCTTTCCCTAGAGACGATCCCAGATGTGCTTCTCCTGTGTCCAGAGCCACATCAGGCCTGGAGGAAAGGGGAGAGTGACATCCTGTGCTGGTCATGCTTCTGCAGGTCATTTGTGCAGATCATCTGCCTTCTGCTGAGGACTGAAGGCAAATACAGCACTGCGTGAGATTTTGGGGGAGGCAGATGGTTTTGACACAATTGCTCTCAGATCTTTCTGGTTTTGGCCACCCCAGAGGTATCCTGGCACAGCCAGGTAGGTCAGGATTTCCAAAAGCTGCCACTGACTGAACGGGTGGCCCTGGCACAGCTGCCCAGGGCAGGGGTGCAGCCACCATCCCTGGAAGTGTTCCAAAGGTGTGTGCATGTGGCACTTGGGAATTGGGCACTGCTGGGCTAAGGGTCAGACTTGACTGAATTAAAGGTCCTTTCCAGCCTTAATGACTCTCTGATTCTGTCCACAAAGGAGTTTGCAGCTTCTTGGACTGGGCAGTCAGAACACATGGGGCTGGCTGTGCCCCCAGGCACAGGGCCCTGTCTTGGGTTATGGAACCAAAAATGTGCATTCTATTTCATCTGTTAAAAGCAGTTGGGGAGATGCTCTTCTTTATCTCTTGTAACTCTGGAGGGAGGGGGATGGGTGTCTTCTGATAATGGGCCAGCTGTTCAAACCAGGTGGGGCAGGGTTTGTTATCTCTGTCACCACCTGTCCTCCCTCCAGGGGATCTCTGCTGCTGATGGGCCATGAAGGCTCAGCAGTGACAGGACACATTCCATTATCCCAGTGTGAGATGCTCTACCCAGTGTGGGGAGCCAACCATTCCTACCTGGATAAAAACTGAGACACAGGAACATCAGGGATCTGGTTCCACTGGATTCCTGGAGGAAGCCTGGACCCTTCTCACCATCCCTGGACCCTTTTCTCTCAGGATCATCTCTGCTCCACCAGAACCACCTCTGCCACTCCAGGAGGACTCACTTTGGGACTGCTTCCAACACCCTGACCAACAGGGTGTCAGGTTGTAGCTCTGACTCTGTCAGGGCTTTCCAGGATTGTTGTTTGTTTGCTAGTTTGGTTGCTTTTTTGGTTGGTTGGTTGGTTTTGTTTTTCTACTACATTTGTATTGTTAATATTCCTAGTAAAGAACTGTTATTCCTATTCCCAAATCTTTGCCTGAAAGCCCTTGATTGCAAAATTATAATTAGGATGGATGAGTCTTTCCTCTGTAGAAAATCCTCTTCAAGGCAAAAATGTACATTTCTCTTCACAGTCACCCCTCCTGCACTCCAGCATCTTTCCCTGGAGGGGTTTACATTCTCCATTCCAAGGGAAACTCCATCTTTCCCTGGCAGAGACCTGCCTTTCCAAACCAAGACAGGCCCTCCCTGGGCAGCTGATGGGCACAGCCCTGGGAAGGGCATCCCCTGGTGCAGCTGGCTGTGTCTGCCAGTGTGCTGCACACCAGGGATTTCAAGGCAGCTTAATGCCATCATCCCAGATACTGGGATGCTGCTTTTAGCCCTGAAAAAATGTTTAATAGCAGGATGGCAAATTCCCTCTCACTATTTTTGGGTCTGGGATGTATTCAAGCAATTCATTAAAAAAAAACCAAAAAAAACCCAACCAAACAAACAAACAAAAAAAACCTGTGGGGATTTTTTTCTGCAGAAAGTGGGGATCCTTAAATGTTGGGAAAAGACCTGCCTGGAGCAAAGGGCACCTTGGCAGCACTGCACCCATGTCTGAGCTCTAGGGCTGGAGCTATGGAATGGGAGAAATACAGAAAGGCATGGGGATGGGGATGGGAATGGGATGCACTGTCCTGCACCAGGGATACTTCTTACACAGGCAGATAGTGATAGGAGGAAGGGTTTTAAAGTAAAAAAGGAGAGATTCAGGTGAGATGTTGGGAAGAAATTCCTCCCTGTGAGGGTGGGCAGGCCCTGGCACAGGGTGCCCAGAGCAGCTGTGGCTGCCCCAATCCCTGGCAGTGCCCAAGGCCAGGCTAGACGGGGCTTGGAGCAGCCTGGGACAGTGGGAGGTGTCCCTGCCATGGCAGGGATGGCACTGGATGGTCTGTAATGTCCTTGCAACCCAAGCCATTCCAGGATTCCTCTGTGGGGTGCAGAATGCCAGGCTGTGTCCCTGGTGGGTTGGTGGCCTCAGGTGGTGCCTTCAATGTGGGCTGCAATCCCAGACCCCACTCTGCTGCTCAGCTGGAGCACAGAGCTGTGCTGACAAACCCTTGTGACAAAAAGCTTTTGGCTCTCATCTGCCAGCACCTCCAAGCCTGACAGTGATGTGGCAGAGCCTGGGCTGCTCTGACCTGCAGCTGCTGCTGCGGGGCTGGCTCAGACATCAGCTTGTGGCCGTGTCATTTCCATTTCTTTGATTTCCTCCTGCTGCCAGCCCCTCCCTCCCCAGTCCCTCGGATAAGAAATGAGCTATTGATTCACAGGCAGCATTTCAGAGGAGAACACTCTCCTGGCCTCCACTGCAGGTGGGAGTAACAGGATTAAATGTTGTGCTTCGTGCTGGGTCTGGGTCTGGCTTGGACCTGAGCAGGGTTCAGCCCCAAGGGCCAATTCCCCCTGAGCCCTTCCTGGCCCAGCTCCTGTGTGGCCTCTGCCTGCCCCTCCAGGGCTGTGAGCTGCACCCAGAGGTGCAGTGGAAGAGCTGACTGAGCCAGGGTGGCTCTGCAAAGGCTCCTCCTGCCTGGGCCATGGGCTTCAACCACCAGAAGACAAAACCTCCTGGCCCAGTGTGTCCTCTGTGTCCCTGCTCTGCTGGGAGCTGTCCAGGGCCTTGGGATGACAGGGAGTCATCCTGGTACTTCATACAAGGAGCTGCCTCCCCCACAGGCAGCTCTCCACGTTAATTACCTCTCAGGAAACATTAATTTGACTGTTTCCAGCTTTCCTGACCACTGCCTCCATGCAGGCCTGGGGAGAACAGTGAGAAACCTGAGATTTTCCATTTGAGCTGATTTCCTCCTCCTGTTTCTGCCCCACTGATTATTCTCAGAACAAAATGACTTTTTCCCTTCCCCACCCTCCTCTCTAGAGAGGCCACTCAGCTCACCCCAGTGAGCCACTGCACAGCTCAGGCTCTCCTCAGGGCTCTCCACCCCTTTGCCCAGACAGGAACCTGCCAGAGTTCAGGGAGCATTGGCAAATGCTCTCAGGCACAGGATGGGATTGTTGGGGTGTCCAGGAGCTGGATTTGATGTGGCTCCCTTCCAGCTCAGGGTATTCTGTGAACCTGGCCTTTGCAGAGCCCACAGGGAGCCTTTAGCATCCATCATCCATGGGGAAGCTCTGCTCTCAGAGGACCTTGCAGGGTCTCCTTTCCTGCAGAGCACCCAGCTGTGTGGCACAGGAGGTGGGAGAAGGGAGTGTGTGCCCGGCTGGGGACAGCATTCCAGGGTTGGTGGCCGCAGTGGGAGGGTGACTCCTGCCCCTCCCCACCTGCCAGGGACCATGATCTTGACCCACAGGACTCCTCTGGGACATTGGGAAGCTTCAATTCACCAGGATGCACAGGGTGCTTGGAGTGCCTGAGCAGGGAGGTACTTAAGGAGCAGCCAATTAGCTCAATATAATGAGCCTTAAATACCTTCCTTGTCATCCCCCTCTTCGAGCTGCTGCCTTCTTTGTGCTCAGCCCTGCATCCAGGTTTCCATAGGCATTTGCTCCTCTCTTTGCTTCGGTGATTACTTATAATTCCTGTTTAAATTCTTCTCATTTTCACAGTGTAATTAGGCAGATGAGCGCCTTTTGTTCTGCAGTCAAAAAGCAATTAGCTGTGCTTTTTGCTTGGTGGTTGTTTTTTAATTAGGACTTTGTTGATGGCTTTTGTCCTCGACACAAAATAAGGGTTGAGGGGTTTATGGGCTGCAACTGCTGCCCAGGGACTCCCTGCCTGCCTGGGGAGGTGGCCCGGAGCTCTGCTTGCCTTTCAGTCCCAGCAGCCACGGAGCTCCCATCCCCAGGTGTCTGTGCAGGAGCCCTGCTGGGCTGAGGCAGCTCCAAGAACCACAGGATATCCTGAGCTGGAAGGGACCCACAGGGATCATCCACTTGTGGTGAATGATAATTCATGTTTTCATGATGTTGTTATTGTATGGATGGATACATAGTGGATGATAGTTTATATTTTTATAACGTTGTGGTTAGTATAAATCAAAAATTAAAGTGTACCCTTTTAAAAAAGCAAAAAAAGCCTCCCCAGCATGATGGAGGGCTTGGAAAAATTCGCAAGGACTTTTCCTGTCTCTGGAGAGGAGAACAAAGAAATGACAATTCCAATGGAAGGTGGAGAACAACCTGGAGGAAGAGGACAAAGAAATGACAATTCCAATAGAAGGCACAGAACACCCTGGCCAAGGATGCTCCACACCTGATAAGGACTGATGGCCTGGGATGATCTCTTATCTGGGACATTGGGAGGTGCTCAGGAACCTTCTGCACCCAGGAAATCCATTCAGAAACTGGACCCTGCTTTAGAAATTTCATCAATGAGACACTGAGGGACAAAAGAACTCATAGAAACCTGGGACTCAGGTAAGCCCAGCCAGAACAAGTATAAAGCAGCTGCTTGGGCTGGGGTGCCTGTGCAGAGATGGGCACGAGTGGTGACATCCAGGGGAAGGGGGCCATGGCTGGGTGACACCCAGGGGAAGGGGACCATGGCTGGGTGACATCCAGGGGAAGGGGGCCATGGGCTTGGTGACATCCAGGGGAAAGGGGACCATGGGCTGTCCTGGCTGCTGGCCAGCCCCCAGGGCCCCATCCTGTCCTCCTGCCTCTCCCCAGAGCAGGGCAGGGCTGGGGCTGCCTGGGGGGCCCAGCAGTGGTGGGGGGTGTTTGTGGGGGGCTCAGTGCTCTGAGCCTGGGCACCCACAGAGGGTTTTGTAGCTGTATCTCAAAGTGTTTGGGGGCAAAACCAGAGCAGGTGCCCAGCACCCTGCACGGGGAGGGCAGTGGGTGCTGGTGGGATCTCCCCAGCCCTGGCACACACCCCCTGCCCACGGCTGCTCTCACTTTACCCACACAGTCAGTGCTAAGAGCCAGTTCTGCTTTTTCCCGAGGCAGACAAGATGATGGGAGCTGTTTCACCTGCCAACATCAGCACGACCCTGCTGCTAAACCCACCCTCCCCAGGGGCTGCTGGCAGCAGCTGAACATTCCCCTCCAGGAGCACTGTCACACTGTCAGGGGGGACACAAAACCTGACAGTGATTTGTTTCCTCAGGCTGAACTCCAAGTGAAGAGGTTTGGGGGCTGAGCTCTGTGGGAAGATGCAAGCTAACACCGTGTTCAGATGCTGTTGGGGGAACCTGTTTGGTGTCAGGGTGGGCAGGACACTCCTGGTGCCACCTGAGGAGCTGTGGCAGCCCCCACAGCGCTGGGCTCCGGGGTCCCTGCCCGAGCAAGGAGAGAGGTGACAGCCAGGGGTGCTCCCATACCAGACCATCCTGCCCCTCTGGCTCCTCCACTCCTTGCCTCTTCTGCTGTATTTCAGGTGTCTCAGAGGCTGGCTGTGACCAGGAGCAGCAGGTACCTCCTGATGGGGATGATTTGCATGGAATGGCACAAAGCTCCATCTGCAGAGCGGCTTGGGCTGTGTGGGAGCCAGGACAAAGCCCACTCCTGCCTTGTAATCCCCTGGAAGGCACTCAAGAGCACTTGAGCAGGGTGTGAGGGGGCAGAGCTGTGTGATACAGCCCAGGCCGTATCCCAGATGCAGCATTTAACAAAAGGTGTGAGTCCGGCTCTTGGCGCTGCCTGAAAGCAAAATCAGAGCCATTCCAGGCGGCTCCTGTGGAACCTAAAATTATCCTCACCTCGTATTTCTCCTCCAGTGGTGCCAGCCTTACATCTTCTCAAATTCTGAGTCAGACGTCAGGAGGAAGAAAATGTAATTGGCTCAAATATAGATTCACAGAATCTCTCAGTTTGGAAAGACCTCTAAGACAATCAAGTCCAACCATTAGCCCAGCACTGCTCTGGTCAGCACTAAACCATGTCCCCAGGTCCCCATCCACGTGTCTTTTGACCACTTCCAGGGTTTGGTGAACACTTCCAGAGACAGTAAAACATTTTGTCATACCCAGGGGTATGATACAATTTAGAAAAGGATCACAGTGTCAGGCTGGCTTTCTCCTTTCTGCTGTCTCTAAGCCTTTAAGACACTCTGGAGCTGAGATTTTGGGTGTGGAGCTATAGGATTTTGCTGTTCCTTTATGTTTTAACAGGCCAGTGCTCACCTGCTGGGGTGCCCTGGCTGTTGCTGCTGTGACACCCAGCTGGGGCTGTGTGCAGGAACCCCTCATTCCTGGCAAAGAAAGAGCCACAAGCCCTCAGCATTTTACTGGAAAATAAAGAGAAGCAAACCTGTCCATTCCTTGGTGCTGTGAAAACAGGGTGGGACTCTCCCATGCTGGGGAGTTTGCCTCTTGTCCTCTCCCTCCCCAGGGTGCTGGAGCAATGGGTGCCACTGGTGCTGGTGCTGGGGCCATGGCAGAGGTGCTCCCTGCCCTGGGGCCAGGGCCATGCCAGCCTCCCTGCCCCCAGAGTGCCAGGGCAGCTGGCTGCTCCTGCCCAGCACCTTCTCATGGAAACCTCTGCCCTCTCACCCTGTGCTGCTCTCCTCGTATGGAGCCCCCCAGACCTCTGCCCCCTCTCCACTGGCAGCTGTGGTGAGCCTCACTTGGAGCTCACAGGAGCCCAGACTTGCTGCTTGGTTTGCCTGAGGACAGGGAAGAAATTGCAGTGCCACTGCCTTCTCCGGGCCTGCTGTGCTGGCCAGGAGCTGTGGCAGGTGATGTGACTGTCACTGCTGCCACTGCTGTCACCACTGCTGTCACTGCTGTCACTGCTGTCACTGCTGTCACTGCTGCCACTGCTGCCACTGCTGCCACTTCTGCTGCCACAGCTGCCACTGCTGTCACTGCTGTCACCACTGCCACTGCTGTCACTGCTGCCACTGCTGCTGCTGCTGCCACTGCTGCCACCGCTGCCACCGCTGCCACCGCTGTCACCGCTGCCACTGCTGCCACTGCTGTCACCACTGCCACTGCTGTCACTGCTGTCACCACTGCCACTGCTGCCACTGCTGCCACTGCTGCTGCTGCCAAGCAACCTCAGGCTCTGTTGTCCCTGTGCCTCAAGCCATCCTCCCATGTGAGCAGGGACAGACTGGAGGGAATGGCTGCAGCTGTGTCAGGGGTGGGGCTGGGTTGGATTTTAGGGAAAGGTTCTTCCCCCAGAGGGTGCTGGGCACTGCCCAGGCTCCCCAGGGAATGGGCACGGCCCCGAGGCTGCCAGAGCTCCAGGAGCCTTTGGACAGCGCTGCCAGGGATGCCCAGGGTGGGGTTGTTGGGGGGTCTGGGCAGGGACAGGGGCTGGGCTGGGTGATCCTGTGGGTCCCTTCCAGCTCAGGACATTCCATGGTCTGTGATCTCCTCTCAGCACCTGCCCATGAGCTGGAGCCCCTCTCCTCAGGTGTTTCTCATGTTGCAATGAGACCCAAAGGCCTCTCTGTGTTGTGCAGAGAGAAGTTGCTGGTTTGGGAAGAATTGTGTGAAAAATGAAGGAATGGCAGAGCTGCAGGAGCACAGGGCAGCTCCCCCCCTCAGGACATGGGAGTCACCTCAGGCTGAGCTATCCCAGCTCACACAGGGGACTGAACACCTTCCTCCAGGACATTCCTCTGGAACCTGTTTCACTGGAATCAGACTTCATGAATTGTCCATGTCAGTGACTTCTGCTTTTGAGAAAAGTTCTGAAAAAAACCCCTTCCTTTCAAGGACATTTTTATTCCAAGAGCATATTTTCTATTGTGAATTATGTAACGGTATAACATTTTAAAGTATCAGAAGAAAATGTACCAACTTTTTTTTAGGATACACACTTCCAAAATTATTTCTTGGGATGAAAATATGGATGTGCCTTTTTTTCCCCCTTTTACCCATACGCCTTTGGAATCATTTCAAAATGTCAGAATGTTCTGGAAAATGGTGCTCCTGCTCCCCTCCCTCCTGGGGCTCTGGGTGGAGAATACCTGAGCTGTTCCTTGTGTGGTTCCCAGGGGTTGCCTGTGACTGATCCCTGTGCACAGGTTGGATGTTGTCATGTTTATCACAGAATTTCTAGGTTGGAAGAGACCTTCAAGATTGTCCTGCCTGGGTGACCATCCTCTCCTTTGGGCAATTCCACAAAGCTCTTGGCAGGCTCTCTGCAGCTCCCAGGCCTTGTGGCAGGTGTCCACCCGTGTCCTCTCCTGTGTCCATCGTGTCCAAAGGGGGCAGGTGTCTGGGTAACCCCACTGGCTTGCCCTGGTGTTGGCAAGAGCCCCCAGCCTGGGTGTCCCCCTGTTATCCTGCAGTGGAGGGGCACAGCCATGGGCAGAGCTGGCACCCACCTCTGCCCCCACCCCCAGAGCCCTCCAAGGCTCCCCTGAAGTGCTCCCCCCACCCTCCTTGGGCTGCTGGGCTAGCTCAGATTCTGGGGAGCTTTGGGGGGGAAATATTTCAGGGGATAGGGTAAAAGATTCAAAAGAGGCTCCTACCTCAGAGGCTTTATTCTCGAAGGGGTCCCAGGGCAAAGAGGCTGAACAAGAAAGAGCAGGGGTTTGTCTAGACTCTGTCTCAGGACAGACAGCTGACACTGAGCCAGTTGGTCAGAGATAGGGTTAAACTAAAGGTTACAGCTTTAGGGGGTTCTGGGGAAAAAACATCACCCCAGAGGAATACAGCACTGCCCCAGCACTGTCCCTGCTCGTGGTCCCTGGTGTCACCTCCCTCCCACTGCCCTTGCACAGCTGGGGCTGCCTCTCCCCATCCCAGCACAGCTCCACACACCAGGGGATGCTCCTGCTCTTCACAGCAGCAGCTGCAAGGTGGGGAAGGAGCTTTTGGTGCCCTGTCCTGACAGATTCAGGTGCACAGAGACACCCCGGGTGTGTGTGTGGGGCTGTGGCACCTGCAGGGGTGCAGCTCCCAGCCCGGTGCTGGGACAGCACTGTCAGCTCTGGGAGGGGCTGGGGGGGGACAGGGGCATCACCCCAGCTCCTCCCTGCCCTGTGCACTCAGAGCAATTCCCACCTTGTGCCGCGGCTGATCGCCCTGATCCCCGCAGGAATCCCAGCCCTGCCCTTGTCCCACCGCCTGTGGTGGCTCTGTGGTCCTGGGGGTGACACCCTGTGGGGTGACGGTGCTGCCAGGGCTCCTGCAGGGCTCCTGATCCACCTGGAGCTGCTTGATGGCATGGGGGGAATGGCTTTAAACTCAGAGAGACTGGAGAGAAATTCTTCCCTGTGAGGGTGGGCAGGCCCTGGCACAGGGTGCCCAGAGCAGCTGTGGCTGCCCCTGGATCCCTGGCAGTGTTCATGGGGCTGGATGGGGCTGGGAGCAGCCTGGGATGGTGGAAGGTGTCCCTGCCATGGCAGGGGGTGCAATGAGATGATCTGTAAGATTCCCTTCTCACCCAAGCCATTCCAGGATTCTGCAGGATGTTGAAGAGCTTGGATTTCACCCAAAATATCCCCCCCACCTTGCTGTGGCAGAGGCAGGTTGGAAAGGCTGCTGAGATCTCCCTGCAGAGCAGGGATCTCCCTGCTCTCCCTGACCTGCTGAGAGCCCTGGGAGACAGAGCAGCATCCCTGGGAAAAGAGCCCCTGCACCAGCTGAGAACAAACCCCAGGGTTCAGAGACCCCAAAGAGCTCATTCCCAGAGCTGCAGGCTGTGCTCTGCTGTGTCCTGAGCCATCCTGCCCTGTGGCACTGGTCCCCCCGGGGTGCTGGGGCCATTTGGGGTCCTGCTCCGTGCGTGCCTGGCCGGCTGTGAGGAGCTGTGGGAATGCCATCCTGCTGGCAGCGCTCCCAGGTGACACGGGGACACGGCCCCGGGGGGCTGGCAGTGTCAGAGCAGAGCCACTCTTTGTGCAGCAAACACTCTGACAGCAGCTTCCTCCTGCCCCTCCTTCCTGGCTGTGTTTTTGGAGGGTGCTGCAGAGAGGTGCTGCTCTGACATCGTCCTGGCTGGGAGTTAGCTCCAGGCTGGGCTGGAAGGGCCTTGGCAGGTCTCTGACCTGGCTGCTGCTGATCCCTCCAGGCTGAGAGAGAAGGGGAACACAGCAAACCCCACATCTCAGCATCCAGGAGCTGCTTGTGGTGTTGGCTCCCTTGCAGGGCCCCCAGGGGTTCCTCTCCCCTCAGCTGTCAGGAGGGCCAGGCTGAGGGGGCTCTGCTGCTGAGGGTGCCAGGGCTTGTGCTTCAGGGGAGCTGGGCCAGAGAGGAACTCAAACCCCATGGGATCATGGAACCATTAAAGATGGAAAAGCCCTCTGAGATGATTCCATCGATCCATTGTCGCTGTTGGACACAAAGGAAAGACGTGAGTCTCGTTCAGAAGGCTGATGCTCCAAAAAAGGGGCTGGTTTATTCTCAGAACCTATTTTTATACCTTTCTACAATGTGCCCATCTAAGAGGTGGGATCCTTTGGACCATTGGTCACACCAAGGGTCAACAAGCAAAGTCCCTCCTTAGGAGAGAAATGTGAAAAACGAGAGAGTTTAGAAAAACATGCCCTTGTTTACCAGTTTAGGTCCCTTAGAAAAAACTTCAGAAAACCCAAACATGCCAGGCAGTGACCACAATCCATTAACGTGGCACTGGCAGGTCCAGCACTACCCCGTGTCCCCAAGAGCCACATCTGCACATTTTTCTGTGCACTGAGAAAAGGTTCAAGGCCTCCCTTGGCCACCTCACTCCTGCCTCAGTTTCCCCTCTGGATGAGCCCTCCCCAGGCATTTCCCAGAGGCTCAGGGCTCTTCCCAGCAGTGAGCCCAGCTGCAGTGCTGGGGCTGCAGCAGAGAGCAGAACCTGCCCCCCTGCACACCCCCTGGGCCTGGGGGCAGGTTCTGGTGTTTCCAGAGGACAGCTTTGTGTTCTGCTTCCCCACCCAGGGCTCTGCAGGGGACACACAGGGCTCTGCCCCCACATCACTTTGCCTCCCAACCCAGATTCACTTCCCTGGCTCCTTATCCATCCCAGGGCAGAGCTCCACACGTTCCTGCTCCTCCCTCACACTGAAGGACAGCTTCCTCTCCTTGGTTCCTCACCATCCCCATCCACGGAATGATGCAGGGATTCACAGGAAAAACCCTACAAGTGTCACTAAAAACATGGCCAAGTGCCAAGGGAACAAATGGGCCTGGCCAGCCCCTGGCCTGGCACCTCCTGGCTCCCAGCTGGACCTTCCCAGCCTGCTCCCAGTCCCTGTTTGGCTGTACCACTGCACTTCCCACTGCACAGCATCCCCTCTGACAGCCAGCCTCTGGCACTCTGCCTCTCTCCCTTCTCCCTGCCTTCCCTCTCCCTCTGGACTCCCATTCATGGCTCATGTTTAACTCTTCCCTGTTTTCTGACAGCTCTGATGGCTGCTCAGACATGGCCAGGCTCCAAACGTGTGTCTGCTCCTGGAATGCCTGTCATTTCCTGCCAGAGCCTGCCTTCTCTGAGGGGGCTGGAGCTCTGTGCTGGGGATGCTGCACTGCTCTGTGGGGAGACCAAAGGAGATGCTGCTGAGGGCAGTCTCCCCTCTGATATTTTACCCCTGTGTTAATTATCCCAGAGTGGGAACAGCCTTGCCCTCACAGCCATGGGGGTGATAAAGAGTGAGGGAGCTGGGAAGGGTCAGTTGGGGTCTGCTGGCTGTGCTGTGCAGAGCCAGGGACAGGAGGTGGTGCCAGGGCCAGCAAAGGTGAGCTGCTGGAGGTGGCACAGACAGGGTGAGGGGGCTGGGACAGGGACAGGAGGTGGTGCCAGGGCCAGCAAAGGTGAGCTGCTGGAGGTGGCACAGACAGGGTGAGGGGGCTGGGACAGGGACAGGAGGTGGTGCCAGGGCCAGCAAAGGTGAGCTGCTGCAGGTGGGACAGACAGGGTGAGGGGGCTGGGACAGGGACAGGAAGGAGCCAGAGCTGTGTGGAGCTGCTCTTGGGAGATACAGAGAAAAGGTACAGGAGACTTTTTGAATAACAAGATGCTGATGCTTGAAGCCTTCTGATGATTCTAATGAAGCACCCTGAGTGCAGTGTCCATGTTGACTGCCACATGTGTACTGTGACATTGCTGCAGCCCCCCTGTTCCAGCTGGGAACGTGACCCCTGCCCAGGCCACGGCCCCAGGCACGCTCAGCACCTCCTTTGGGACTCAGCCCTGGGAAGAGGAGCCCCCCAGTGCTTCTCCCTTTAGGATATGGGCTGTGGACATGCAGGCTTTTCACAGCTTAGGTAGGATTTTAAAGGGGAGCCAGAGTTGTGCCTCCTGCCCTGTTTGCCTGGTGGAGACCCCAAAGCACAGATGGGGAAGTGAGCTGGGGGCTCAGCCTCGCTTTTACCATCAGAACATGCTGCAGCACAAATTCCCTTGGCTGAAACACAGCAACCTTCACACAGCCAGGCCTTTGGAGGGGCTGTGGAGCTGAGAACCAACGTCAGACACGCATCCTGGGCAAGCTGCTGCCAGCTGGGGACCATCCTGCACCCTTCCCCTGGTGCAGACCTGCTCTGCTCTCCCTCCCCAGGCTGCTGCCTCCCCTCAGCTCTCCCTGGGCAGACTGTGTGCGTTGCTGTTTTCCCTCTGCCATCTGTGCTGCCTCTCCTGCTGCACTCTGAGAGGCACAGCCTGCTGGGTGAGGGGTGCTGGGCAGCCCCGGGGGGCTCCTGCCTCTGGGGGAAAGGGGGAGGCACCACAGAGATCCTCCAAGGGCTGGGACAGCAGGGTGTGCCCAGGGCAATACCCTGGTTCACAGGAGATGGATGCACCTTCATGAGGCTCTATGAGGTTCTGCACGGTGCCTGGGGGGCACCTGCTCTGCATGTGGGGCTGGAGACCCACCCTGGGCACCCCAAACCTCTTGGGCTGAGGTTCTCCCAGCCTGCAGCTCCCATCACAGGGTTCAAGGGCCGGGGGACACTGCCTGCCCTTCCTTGGATGGCCCCTCCTCAGCCCTTCCCTCTCCTGACCTTGGTGGGTTATAAAACTCAGGGCTTCCCACGCTCTGTGGTTCTCCTCAGCCTCGTGGAGGTGTTCTGCTGTCTGTCCTGTCCCAGCCTGGTGCTGAGGGTGGAAGGTGCACCAAAGTTCAGCAGAACAACTTTTCCTGCTCTTCCTTACGGGTCAGGGGATCTCAAAAAACCTCCTGAGCAGGAGAGAGCAACCACACCCTGCAGAACCTGCCTGGCTCCTCAGATCAGGAGGGATTTATCCCAGCTTTTGCTGGACTTCACCAGAGGCTCCTGCCTGTTTCTGCCACCACATGCCATGACCTCAGTGACTTGGGAAAGCTTTGATTCCCTAAAAGTTGGCTCCACCACTGATGCAGCATTGGGTGTCCAAAATAGATGGTGCAGGGACCAGGGTACAGGTGAAGGTGAGGAGGAGGTGGTTCCTCCTTCCACGGGAGAAACCACAGAGAGGATCCAGTGCTTGGCTGTGGGGAGGACCTGAGGGAGGGAATGGGACACACAGAGAGGAGCAGAGGGCCCTCAGGGTGCTGGGATTTCTGGATTCCTGCAGCTGCCAAGCACTGTGGTGCAGGAAGGGCTGGTGGCTGCTGGGTGTCACAGGGGCCTGGGGCAGGGGCACCTCCCTGGCTGTGTCTCAGGAGGGACACCAGGAGCCAGCATTCCTTGGAGATGTTGCAGCGAGCAGGGAGGATCCAGATTTCTCAGGGAACTGCCTCTGTTTGCCTTCAGAGCTCCAGGAAGCCCTGCTTTGATCCAAGGGCAAGGCTGATATTTACCTTTTCCTCTCTGCCCTCAGCTGTCAGCTCAGGCCAGACTTGTGACAGGAAAGCCAGAGAAGCAGGGAGGGAAGGGATGAATGGCAGACTGAGGTGGGAACAGGGGAAGAGGCAGTGAGGAGGGATGTGCTGGAGGATGGTAAAAAGGAAGCAGGAGAGGATCTGAGCACGGAGGCCTCCAGCCAAGGCACCCAGCGCTTCTCTCAGCCTGTCTTTCATGTCTCGTAGTGTTTGGGTTTCTCTAAACTTAGAAAATCCCACATAAAGATTCTTTTTTTTTATCTTATCACCAAGACTGCTAAGTGCAACCCAAACTAAGAGACACCACACAGAACAAATGCTTAAACATTAAACCCACAGAAATCACAAGCAAATGGCGCGTTTGTTATCTCTGTGTTAACCCCAGGAGCTCCGGGGAGGACTGCAGGGAGAGAGGAAGCAGCAGGAATCAAGGGGAACCTGGTAGAGCTGGGAGAGGGACAGCAAGGGAAGCATTGTGTGGGTTTGGGAGTCTTGAGAAAAGCAGGTTTAGGTTCCTGGAAGCAGAGTCCTACATCCCCAGGGATGCGTGGAGGTGCCAGCACTCACACAACCTCAACTCTGACTCTGCATCCCATTTACAGATTTCAGTTGGATCTGGGAATAGCTTTCTGCTTCTGCCAGGGTCAAAAGTTCAGAGTTTTGTCGTTTGCTGGGTGCTAAGTGGAACCCCCAGTATTGGCTGCTTCACTCCACCCCAGCTCTTCATTTCCTCATGAGATGGGGAAGATGCTCCCAGGCACGGGGGGGCATTGTTAGGGTGCCCTGGGCAGGACCAGGAGTTGGATTCAGTGATCCCTGGGGGTCTGTTCCAACTCAGGATACTCTTTGATTGTATGATTTTAGCCTGAGCTTTTCAACTTTGCAGCAGACAAGCTTGTGGCCAGACTCTGCTTTACCCAGTGTCACAACCCAGATCTTGACCTGTTTTCATAACCCTGCCCTGCCCAGCACAGCTCCTTGGTGAGGCTCTGCTGGGGCACATCCCCCAGCTCCTGCTGAGCCAGATGTGCAGCAGATGTGGTGTCACCAGCCTGAGCAGGCTGCCACATCCCCCAGGAGCTCCCTGGGTGGGGTGTGCAGTGCCAGGGTGGGCACCCAGCCTGTGCATCCCGGGGGAAGTGTGGGATGAGGGATGGCAGTACAGGGATGAGCTGGGCAGGGCTGACAAGCCTCCTGTCACCCTGCCCACACTCACAGTGTCACCTCCCTCCAGATGTCTCAGCTGTGCTGACGTCTGTCCCTGCTCCCGGTGCCCTGGAGCTGCCCGGGATGGGTCTGCAGAGGAGCCTGCAGGAGGGATGACTCATCTGACATCCCAGCTCCTGACTCACTCACCTGGAAGCAGGCAGGAGCTGCACCCCCCAGCCTTGGGTGTCCCCAGAGCCCCGGGAGCTGGATGTGCAGCCCAGGCTGGAGCAGGGAGCTCTGGCATCACCTGGCACCACCTCCCCAAAGCCCTGAGGGAGCAGCACCTTCCCCCTGCCCCACTGCCCAGGGGAGATCTTCCCTCTGCCCCTCTGTTGGCAGCTCCAGCAGCACCCAGGGGACGTGGCAAGGCTGAGCCCCCAGCAGTCAGCCAGGGATGGGAGCTGCACTGTGCAGGAGCCTGGCTGAGGAGTGATGGGTTTGCTGCTGCCCCATATCCCCTCAGTCATCCACTGGGGAGCAGAAAATGCACCCCACTCTGTTTGGGCAGCTTCCCAGGCTGTGCCCAGGTGGGTGCCAGAGGCTCTGGCCGTGGCAGAGCAGCCCTCAGTGCTGCATCACTGGGCTGCTGCCACCAGCAGACTTTGCTCACTGCCCCTTCTCCTGCAGCTCAGCGTGCACTGGGGTGCATCAGGGTGCCTGATGGTGTCCTGAAAGGAATTTTAACAGCACTGGGGAAACCTCTGTGCTGGGTTACTCCAGCCCCACCAGGCACAAGGGCTGCAGCAGGCACCTGGCTGGGCATGGCAGGGCTGAGCAGCACCAGCACTGGGGGCAGTAGCAAGGACAGAGAAGGACCAGAGAGCGCTGGAGCAGCAGCATGGCCCTTCCTCTGGGTGTCAAGGACAAAAGAGCCCGAGGAAACCTGTCCCTTGTGCTGGGAGCAGGGAGCACACGTGGCCCAGCGAGGGCAGGGCTGGAGTGGCAGGCAGAGCGCAGCACTCCCGGGGATTCCTCCCGAGCATCCTGCCCAGATCCGTGCAGCCGAAATCCATCTGCAGTGAGGGGGTGGAGAGCCATCAGCACAGGCAGGAAGCACTGTCAGAAAAAGCCTCGTCAGTGTTGTCACGCCGGTGCGATCATGTCAGGAGCACAAAAAGGCGGCGCCACCTGCAAAAGAGCAGGCGCTGCCTCTGCCAGCCCCGGGGCTCCCACCCACGGCTCCAGCCCAAGCAGAGATGGGCACGGAGCTCCCTGGGCTCAGCACCATCCAGGCATGGCCCCCTCACCCACAGCCCAGCCCTGCACGGCTCCCAGACACCCAGCCCAGAGCCCCTGGCAGCCCAGAGCCCGGCAGGAGCTCTGCTGGGTCTCCAGCAGAGCAGGCACTGACCCAGGGCCCAGTCCTGCCCCTCACTGCAGCTCCAAAGCCCTGGGAGAGCAGGGCTGCAGCCCAGGGGCAGAGCTCTGTACCAGCTGTGTCTGGGAAGCATCAATCACTGCTGGCTCTGCTGCTTTCCCTGCCCAGAGTGGGGCAGGGGGGCATTTCAGGCCCTTGTGCCCAGTCCCTCTCCAGCTCTCCTGGAGCCCCTTTAGGCCCTGGAAGGGGCTCTGAGCTCTCCCTGGAGCCTTCTCCTCTCCAGGTGAGCACCCCCAGCTCTCCCAACCTTTCATTCACCCCAGCTCAGGGAATGGCTCCTCTCCAGAGCTGAGGGTTCCTGGCACTGGGGAGGCAGCAGTGACACAGAAGTGTCACTTGGAACTGACCCATCTGCACTGCAAGCTCCTGCTGGGGCCTCTGGAAAACAAAGGATGTCACTGAGCAGCCCCCTCCATGTGCCAAGGTGTGGTGGCCCAGGGGAAGGCAAACTCCCTCCCTGAGCCTGCTTTTTCCCCCAGCTCTGCCCGGTGACCCAAGCAGGCTGTAGGCAGCACCTTGGCATGGGGAGGCTCCAGCATGGACCAGCTCCTTGGATCAGTGCACCTTCCTCATCCTGCACTCCCCAGCAGTCTGGGTGACTGCTCAGACACTCCCCAGGGTCCCTCCCAGGTGTGGAGGCTGTGCCAGCAGCAGATGCCAGCAGCCAGAGCTCCTGGGGCACCTGGAGAGCACACAGGGACATTCCCTTCCCCTGTGGCAGATAGATTTCAATCCTCATGTACAACATCACTCCCAACCCAGCCTGGCAGCCACAGGAGCAGAGTGTGCTCATGCACAGATCCACAGGGAGAACAATCCCTGAGGGTGAGTGACAGCTGGTGTGGAGCAGGAGCAATTCCTGCCATCCTGCTTATCTCCCCAGAGAGGATTTGCCCTGGTGCTTCCCGGCACCCTGACCTTGGCTGCTACCTGCCCAGGGCTGCCGAGCTCCTGCAGGGCCTGGCTGCTCCTCCCTCTGCTCTGCCACATTCCCAATGCTCAGCCTGGCATCCCTGGCACTCCCCTTGGCACATCCATGGGCCCAGGAGGTGCCTTCAGGAGTGAGCTGAGGATTCCTGGCACTGCTGCACAGCACCAGAGACACAGAAATGTCACTTTGAACTGACCCATATTAAATCCTTGGGATCTGCTTGTCAGGCTCCAGCAGCTCTCCCATCCTGGCAGCCCTTGCTGACTGCACATCAAACCCCTCGCCTGCTTCCCTTCTCCAGAAGTGACACTTCTGTGTTGTTCTTGCAGTGTTCCACTTAATGAAAAGATCTGGTGCTTCCCTCTTTGGAATGTGGATGAATTGTGTGCAGGAAGGAGGATGTGCCTCTGCTCAGCTCAAGCCTTCACTGCTCCTGGACAATACATCCCTGGCTGATACCTGTCTGCCCAAACCAAGACAACCTCTCAGGGGTAACACATGGTGAGGGGCAGGCAGCAGGGATTTGCCAAGCATGCAACATTGACCCAACCCAGTGTTCACCACTGCTGGGGATTTGGCCCAGCTGGGAAGGGGAAGCAGATGTGGCACCTCTTGGCTTCCATGGGTTTTTGGGATGTCCCATGGGAATGCTCCTCAGGAAAAGCAGG
This sequence comes from Phylloscopus trochilus trochilus, assembly GCA_016584745.2. Lineage (NCBI taxonomy): Eukaryota > Metazoa > Chordata > Aves > Passeriformes > Phylloscopidae > Phylloscopus > Phylloscopus trochilus. The sequence goes on from WQNJ02000005.1 coordinate 12,622,943, forward strand.
TGATGGGGCACAGTCTCTGCTGCTTAAGGCACTGAGGGTGGAGCTGCTCAGGTGTTGCCAGCTTGGACAGCTGTGGGCAGTGAGGTGCTGTCAGGTCCTGTCCTGGTCAATATTTTCATTAACCACAAGGTTGATGGCACAGTGATCATGCTTCTAAAGTGCTGAATTAAAAACAGATCACAGAGGGCTGCAACTGCTTCAAAGGGCCTGAGCAGAATGTAAAATAAAACTCAACTGCTGAGAAATGACTCGGGATTGGGAAGGTGCAGCTCAGTAAAGACAAATGCAAAGCAGGCGAGCTGCAATGCAGAGATTGTGACCAGTGCCACTGCTGGGCACCCTGGTGATGCCTGGTCTGCCTGGGCACCTTCTGCTGCCAGGGCAGGGTCAGCAGAGGCTGGGCATGGCCAGAGAGGAGAGCCTTGTAAGGCAGGACTGGAACCATGGAATGGGTTGGGTTAGGAGGAACCATAAAGCTCCTCTTGTTCCATCCCCTGCCAGGGACACCTCCCACTGTCCCAGGCTGCTCCCAGCCCCATCCAGCCTGGCCTTGGGCACTGCCAGGGATCCAGGGGCAGCCACAACAAAAACAGCCCCAGTGCTGCTCTGCTGGGCCTGGGGGGCATTTCAGCTGGAGATTTGTGCTGCTCATCTCAAGGAGAAGGAAGCAAACAGCAGGTGAAAGTCCAGAGGAGATGCTGACAAGCTTAGTTAGGAGTTTGAAAAACATGAGCTGCAAGAAGGAGAAGAAAAAAAAATCAAATCTGGGTCTGGCAGGGTGAAGCCTGGGCAGGGATGTGAGAACAGCCTTCTGAAATGCAAAAATCCACTAGAAAGAGATTAGTGATCACTTATTCTCAGGTCTGCCAAGGGTGGGGTTTTTTTCAGTAATTGGCTTAATTTGCATCTAGAGAGATTTAGAGTGGATTTTGATATTGCAAGGAGATTTTCCTTGTGCCACATGATGATGCATCAAAGGCTGGCTGGGATCTAGGTGTGCCAGAGCTCTTTGCAGTCCTGGCTGCTCTGGGGCTGCCAGACACCCTGGAGGGACCCCACAGTGCTGGGGTTTCTGGGGAGACATCCCTGGGGAGACATCCCTGGGGAGGGCTGGGCACAGCCACCCCGAGGGGAGCAGGGAAGAGGGAGGCACTGGGGGCTCCTGTGGCACTGCCCAGGAGCTGCTGCCCCCCTGCCCTGCCAGAGGGAGGGCTTTTCCCTGAGCTGCTCTGCTGAGCTGTGCCGCTGAATGGGAAAATCAACCGCGTGAGCTCCAGTTGTCCCCTTTGTGAGCCATCCCTCTGCCACTCCAGCCTCTCCTCTCCTGTTTTGCATCTCCTGCGTCATCCTCTTTCTGCTGCACCCCTCCCGCAGCTTTCATCCTCCCCATCCCTCCAGCTGTGCTCCTCCTCCTTTCTAGTCCCTCGCTCTTTATTCCCGTTCTGTCTCACACCAGCTCGTTAATTCAGCAGCAGGGCATTTCCATTTGAATTGCTTTCCTGCCTCCATCCAGGACAGGAGCGGAGCCAGGGGCTGCATCCTGGCCCGGCCCCACACTCGGGGCTGTCACGGGGACGGTGCTGGCTGTCCCCAGCCCATTCCCATTCCCATTCCCATTCCCATTCCCATTCCCATTCCCTGGGCACAGCAGGGTCCTGCACTGCTGGGACAGTGGGGACTGTCCCCCAGGGTCACAGAGGCAGTGACAGGGAGCATGGCAGGGAGAGGGGCTGAGCGCTCCCCTTGGACATCCCCCTGGGACCAACCACCCCTCCCAGGGCAGCTGCTGGCCCTGCAGGGCAGCAGGCACACCCCTCTGTGCCAGCTGTGCCCAGCCAGCCCCCTGGCACCTGCTGGCTCTGCAGGGCAGCAGGCACACCCCTCTGTGCCAGCTGTGCCCTGGGACAGCCTGGGATCCCCCCTGGCAGAGGCACAGGCTGAGGGTGCTGAGCAGGGAGCTCTGGTGGCCCCAAGGGCTGCTGCCTGTGGGAGCATCCAAAGGGTTTTCCAGCAGGCAGAGGGCTCTGGGAGCAAAGCTCTGCTCTCCCCAGGGCACTGCAAGCCCAGGGGATCTGCAGCTCTCGCAGTGCAGGGACCTCCCAGCTCTGCACAGACCCTCAGATCAGCCACTGGGGTTTGGCAAAGTCTGCTCCTTCCCAAGGGCCACCTCCACGCCTTCCTGCTCATCTGGGTGCTGAGGCTGGAGTTTTGGGGCACACTGGCTCTTCCCTGCAGTTTCACCAGGCTCTGTGAGCACAGTGCCCTGGGCTGTGCAAAGCATCACAGTGTCCAGGCTTGTCCAGGCTGAAGCAGAGATGTTGTCTTCTCCCCAGGGGGCAGCTCAGCATGTCCTGCTCTCTCAGGACCACGCTCTGCCCTCCAGGCACCCTCACAGCCACTGGCTCTCCACCAGAGGCACCAGCTGGGCACCAAGGCTTGGGTGGGACCATCCCTGCTGGAGCACTGAGCCCTTGGCCATGACCTTTGAGGAAGTTCTACCCTGTTTCAACCTGAATATCTGAACTTTGCAGTGGACAATCTTTTGGCCAGATTCTGCCATCTTTACCCATTTCCATAGCACATGGGCTGTGGCAACCACATGGGCTGGGGTTGCTCTTCCTCTCCAACAGTGCTCAGTCTCACCAGGACCCTGCCCAGCCATGCCCTGGTCCCAGCCCTGCCAGAGCCAGGCTCTTGGCCTGAGAGCTTGTGTGTACCCCAAACGCTCTCTCCCACACCCCTGAATTCCCTTCTTGCACAGCAGCACATCTGAGCATCCATCAGAGACCAGACCAGGGACCTGCTGGGAGAGCTGCACCCCTGCCCTGGCCCTGCTGGGGCTGCAGCTGGAGAATGGAGAGCCAGAAGATCCCACCCTGTGATATCCATGGTTATGGGAGCCCTGTAGTGAAAGTCCCCGAGACCAGAACTATTCCCTGGTGCATTTTCCTTGGGAGGCAGGGCTGGGTGCAGACCTGTGAGCTCGTGGCTGCCCACCCTCCCCACCTGCCTTCTCTGGAGGCTCCCCTGTGTGCCCAGACTCACCAGCTCTGCCTGTCTCCCCTCCAGGGTTACAGCCTGACCAGGCTAAATGGGATTTATGCACAGGCCAAGAGCTCCCAGCCTCCCAGGCTGTTCCTTTCCTCCTCTACCAGGTGCCAGTTAATGGTTAACCTCCAGGACTTTTCCTACTGGCAGACAGGGAGCCCTTCAGCATTCTCTTTCACCTCCTGGTTAAAGAAAAACCAAGAGGGCTGGTTGGTATCTGGAGAACTTCTCTCTGTGCCAGGTGGCACCTGTGCCCACTCTGCAGGTGCTCAGCCAGGCAGGAGCAGCTCCAGCCACAGCTGTGGCACGGGGCAAAGAGGGGCCAGGTTCACTCAGAGGGCAGAAGCATGGAATAGCAGATTGATTTGGGTTGGAAAGGGCCTTAAAGACCATCTCATTCCACCCCTGCCATGGGCAAGGACACCTTTCTGCAGCCCAGGTTGCCCATCCCTTGCACAGCATCTCAAACCCACAAATGAGTTTTCAGGACCATCCAATCAAACAGAATATCCACAACTCCCTTGTCAAGTGTTTCCTTTAGGATCTAGGGGAGGGCATTTCCAAAACACTGGACTTTAGATGAAGCCTCTCAAGCTCTAGCAACCACGATGGAGAAGTTTGGGTTGATGGAGTTCAGGTAGCTGAGGATGGGGGCTCCTGCAGGGACCCCCCTGGGCTGGAAATCACAATTCCAGCTGTCTCCTTCTTCAGGGGCAATGGAAGTGGGAACAGGGCTGGCACTCTGACCTACTCAGGGAGCCTCAAACCCTTTTCCATGGGTTCAAATTCACTCTCAGTGTGCAGCCAGCTAGTGCTGGGGAGGCACAGGCCTCCACTGGCTGTCTCCAGGGGCAGAGCTGCTGCCCAGGTGTGGAGGTGTTTGAAAGAGGGTCAGGTTCTGCTGGTGACAGAGCCAAGGGGAAGGACACTTGGCAGCCTTGGGTGTGTTTCAGTGCTGGCCACTGGTGGCCCATGTCAGGCAGAGCAGACAGGCCCATGTCTGTTCTAGCTGGGACTAGAGGGTCTTCAGGGACCCCTCCCACCCAAACCATTCCATGATTCTGTGTTTCTATGGACAAGCCATGGACAGCTGGTGGCCCTGGGAGCCCTGAGCAAAGGGGCTGGTGGTGCCCTTGGGTGACAGGGCCGTGTCCCCTTGGGCTTGGCTGGGCTGTAAAAACAGCACCTGATCCTCTCCTCTCTGCCACGATGGAAAAAGCAAACAGGCAAAGGAGTTTTGTGCTCGGGTTGTTAAATTTTCATGGCAATTTAGCAAGGCTGGTTGAGAGTCATTTTCCAGCTGATTTCAGTTCCTTTGAGCTGCTCCTGGGCTGCAGGGCCTGGGCTGCAAATGTGACAGCAGGGAGCTGCTGCTTTGCTGCTCAGAGCCTTGTCATGGAAAAAGGCTGGCCTGGGAAAGGCTGTTATCAGCATTTGATAAGAGATGATAATGCTAATTTTGGTCCTAAAACCTCTCCTTAATAGAAATGAAGTGCTGGTATTTATCCCAGCAATTACAGCCACCAAGAGCTGAGACAGTCAGGGAACATCCACCTGCTGCAGCTGAGAGACAGCAGAGGTTTCCATGGATCGTGGCTGCCAATCCTAACGGTGCTTTGTGGAGGAATTTCTGCCTTTGGAGGATAAATCAGCACCAAGCTGTCAGCAATTGGGCCCTGTTCTCCCGTGGAATCACAGAGTCATGGAATGGTTTGGGTTGGAAGGGGCCTTAAAGCCCATCCAGTGCCACCCCTGCCAGGGCAGGAACACCTCCCACTGTCCCAGGTGCTCCCAGCCCCATCCAGCCTGGCCTTGGACACTGCCAGGGATCCTGGTCCCTCCCCTCAGATCCCTGCTTTGCTGTGCTCAGCTGCCACCCCTGGGGCTGGGGGAGCTTTGGTGACCCTGCACTGTCTGCGAGGGCTCAGACAGGACCTCGGTTATTGGGAACGCGCTGGTGGTGTCTGACATGATGAGAGAGATGATCTGCAGACCAGGATACTCTTTGGGACACGTGGTTTATTGGTCGTGGTTTATTGGTCGTGGTTTATTGGTCCTGGGAAGGCAGCCTAACTGGGCAAGAGTTTATAAGTTTAAAGGGACAGGGATTTAGGGGAGCAAGAGAGCGAGTTACCTGTTACATTTTATTTTAGCCTTTTTTGTCGTGAATATTTTAATGAGCATCAACTAATTACTTCAAGATACAAAACTTACAGAATTTACATACAGCTTGTAGGGACTACTATATCACCATACTAATCTACATACTAAAAACCTGAAAAACCACCTTTTCCCTGATACCTGAGAAGGTCTAACCCCTTATTCATCTTTTTGTCTTGGCTGGGGTGTCACTGAATCACCCAGCTCAGTCTTTTCAGCTGGTTTAATCACCCTCTTCCTGCCCAGCACCTTACAGTTCAAATTTTGCTTTCAATTCCATCTCTTTTGTAGGTTTGATACTCTTAGAATCTCTCACTAATAAACTATCTCTGCAGGGTCCTCCTGCTTCCTCCTCTCCAACACTCGGTGACCACAGGAGCACCACGGTGAGCTGCTCCACAGGCCCCTTCCCTCCTCCTCACTTCTTTCTGGGCCCATCCAGCAGCAGCAGCTGAAGCTGGCAGAGGGCTGGAGGGCTCAGCACCACAAACAAACAGCCTGAAAAGGGGGGCCCCACCATCAGGCCTGGTGCTGTGCTGCTGGGAGAGGCTCCAGCTGCGCCTTGGCCATCCCTGGCAGGGGCTGGCTCTGCACAGATCGTTGTTTTCCAAATATTATTCATGACCCTGCATGTGATGAGCAGTAACAAGGCCGGGATCCCGCTGGGTGCCGCTGCCAGGGCGCCCCGGGCCAGGGGAATTGGCTGTGGAGCCTTGGAAGGGCTGTGGCAGCGTGTGGGGGCTGAGGCCTGGCAGCCCCAGGGACTCTGCTCGCCGTGCCCTCGGCCACGGGGCCGGGGCTGCTCGTGCCAGAGCCTGCAGTGGATGTTGCTTGGAGTCCAGGGAAGCAGGGAACCTGGGACAAAACAGGGTTTGTTTCCCCAGGCCTGACTTCTCAGCTCAGCTCAGCTCAGCTGTGGCCTTGTGTTCCCATGTCTCAGTGGGGTGGCAGCCCTGTGCAGATGCTCCTCCTGTCCCATGGCATTTGGGGAGTTATAACTGGAAGAGACACTTAGGAACAAGGCAGGGAGTGCATCAATGAGGCTGCGTGGAGCTCTTGCAAGCAAGAGACCCCTCCTTTATTTTCCTGACTCTTTTTGTACATTTACAGATGTGCCCACCCCAGAGGTGGGACCCTTGGGAACCACTGGTCGTTTTCTAGAGACCATCACCGAAGCCCCTCCTCTGGGAACAGATGTGGGAGCTTCGGTAGTTTACAGAACATGACCTTGTGCTTCAAGACCGTGCCTGGGAATAGAATTCCCAAAACCCAAACATGCAGGCACGAGCATGGCAACAGGGGGTGGGGAGGCCAAAGGTGCTCTGTCCTCACTGGAACCTTGCTGAGGACCTGCTGGGTGAATTCCTGATGTTCTCTGGGATATTTGGTGAGAGATGGGAACCGTGTGGATCCTGTGTGGGAGCCACGGGGAGGAGGCTAATGCGAGCACTCTGTAACCTGACACGTGCAGCAAGACCCAGTAATTAGGCTGGTAATTAGAGCTAAATGATGGCTGGGATGCTGCTGTGGAGTGGAGGTCATTAACTTCCTGAGGCTGTGGCCAGGTGGCCATCACTCCTCAGCTGAATGTCCCCCCACGGGCCAGCTCAGCCAGCAGCCCCGTGGGACTCTGGGGACATTCTCCAGGCTTGGCAGTGCAGGCTGCAGGAGTTCCACCTGGCTTGGTGACTTTTCCACCTAAGCAGATCCTCAGATCATTCTTGACCCTCTCTTGATTTATCGTCTGCCATTCCAGCTTTTAGCTTTCCAATTTTCCTGCCTTTCGCTGAACCACTGAGTCACTGAGGTTGGAAAAGACTCCAAAATCATCAGATCCAACCACTGACCAGCACCACTGTGGTCAGCACTGAACCCTGCTCCCAGGTGCCACATGCCCACGCTTTTTGAACCCTTCCAGGGATGGAACCTCTGGTGCTGTGCCCAGCAGTGTGAGAAGCCAAGATTTTCACATGGTCACCTGGCTCCATGTGCTGGGACACCGGGGGCTGTATCTGGTCATCTAAAATATCTCAAAAACACAACAGATGGCTTGCTTTTTTTTTTTTTTTTTTGGCATTCCCTTCATGCCTGTGGCTCTTAATAGAAAAATCCATACAGTCTCAAGGTGTTTGCACTGAGAAGGAAAAGCTTGGGCAGCAGAAAAGGTTGTGCAGGACAAAGTCAGGTTCTTGGGCAGAAATGCCACTTTCTGCTGGTGCAGCCCCCCAGGTCAGTGACAGGAGGGGCTGCTGGGGGTCCTGGGGGTTCTGCTGGTATTTGCAGCCTCCTCTGGGGCTCCCCAAAGCTGAGGGGTGCAGGACAAGGCAGTGTTCAGGAGCATCCTTCTCAGCAGGGCATGAGGGACGCAGGAGCCGTGCAAGAGGATGAGATGTCACCCAGAGGGGTGACGTTGGCTGGGTGGGTCAAAGGAGCAAATGTCACCACATCCACTCCTCTCTTCACACCTTGTCCTCCACCTGTCCCTGCCCTCTCTCTCTGGGGTGCAGCTGAGGGGCTTGGCTGCTCTCAGGGGGACAGGCTGGTGTCCCTCCTCTTTGCTCAGACCCTGCCATCTCCAAGCTGGCAGTTAATGAAGCTGTTAGAGCCTTCCCTTGAATTCAGAGCATGGCAGACCTGTGCCAGGGCCTCCCTCAGGAGAACTGCACTTTCCTGGCAGCCTCAGGATGGGAAGACACAGGGTATCCCATTGCTCTGCCTGGCACGGTCTGGGGCAGAGGCTTGGCATCCCCACGTGGATGGCACTGCTGCCTGCAGGGATGGTCCAGGATTGCATCCAGCTGCTCAGTGCAGGAAGCCTGGCTGAGGAGGGAGCAGATCCAGTGGGCTCAGAACCTGCACCAGGGGCTGGAGCTGCTGCTGGAGCAGGACCTGCCCAGCCCTTCCTCCTGCCCCTCACAGCCCAGAGCACAGCAGGAGCCCCTTGCCAGTATTGTCAGTCTCTCCTGCCTTCAGCTCTGCTGCAGCACCGATGCTCTCTTTGCATCTGGTTACAGCTGTGGGTGGCATCAGGGAGCCCACACCCTGCCCTGGGTCTTGGGGGCAAATATTCCTTCCTCCCAGTGTCCCAGGGGTGCTCCAATGCTTCCCACTGCAGTGCTCCGACCTGCAAGGCAGCAGGTGGGGTGTGTCCTAACTGTGACACCAGTCATTAATCTCTTTGATTAATTAAAAAAAAATGTATTTCCTGCCCTTTTATTCCTATTTTTCCACCACGTGCATAACTATCTACAGTATCCCAACTGTCTGAAGGCCAGGCACTGACAGCATTTGGGGAGAAGGTCCTTGGGAACCCTTGGGAAGCAAAGGATGAAGGCAGTGGGATGTCTGCTCATCCCCCAAGACTGCAGGGCTCCAGACATGCAGGGATAATAAGGGCTTGATTACCAGATCTGGTGACAGTCCCTGGTGACATCTGTCCCAGAGACTCTGAGCTTGGGATCCCACTCAAACAGCCTGGAGGAAGATGGCACCCAGAGCTGGAAATGTTTTCTTTGGGTGGAAACATTTGCCCGAGCTCCCCAGCGTTCCCCCACCCCAAGGTGTGAAGGGCAGGAGGTGCCCAGGAGCTGCAGCAGCTGTGCCCCCTCTTCTGTGGGGTGCCAATCCCTGCCCATGGGCACCCCCTGAGCCTCCTGGGGGGGTTTTGCTGAGGGGGCTGGAGCCGAGGAGCACACAGGGAGCGTCTCACTGATCCCAGCTGGCAGCCAGCTCCCCGAGCTGCACAAAGGGCCTTTTCATGCCCTGCATAAACAAGCAAAAAGCATGAAAGGTTGTTATCGCAGAGCATCAGCACCAGCAGCAGCTCAGGCAGGGATTCCCAAAATAACCTCCTCCCAAAAGGCACAGACACGCACACCCCCTTTTTCCGTGCTGCTGGGATTGAGGGAATAAAGGCTCTGGGTGCCCCCAGCTCCTCTGCAGCCCAAGCTCTGTCCCCCTGTGCCAGGCAGGGCCTCCTTCACCTCAACACAGCCCTGCTCCAGCTCCTGCTGCATGCCTGGGTCTGCCAGTGCCACGGAGCATCCTCAGCAGGGCTGGCTGATGGCTGGAGCTGGGCCTTCCCAACACTGGCACTGTGAGGGCTGACCAGCAGTTTGGGCTTGAAAGGTAGAGCTCCAAGGTGCTCTTCCTTGCAGGAGGCTTGTTTCCACAGCTGCACCCCTCCTACCTAGCTCCTTCCATGAGAAGAGCAGGTTTCCATGTAGAAATTCATTCCAGAGGCACTGCTGGAGAATGTGCTGATGCTCTTTGCTTTCCTTCCCATAAAGCCAGGCCAGAGGCACTGCAGAGGTAAACTGAGAGGGGAAAACTTGCTGGAGTGAGAGAGCTTGGAGGCTCTCAAGGAGATAGAGCCATAAACCCAGACTGGTTTGTGTTGGAAGGGACCTTGAAGCCCATTCAGTTCCATCTCCTGCCATGGCAGGGACATCTCCCACTGTCCCAGGTGCTCCCAGCCCCATCCAGCCTGGCCTTGGGCACTGCCAGGGATCCAGGGGCAGCCACAGCTGCTCTGGGCACCCTGTGGGCCCCACCACCCCTACAAGGAACAATTCCTTCCTAACAGCCAATCTAAATATCTTCTCTTTTAGTTGAAAACCATTTCCCTTTGTCATATCACCATCTGCCTGTGTAAAAAGCTCCTCTCCCTCATTTTTAGAAGCCTAAAACACTGGAAGGGGCTCTAAGGTCTCCCTGGAGCCTTCTCTTCTCCAGGTGAACACCCCCAGGTCTCAGAGCAGAGGGGCTCCAGCCCTTGGAGCATCTCTTTGGCCTCTTCTGGACTCTCTCCAGCACCTCCACATCTTTCTGATGTTGGACCCGAGGGCTGGAGGCAGCTCTGCAGGTGAGATCTCTCTGAGCAGGGCAGAGGGGCAGAATCCCCCTTTGTCCCCTGCTGCCCAATCCTTTTTTGATGCAGCCCAGGATGTCTCCCTGGGCAGCTAAAAATCTGGCAAAAGCCTGGTGCCCAAATCTCTCCTAACACTGAACCATGAAACATCTGCCAGACCTTTGCAATTTATGCCAGTCCTCATTTACTTGTGGGTTTTCTGGTTTGTTTTTGTTTTTGTGTTTTGTTTTTTTGGGTTTTTTTTGTGTGTTGTTTCAGGTTGATTCTGCTGGACAATGGGAATCTGGTCAGGACATCCTCACTTGAGCTGTAAAAATTACCTGACTCTCAAAAGAGGGAGATTTTCCCATGGAGCTCCCCAAGGCTCACAGGTACCTCTGTTCACATGGATGCTGCAGGAAGCTCCAAGGTTTCCCTTGGGCACCCATGGAAAACCAGGGTGGACACTGGACAAGCAGAAGGGCAGCTCCACCAGCTGAGTGGTGGCTGAATTTGGGGTTTCAAACAGCTGTGTTTTCTGGAAATGTGTTCAATTCATCTGAAAAAAAAAAAAACAAACCTGAACAAATGGCAGCTCCTTTAAATGTCTTTAAACATCTTGAAATATCTTTTAATTTTCAGTTAAGTTCCTGAAGACTGTGTAAAATTTACACTTCCTGAGTGTTTTCTGGGGGAAATAAGAAGTCCTGCTGTCCTCTCCCTGCCCACCCATCTGCCATGTCTGGTATTTCCACTGCTCCCAGCACTGCAGCAGGAATTGGACAGGGATGTAGGAAAGCTCATTTATCAGTTATGGAATAGCCAGGAGAGCCCAGCACAGCTGGGGTCACCAGGACCTCACAGGGGATTATGTTGCCAGGGAAGCTCTTTCCCTCCTCTCAGCAGGCAGAGGTGCATTTTCCATGCCTTCAGGACTGCTAGAGAGCTTGGTGGTCAGGGGAAGATAGGCTGGGTTGTTTGCACCAGTGTGAGAAGAGGAGTGAAGGATTCACTGGGGAAATCTGTTCTATATGTTCTTCTTCCAACTCCCTGGCTTCCCAAAGGGGATGTTACATCCCAAGGGGGCAGTGACATTAAGGATATCTGTGCTCAGAATGCTGCCAACGCGGTCACCCACTGACTTATCTGACTCAAATTCACTTAAGAGGGTGAATTAACATTTACATTTCCCAGATTTGCCTTCGGAGTGTGACAGAACCCCCTGAGCAGCCATCACTGTTTTCCCTTTGAAGTCCTGGAAGATGAATGCAGACAGTCACAGCAGCTTGCACACAACTGCAATTATTTTTTTTTTCAACAACACAGCGCAGCTTTTCTCCTGTATAAATCCCCTCCAAAGTCACACCACTGGTGTCCCTTGCAGTAAATGCTGTCCCTGGCAGGGCAGCCCCCCCAGCCCCAGGCAAAGCACCTCTTCAGCACCATCCCTTAAGGATGTGCAGTGGAAGGTTGGAAGGGAAAGCTGTGCCTGCACGGGGGATCTCAGCAGCCAGCTGGAATATTTATTTGTAAATGAATGCCCTCCCTCAAGTTGGCTCCCATGCAGTGGGGTGTTGCTTTTTTTTTATTATTTTTTCCAAGAGGTTCCTGCTATTTACCCAACTTTCCAGCTGGGCTTCTCCAGAGCACAAAGCGGCAGGACCTGCCTGAGTTTGTACAGTGAGTCAACAGCTCAGCAGGGGATTAGAGCCCACAATCCTGCTGGCATCACTGCCTTGGCTCGAACCACTGGACCATGCAGCCTCATTTTGTTCCTGGTACTCTCTGCTGGTATGTGGTTTGTCAGGGAAAAAGCCTCAGTGTGGCTAATAAAGGAAGCACTTTCTAAAGCATTAAAACAAAGCCCGCCTCATTCCAGCGCTCCAGCCCGGCCCCGGTGCTGAGTGCTCAGGCTCCCGGTGGGACTGGGACAGGGACGGGACTTTCCCTGGGGCTGCTGGGCAGGGAGCTGAGGAGCAGCGCCCAGAGGCAGCTGGCACAGAGCTGGGCACCCACTGCTGCCAGGCAGGTGCCATGTGCTGACTGACACACCGCGCCTGCATGGGAGCACCAGAGGCAGCCAGGTTAGAATTTCCCTGCTGGGAAGGGTCCCCCGGTCTTCCTCACACCCCTGGAGGCCTTTTCTGTCCCTCACACCAGGAGAGTCCCCGAGGGCAGCTGTGCCACCAGGTAAGGGAGCAAACAGGGCAGGAGGTCAAATGGGGAGTCCTGCACGGTGCCCCTGAGCAGAGGGCACCGGGTACCGAGCTGGGAGGCACCGCAGGCTCTGGGAATGGGGAAACCAGACCCGGTGCTGGGCTGGCACCTCCCTCCAGCCCTCACTGCTCAGCGTCTGCCAGGCAGCGGGGCAGGGAGGGCTGAGTGTGCAGCCTGCCCGCTCCTGCCTGTGAGAGCCAGCCCCATACTCGGGGGTTACACCAAGAGCAGAGTGGCCGCTGCATCCCTGTGCCTGCAGCTGCAACCACTGCATCCCTGTGCCTCCAGCTGCAACCAGTGCATCCCTGTGCCTCCAGCTGCAACCCTGCTGTGCACCCAGGTGTGCCCATGCATCCCATGGCTGCACGCGTATTTCGAGCAGCAATAGCCTCCCCTTCCCCTCTGCATCTCCTGAGGAGGCCGCTTGCCCTGACACCCCCAAAATGCACAAGTCCGGTCAGCTCCCGCTGCGGAGATCTCCCGGGTGTGCCCCCCGCCAAACGCCGCGGGTGGACAGCCCGGGATGCTCCACCAGGGGCCGGACCCCTGGGAGCCGCAGGACCCGCCGCGTGTCCCGCAAGGAGCGACAGAGGAGGCTCAGCAGGGATGGGGAGAGGAGGCTGAAAGTCCCGGGGGGCGTCACGGGGGACGCGCGTGGGGAGACCCGCGGGGGCCGTCGGTGCCCCGGGGCCGAGGGGAGCCCCGGCTCAGCCCCCGCAGCCCGGCCCGGCTCGGCTCGGCGCGGCCCGGGGGACGGCCCCGGGGCGGGGGCGGTGCGGGGCGGTGCGGGGCGGTGCGGGCGGTGCGGAGCCGGGCCCGCCCCCTCCGCAGCGCCGCACCGCGCCCGGCCCGCCCCGCCCCGCGCTGCGCCGCGCCCGCCGCACGGCGGGGCAGCCCCGGGCACCGACGGGCAGCGGCGGCGGCGGCCGCGCCCGGCACACGGCGGCGGAACGGAGCCGAGCTCAGCCCAGCCGAGCCGGGCAGAGCCGAGCCGAGCGGGCAGAGCCGAGGTGAGCGGCGCGGCGCGGTGCGGTGCGGGGGCTGCGGGGCCGGGCAGCCCCAGGTGCTGCGCGGCGCCTGCGAGGGAGAATCGGGCAGGGCTGCAGCAGGGCTGAAGCTGCCCCGAGCCGGGCCGGGCCTTGCCTTGGCGGCGGCAGCGGCGGCGCATCGCGGGATGCTGCGGGCGGGGCGCGGGCCGGCTCCCCGCGGCGCTGCCCGCACTTCGCTCGGTGTGCGCCGCTCCCGGCAGCCGCCTCCTCCTGCGGCCGGGATCAGGCGATCTCCGGCATCCCTCGGTGGCCCCGGGGATCCGCAGCCCCGAGCTGCGGCAACGCATTGAACCGCCGGGCTGCGATTTGAGGGAGACGATTTACATGAGAGGGAGAAATGTGGAGGGAGCCAGGAACAACTTGGAATGGGTCCTCGCATATTTCTGTGGTTATTTTTGGAGTACCGTCATATGGCAGGAGGTGGGCTCTGGAGGTATCCTTGAGCTCAGCATTTTCTCCATAGGCTGGTTACCCGGGAGATTGTACTAGAGGACCTGCGTGGCCCTTTCCCCATCGGTGGTTTCTGTATTTCCCATCACTTTTTCTCTGGCTGTTTCCCGGGTTATTGTTCCCTCCGGCGTGCCCAGCCCTCAGCCTGTCTCGGTGGGGACCCTCCGGTGGGCGAACAATGGTCTGGGTGTGCTGGCTGGGCAGTCTCCGTGTGCTGCAGGCGATGGCAAAGCTGTGCTTCATTCAGCTGTGGATGGTGTGAGGTGACTCCTGATCAGCCCCTTCTCCGTTGCTGTGGATGAGGTGTGGCTTCTCCAGCATCCCCAGAGAGCCCAGCCCATGCATCCGTCTCCTTCCTGCTCTTGGCTGGCACTTTCCCTCCAGCTTTCTCCTGCTACGCTTGTCCAAAGGGATTTTTGCTCCAGAAAATCTCGGGGTGTGGGAAGCACGTTGCTGCTCTGCTCTGTTCCTTGTGGGTCTCCACATCCACGGGAGGGCTCTGGCTGTGTCAGGCCCCTCAGACCACGGCCAAAGAGAGGCTCTGGTGGCTTTCAGCTGCGTGTCCTTGTTGCCATCGGGCGAGTTTGGAGCTGAGGGGAGGCTGCCTGGCTCTGGGTGCTGGTCCTTGCAAGAAGGGAATGAACACTCTGTAATGATGTTGGTTTAGAGTCTGCCTTGGCAGGCACCGGGCTCCCCGGGGTGCTCAGAGCTGTGCTCTCCCTGAGGACCTGTCTCTGCTGCCTGCAGGGCTGCAGGGCATGTTCTGGAAGCTGTGGCAGGTCCAGAGCTCCCCTCCTTACCCAGGGATGATGGCCTCTGTGCTTGGAGTCCAGGACCAGGGTGCAGCTGCCTCCCGTGGGCTGTGAGCCCCTCTGGGAGAGGAGGATTCCCATCCCCTCTCCTCTTGCCACCATCCCTGTGCCCTGGGGATTGTTTTCCTCACTCAGCCGTTCCCAGCAGAGCCCTGGGCAGGGCTGTGGGGTGCAGAGCCTGTGTTTGGCTGCCTTGGGCAGGGGATGGGTTCTTCCCCTGCTGCTTTAGCTGCTTGTGGATGCTGTACCTACAACTGCCTAGGATTTTTGATTGTTATCAGTTTTTGAGATGTAAGTATTCTCCAGAACTGTTAAGGGAGATGTTTTGGTCAGGAGGAAGCATCTAGAAGGGAGTGTTTGGAGTCCAGTATGGGATTTCTGAGCTAAAGGTATGAGTGCTCTTGGTGTGCCAAGGGGAAAGGTTTTGGTGCCATCCCTGTGCAGTGGAGACACAGAACGTGTTGGGCCTCCTTCCCTGGGCTGCTGCCATGGTTGCCATCACCACCCCAACCTTCCAGGGGCAAGTGTCCCCCGGCGTGGGATGTCTTTGTGGCCAGGAGGGGCGGCTGGCTCGCCTGAAGAAGTCACTGCAGCATAGAATGGGGAAAGTCTTAAAAACTAATTTTCTTCCCCCAGGCAGCTGAGCTCCCTGCTAAGCTCTGGGTGATGACCTTGGTCCTGGTGAGGAGCTGGATCCCTCATTGATTTCCAGAATTACATCAAGGCTTTCTGCTGGCAGCGCTGAGCCCGGGTCCCGCGGGGGGTTCCGGGCGTCCTGCCTGCCTTCCCCTCTCTCCAGCACTGCTGGGCACTTCTGCTTTCCTACAGGAGCCTCCCAGACACACACAGACCAGTCAGGTGCCTGACTAATTCTGTCCCTAACAGAAGAAATCTTTCCCATAGCTAATTAGGGTTTCTAAATTAGGAAGCTGCTGAGAAGGACCTGGCGGTTAAAGGGCAGGGGGTGGGCTTGGCTCTTCCCGGCCTCGCTCCCAGCTTCCTGCTCAGACTCCCAGACATCACTGGAGTGTCCTTTGCCTTAATTCTCTGTGGCTGCGCACTTGGGCTGTTTCCCTGCTGCCCTGAGACAGCTGGGGCACTGATGGGAGAGTGTGTGTGAGGGAATGGGCTCAGTGCAGGGGTGGCTGCAGGCACAGGGTAATAGACTCCCATGCTGTGCCTGTCACTTGGGGGGCTGAGCTGAGCCTGCAGCTCCCTCTGCCAAAGGACAAACACCAAACAGTGGCAGTCCCTGAGTGCTGGGAGCTCCTGTGCAGCCCCAGCTGCCTGACTCTGGCAGGGCACCTGAAATGTGCTGGGGCTGTGGCAGCGGTGCCTGCGGGGCTCATTGTTCTCATTAGAGCAGTCGGTGCTCTGAGTCAGCAGCTTTGGGTTTGTCACAGCCTGTGCAGCTCTGTGGTGCTGAGCAGTGGGGCTGGCCCTGACCCTGCTGCAGGGGGCTGTGGGGTTTGAGCCTGGGCTCAAAGGCACCACGAGTTGTGCTGTCCCTTGAGCCTGGCGGGAGCTGTGTCTGTGTGAGCTGGAGGACAGCCTCCCTCAGGGACCCCTTCCAGCCCCTACCCTGTGCCATTCAGGGCTGTAAAGATGAGCCTCGCTGCTGCTGGCCAGGCTTCATGGTCTGGTCCTTCATCATCCTCTTGTCTGGATTACAGGAGGTGGAAAGCGTGGTGGGAGGAGGCTCTCTTTGATGGGGACATGTTGCGAGGCCTCCCTGTGGCTGCAGATCCAGCCTTCCTCTCCTTCCAGCCCTTGAGTGGAAGCTTGTGGGTCATCCAGGACCTAAGTGTGTCTGCAAGTGAAGAGGAGGAAAGCTGGGCAGCCACAGTTTCCACTGTGGAAGCAGAGGCTGCTTCCTGCAGCAGCTCTGCTGTCCACACAGCAGACAGTGCAAAGCAGGGTGCCAGGCCCAGGCCCCGTGGATGTCCCTTGTCTGGGATGACTGCTGCTCCCTCTGCCCTGCCTTGCTCCAAGGGGATGAACTGTTTGGGGACGTGTGGAGCCATGGAATCATGGGTTTGGGTTGGCAGGGACCTTCAGGTTCATCTCATTTCAACCCTCCTGCCATGGGCAGGGACACCTTCTGCTCTCCTGGGTTGCTCCAAGCCCTGTCCAACCTGGCCTTGGACACTGCCAGCCACAGCTTCTCTGGGCAGCCTGTGCCAGGGCCTCCCCACCCTCTCAGGGAAGGATTTCTCCCTAATATCCAGTCCTTGGGCTGAAGTTTGGTACCACTGGGACAGGAGTCAAGGTTTGCTCTCCTTGCACTGGGCAGGGAGCGATGGGGCTGCGTGGAATGGGACAGACATCCCAGAGCCCTGGATGGGTGATTTGGTACAAATTGTTGTGTCTGCTTGTCCCAGTACACAGCTCTGGATGCTGCTCAGAGTTGTCAGTGTCCTGGCTGGTGTGTGCACACCCCTGAGCCCACTCATGCACCCTCCCCGGGAACGGGAGCAGCAGATAGAGCCTTAAAAATCTGGATGCTAAATCTCTAGAAGAGGATTTTCTTCCCACCTCCTGCTTCTGGTCTGTGCCTTGCCCTCTGCAGGGCTGGCTCCCTGGGGGCTCAGCAGTGGCCCGGGCTGGCTCTGCCTCAGGCAGGAGCTGCTCAGCCCTGCTGGGATCACAGTGCCAGGGGGACGCCGGGCTGACCCTATTGTGCTCAGAACAGCAGACAAACGAGGCTGAAGCTGCAGATCTGTGGCTGCCAGCAGGTCAGCAGTTTCACTTGGACACTCGGCCTCTTTGTGGCGGTGAAAAGGCGGCCGCAGGTTGGGATGGGCTCCATCCCCCTTGCCGTGCCCAGCCTGCTCCCCACCAGCTGTAACTGGACCCTGGGACCGCCTGGCTGGGTCCTGCTGTCCCCAAACCCTCCTGGGAGCCTTGGTGAGGAGCTGGGGAGGGGAGCAGGAGCCGGTGTAAAGCGCATCCTTGCGTCTGAGGGATGCTGAATGGGGATTCACAGCCCAGCCCTGCTGCCAGGTTCCTCCCACCGGCTCCTGCCTCCCTCTGCTCCTACTAACCCACTGCCGGGGCCCCTCGCTGCCTGGCAGCAGCGGAGATGTCTGCTGGTATCCTTCCCCGAGCATCAGATGGAGAGGAAAACACAGGGTGGAGTCAGCTCTCTCGCACAAAGGAAATGTTGAGGTATCGTTTCTGCCTTCCGTGCGTTTTTTAGGTGGCTGGGGAGAGATTAAACAGGATCTTAACACATTCACAGCCCCCTTCCCACCTCATTTTCCTGTGAATCTGTTGCTGTCATGGTATCTTTCGGGTGATATTTTTAGCTTTGCCTTTTCCTTTTTTTTTTTTTTTTTTTTTTTTCCCTCCTCTCCTCGTATCAGGCTTTTGAAGGGAAACACGTTTCTATGGGAGAACAGAGTGAGCCATTTCACGAGACATTTTGTTATGGGCAGAAGGGCCGGGAAATCTGATTGTGTGTTTGAAATGACACATTCCCCTTTGTAATCAGCTAATCGGCCTGCCTGGGGTGAGTGCCAGCAGCCAGGCGGCCGAGGTGGGGGATGGACCAGCCCCTCACATCCTCCCCCCGGTGCTTCTCCACCAGACCATCATCCCCAGGTGGCCACACATGAAGGGCCTGGGGGTCCTGCAGGTTTTTCTCTCAGTGATCCCCTGGGAAGCAGGTGGGTGCTGGCGTGAGGTGCACTCTGGGTCTGGCAGTGTCAATGCAGCAGGTCGTGGCACCTGAGAAAGCTTTGGTGGTGCTGAGAGGGCTTGAGGTGGGACAGAGGGGGTAGGACAGCTGGGGCTGTGCTCACTGTGGGAAGGTGCCGTTTTTGACAAGGATACAGACTCATATTACATGGTGATGATGAACTTTGGCGGGGGAAAATCCCAGCCCGAATTCTCAGCAGTATTTCCCTTTAGGAGATTTACTCAAGTCCTGATAGGTGAAGGTCCTGTGGAGTGACCTGGCCAGAATAAGAGAAGCTTCCTAGGAGAGGGCTCAGCTGGCTTGGGTCTGCACATCCCTGCGTGGGGCAGGAGCTGTTACCTCTGCAAATTCCCTGGGGCTGTTCTCCAGGGAACCAAGGAATGCTTCCTGCTGCTAGGGCATGGTGGCCATGGGAGCATAACATCTCTGGGAAGTGTCCAAGGCCAGCCTAGGTGGAACTTGGAGCATCCTGGTCTAGTGGAAGGTATCCCTGCCCATGGCAGGGGGTGGAATAAGATGGGCTTTGAGGTCCCTTCCAACCCAAACCTGGGTTCTGGGATTCTATGGGATGAGTAAATTCCTGCTTGTCACCTTGGTCTGGTGTAAGACCCATCTCTAAGAAATGCAGCTGACTTGGGGTGACCAAGGCAAGGGCCACAGGATGTGGAGAAGGTGCAGCTGCCCGTGCTGTGTGGGGACAGGGTCACTCTCAGCCCTGCTGGCCACCTCCACGCTGCTGACAGAGCTCAGTCCCACCCCGGGCAGGCCTGGGAAGGCCATGGTGGTGTGCTCCATGGACTCCTCTGTGTCTCCAGGTGCACTCCCTGCCCTGTGTGTGCTGCTGCTCTGCTGGAGGGGACACCCCGAGCCCTTGTCCCTTGGCTGGGCCCATCAGCAGCTTTGCAAGGCTCTGGTTTCAATCGGAGCGAGCCGGAGCAGCGCAGGGCTCCCTGCTGAGCCCGGCCAGCAGTGCCACCACCCGTGTGCCACCAGGCCCCAGCTGTCCCCAGGCAGGCCTGTCAGGGCCAGGCTGGCTGGCTGCAGTGACGAGGGGTGACAATGTGTGTCACTGTGGGATGTTGTGAGCCCGGGGCAGTGTCTGTGGCCGGGGTTGCTGTCCCCAGCAGGCTGGCAGAGGCGCCTGGCAGGAGGTCAGGCCACGGTCTGGTGTGGGCTCCTGCTCTGGGCAGCTGCTGGCTGTGGGCAGGAGCGAGCAGGGCTGGGGGAGGCCTCACTGCCACTGCCCCTTCGTTAGTGTGACCCTAATTAGTGCAGTGTCTCACATCCCAAAACAGCCACGGCCCGCAGCCTGCAGGGCAGCCCCGGTGGCCTCTGAGGGCAGCAGGGATGGCTGGGCTCACTGAGGCTCACAGCAGGGCAGGGCTTTGTTTGGCAGTGGCAGCACGGGCAGGCTGGGCAGTGCTGAGGCTGCAGCCTCCATCCTCCCTCGCAGCAGGAGCAGGGGGCAGCCCTGGGAGCCTCGGCTGCTGGGGCCATACTCCCCCTTTGGGGTCTGTGGAAAGCTGGGCTGCTCTTGCACCTGCCTGCCCATCTCTGCTTGGGCATCTATTGACCCCCCCCTTGAGCTGGGATGAGGGAAATCTGAGCACACAAACCTGGAAGCAGCACGGAGCACCCACAGAAATCATTGGGCTCCACAGAGAATGAGCAGGGCCACAGAAGCTCTGCTGAAGCAGGGAGAGAATCCCACAGATCCCTGTGTGACCAGTGTCTGCTGCTGGAGGCCAGTCTGTGAATTAGCTCAGCCTGCTGGGGCACCCCTGTGTCCTGCTGGACAGACAGAGCTCTTCTCAGAGGTCTCTTGGTCTGCTCTGGCTCCTCAGCCTCTGAGCAGGGGCATCTTCATGAGCAGAGGAGGGCAGGTGAAGGAGAGGGGGGTTTGTCTGGGCTCTGGGATGGAGTGATGTGGGCACATACCACGGGGACAGCAGCCCCAGCACAGCAGTGGCACCCCTGACTCTGTGGACAATCACACTGGGACACACATCCAGCCCCAGAGCTCAGGCCCTGACAGTGGCCCTGGGTGCCTGTGGGTGTTGCTATGTTCGTGCCTGCATGTTTTAGTTTTGGGAATTCTATTCTCAGGCACAGTCTTGAGGCACAAAGTCACGTTCTGTAAACTACCAAAGCTCCCACATCTGTTCCCAGAGGAGGGGCTTCGGTGATGGTCTCTGGAAAACGACCAGTGGTTCCCAAGGGTCCCACCTCTGGGGTGGGCACATCTGTAAATGTACAAAAAAAGTCAAGAAAATAAAGGAGGGGTCTCTTGCTTGCAAGAGCTCCACGCAACCTCTTTGATGCACTCCCTGCCTCGTTCCTGTGCGTCCCCCACAGCAATAGGGGGTTTGTCTGGGCTCTGGGATGGAGTGGTGTGGGCACATAGCACGGGGACAGCAGCCCCAGCACAGCAGTGGCACCCCTGACTCTGTGGACAGTCACACTGGGACACACATCCAGCCCCAGAGCTCAGGCCCTGACAGTGGCCCTGGGTGCCTGTGGGTGCCCCCAGCGCTGGAGCTGGGCACAGGGGGGTGCCCTGTGTGGCCACCCAGCCCTGCTCCCCACAGCCCAGCACAGCTCAGCCAGTGAAAGCACATGGCTGGGAAGGAATCTGTGCCCGCTGGGCAGGGCCAGCCCACGGTGACAGCCTGCCTGTGCTCCTGCAGGGTGACACAGGACAGGGCCACCTGCCTGTGCTCCTGCAGGGTGACACACGACAGGGCCACGGGGGTGGCAGCAGCAGCACCCCCTCCTCTGCACCTTATCTCTCATGCAGATAGATCACCTGGGGGGTTCTTCCCTTGGAGGTGCTGGAGCTCAGGGCCTTGTTGGGTCAGGTTTTGTGTCTTGGCCCAGCAGAGGAGCAGCTTTTGTGCCTCCTGGGGAAGCTGCTGTGGGTCGGTGCTGCTCAGGGCGGGCCTGGCTGCACACAGCTGATGTCTGCTCATGGAGAGTGAAAGGATTTTGCTGAACCCGTGGCAGAGATGGGAGCTTTGCATAGGCCTGCTTTGCTTCTGCCTGGGGGGAGGCTGGGCCTTGACTGTCCGAGGATGTTTGAAAATTAACCCCTGGAAAAGTGGGAGGCGTCCCTGCTGTGCCACACCGTGCTGTGCTTCCTCCTCCTGGCACTGCAGTGCCACTGGGCAGATTCTCCTCCTCCCTGAGGTGCACTTGTCACCTTAAAAGAGGCTCTGGGAATGCTGCTGCAGGCTGGGGCTGGCCCTGCTCGCTGCAGGTTCTCCTCCTGCCCTGGGGGGCTGCTTTGGGGGTCCCTCACCACTGCCCTGCCCAGCCCCAGGCGTGGGTGACAAAGGGGTGGCACAGATGGCCTGAGAGGACACCTCGGGCCGTGCCCAGGGGATGTGGTGGCACTCAGAGGTGTGTGGGCTCTGCAGCAGTGCTGTAGTAAATATTTGCTGTTCTGCAGGAGGGAGCGGGGCTGCCTGCACATTGGGAGGGCAAAACGACTCTACAGCAACCCACAGCCCCCATTTCCAGCAGGGAGCTTTGTGTGGAATCCAAACACAGCCCTGCAGCCGGGCAGGCACCCTCTGGTGACAGCTGTAGCTGTCCTGAGTGCTTGCCATCATCTCTGGGAAGGACTTCTCCCTTCTTTTTAACCAAATCTGATTCCTTCTTTGCAGGTTGTAAATCGTGCCCAAGCCCAGCGCTGAGAGCAGCCCCTGGAAGCAGCGTGAGTTTATCCTGAAAGCTTTTGTTCTCCTTTCCACTTCCCACATGAGGTTGAGTGGGTTTTGCAGCACAGAAAAGGTTGCTCAGCACGGAGAGGTGCTGCAGGGAGAGGCTTGTCTGCCAGGAACCCCTGGGAATCTGGCCTGCTCCCACCAAAACACTCAACTGCTGGGCTTGGGCTTGTTGTGGCTTTCTTTGTGTTGGGATTGCTTCCTGGTTTGGCTGGGGCTGGGGCAGCAGCCTCTTTGCCAGGGAAAGGCTCCCCCAGGCTGCCCCAATCCCTGTCCCCTGGCAGAGCGGGTTTGGGGTGTCACACTCAGCACAGGGGTCCCCACTCTGTGGTCTCTGTTGTGAGGAGGATCTGAGGAAGGCAGCGTGTCTGCAAACCAGCTGGGGTGTTCTGCTGCCTGTGGGTCCCTGGGCTCACTGGGCCTGAGGTGCATCCCAGGAAGGCTGGCACGGCTGGGCAGCTGGGAGCAGAGCATGGGAGAGGTCTGAGCTGCAGAATTCAATTGCTGTGATGCTTGGAAGAGTCGAGGGCTTGTGGTCCAGACTCCAGCTGGATGGATTGCTCCATCGCAGAGCCATGCTGCACAGCACACTGACATCCATGTGAAACCAGATGTGAGCTGCTTCCAGTGGCCAGTGAGGGCTGGGGAGGGCTGTGGGGACGAGGTCCTGCTTGTGGTTTGGCTCTCTGAGCTGAGGTGAGCCTGGGCAGAGCTGCAACATGAGCTCAACATGACCCTCAGCCTGGGCTGAGGAGGGAGGACGACGTCCTTATCTGAAGATTGGGATGAGGAGCTCCCTAGCTGCACCCCGCTGTCCTGGCTCCTCCCCAGGTGACAGAAGCGTGTGGCAGTGTCCAGCACAGGGCTCAGACCCTGCTGCCCACGGGCTTTGGCTCCTGCCCACACAAGGCAATGGGTGCAGGTTCTTCATCCTCTTCATCCAGAGGTTCCACACCCAGAGGGTGCTGGACACTGCCCAGGCTCCTCAGGGAATGGGCAGAGCCCCAAGGCTGCCAGAGCTGCAGGAACATTTGGAAAACACTCCCAGGAATGGGGTGGGATTATTGGGGTGTCTTTTGTAGTGGCAAGGGTTGGATTGCATGATCCTTGTGGGTTCCTTCTGCTCAGGATATCCCATGACTGTGGCTGTGGGCAGGGGCTCTGAGTCCCTGCTGGGGGCTGCTCTGATGGGCTGCTCAGGGCTGGAGCTGGCTCTGGCTCACAGCAGGGTAGAGCTCCATGTTTTATGGGCAGTTTCTCAGCAGCTCTCCCCCTGCAGGCACTTTGCAAGGTGCAGGTGTGTAGGGAGAGCCAGGAGAATGGCAGGGATTCCTGTCCTGCCTTTCTGTGCCCAGGGCTTTGGGAGTGGAGTGACCAGGCTGGAGTTGGTGGAGGCAGAGCTGCAGGCCCAGTGTCAGTGATGGATTTCATGTGCTCCTGCACGGCCTCAGGGTGCCCTGGGCTCTGTACCTGGGAGGCTGGGTACCCTCTGGGAGTGTTCTGCCCCTCGATGGGCTGCAAATCCCTGCTGGGGTGGCATGAGGAGCAGGAGGACATGTGCCATCCCCAGGTGACCCCAGGTAGCCAGCCAGCCCCTTGCCCTTGCCCAGGTGGTGGCTTTGATGGCCCAGGTGCAGCTGGGGGCCCTGGCCCAGCTCTGGGTGTCTTTGGTTTCACAATTCCCCCTGTGGCTGGTGGGTGCTGGGCCTTGGGGCAGCTGCAGCAGAGCTGCTTTGTGTCTCTGCACTCTGGGCAGGCTCCCCCAGCCTGTGCCCATCCCCTGCAGGTCCCAGGTTCCCCACAGGCCTGGGCAGGCAGATCCTTGCCAGCACAGCTGGGCCCAGCTGCTGCTGTGTGCCCAGGGAGGTGCCCCTGCTGCAGGAAGGCTCAGTGACACTTGGGTGACACAGGGATTGTGCTGGCAATGAGCTGCTCCTGTCTCTGGACCCCAGCAGCTCCCTCACAGCTGGTGCTGGCTCCCACCTCCTGGGCAGGGTTCCTGAGGGGTGGGGGCTGATTCTGTGGGAGCTTGCTTGGAGAACACAGTCATCCCTCAGCTGGCCTGATGGTCACTGTGGGTCCCTTCCAGCTGAGCTGCCCTATCCTCCTCAAAGTGGTGCAGAAGGTGTCACCTTGGGGAAAATGACACTTTGTCACCACTTCAGACCCTGACAGGGCCCTTGTGGGGCTGCAGAGCAGAGGATGATGATGGTGGGGAGAGTGCTTGGCCCTTCCTTTGGATGGAAGGAGAGGATGGGAGAAGGCAGGGCTGAGCCTGTGCCAGGACTGGGCTCCTTTTGGTGGCTTCCCTTGCTCTGGGTACAGTTCCCCTCCTCGAGCTCCTCTCCTCTTCCAGCCCACTGCTCTTCCCAGGGTGTCTGGCCTTGTGCTCCTGCCCAGGGAGCAGCTGATCTCCCCTGGCTGCCACATCCCAGCACCAGGCAGCTGAACCTGTGCTCTCTGCCTTCCTCTGCAGGCAGGGAGGAGGGTGGGAGCAGCTCTGCCAGTCACTGGCAGGGGAAGAGCATTCCCTGGTGGGGGGTGTTCCACAAGGGCTGCAGCAGCCCTGCCTGCCCTGGGGTGCAGCCCAGGTGCCTTGCTGGTGCCCCAGGGTGGGCAGTGGCATCTGAGCTGCTCCCCAGGGGCTGGCTGGCTGCTGCCACCACAGCCTTTGGTTCAGCCTCCCTCCCCTGCTGCACCAGAACATTCCAGGGCTCTGCTGCCATCCCTGTGTGAGGGCTGGAGCAGGAGGGGAGGGTCCTGGCCCCTCTCTGGGCTGACTTGGCAGTGCAGCTTTTGGACAGTCACTCCCCATCCCAAAAAGCACGGGGGGGGTCATCAGGGCAGGGCCAGCTCCCGGCCCTAGGCAGAGCCCTGGGGCTGTCAGGATGTGTCCCTGGGGGGGTTCAGTCCCAGAGCTCTGCCCACAGACAACTTTTAATGCCTGCAAAGCTCAGGTGAGCACAGAGCACCTGCTGAGGTGCCCCCTCAGCACCCTGGGCAGGATTAGGTCCCTGTAGGAGGAAGTGGCCCAGGGCACTGCACGGATCCCCTCTGGCCTGAGGAAAGCTCTTGGGCTGTTTTACAGAGCAGCTGGGGGGGGATGAGGCTGTTCTGTGCTCCCTGCCTTCCACCCTTGCTGCAGGACCCTGGCACAGCCCTGGCACAGCCCTGGCACAGGCAGTGGGAGCTGGCAGTGCTGCCTGCGGGTACCAGGGCAGTGCCCTACCTGTCCCTGCCCTGCCCTGGGGCTGCTGCTGCACTTTCCTCTTGATTTGGGGCCCATCCTGGCTGCGAGACATGCCTTGGTCAGCGAGCCTTGCTCTGTGCCACCCCAGCAAACAGGTTTGTGGTATGTGGCAATGTGGGCCCTGAAGGCTGGGGGAGCTGCCAGCTCCCTCAAACTCTTGGGAAAGGCTGGCTGCTGGCCAAAGCCCTGCCTGCCTTGCCTGAGCCTTTAACCTCTTGTGGCACATCCCAGCACTCAGGGGCTGGGCTTCCCCCGTGCTGGGGGCTGCCCACCCCTGTCTGGTCCCTGTGCCCGGCTGTTGGAGCCTCCTTTGCCCAGAGCCAGGCTGGGATCCTGCCCCTGCCCTGCCTGGGCAGCAGGAGCTGGGCTTTCCTGGGGAGATGCAGCTTTGCTGCTGTGATGGCCCCGGGCTCAGCCAAGCCCTGGATGGAGAGCTCTGTCCCCAGCTGGTGTGCCACCCTCCCCTCCTCCTGGCCAAGGGCTTGCAGGGCTGGGCTGGGCTGCACTGGGGATCCCTGTGGGGCTGGGCTTGCAGGGCTGGGCTGGGCTCCTGCCTGGCTGCACTGGGGAGCCCTGTGGGGCAGGGTGGGGAGGAGGAGCTGTCTGCTCTCAGCTCCCTGCAGAGGAGGATTTGCCACCCGGGACTGGTGTTTCAGCAGCTTTTTGGCACAGCAGGGCCCAAGGGAAGTGGAGCTGTGGGCAGCATCTGAGCAGGCCCTCTGTGGGCTGGGGATCTGCAGGATTTGCTCCCAGGGGAACAGCAGAGGCTGGGCTGTGTTCAGGAGGGCCCCTGTCCTGGTGCAGGTGTGCTCTGGGGCATCATCCTCCAGCAGCACCTCTCTGGCTTCTTCCATCCCATTTCCCACAGCCCTTGCTGATCTTTCCTTTATTGTAGGACCCCCCTGTGCAGCAGGCAGGACACTTGGTGGGATCCTAGAGGGTTGGTGGGGCATTGGAGGGAGCTCTGCACGGTGGAGAAGCTTTCAGAGCCTCAGGCCACTGGGCTGGCTGCCTGGAGTGGGAGGTTGGGTCTCCTTGGCACTGGTGTCACCTGTCCAGCTCCCGTGTGCCTGCTGCCACCCAAGGCAGCCGGTGCAGGGACAGCAGTGTCACCCCACCTGCTCCACAGGTGCCACCTTGCTGCAGCCACAGTCCCAGGGGGGGTCAGTGCAGCCCCTGGTGTGGGGCAGCTGGGCTGGGCTGGGCAGGAGAGCTGCCCTTCCCGTGCCTCCCGGCCAGCTTGTGCTTCATGGTGGAGTTTGGGTGGAAAACTGGGGCTGGATGAGTTGGGGAGGATGAGGGAAGGAGAGGGCTGCCCTAAGCCTCTCTGGATTCAGCTCAGCTTTTGTGCAGCAGCCTGCTCAGCTGCAAGTGAGGAGGTGCCCGGGTTGCCGGGGAGACAGAGCCGTGGGATGTGGCAGATGCTGCGGCCGCGGGGAGGATCCTGTCACCCTTTGCTGCCACCAGGGACAGCCCCAGGGACAGGCTCTGAGGTGTGCCAAGAGCCCCAGGTGCTGTGAGCACCCTCCTCAGCCGTCCTGGTGCCTGTGGCTGCCCTGGGTGGTGCCCTGAGGGCAGGGCAGAGCCGGGTGCCTGTGGGTGCTGCTGGTGTGGAGCAGGGCCCACGCTGCAGAGACACCTCCAGGTGTGTCCCTTGTGCCAGCCCAGGCAGGGTGATGCTCTCTGAGGGGACAGGTGGCCTTGCCACCACTCAGCTCACTCCCCTGGTGACCAAGATGGGCAGCCCAGCCTCAGCTCCTGGAAAGTCCAGGCTCCTCTCCTCTTCTGGAAGGGACCAGGGACTGGTGAGCAGCCCAGGCTGGGTGGCACAGAGGGCTCAGCCTGGTGTTGGACCTGGCTGAGCTGCAGCCACCTCTGGCTTTGTGTTGCTGGTCCTGCCTGAAGCTTTCCCAGTTTAGCTGGGAGGGCAGAGTTCTCTTCCTTGAGGTGGTGCCTGTTTCACTCACAGATCTGCTGCTCTTCTCCTATGAACTTGTAGCATTTTCTCCCATGCACCTCCTGGACACAAATTGCTGGGTTGGGGTTTCCCGTGGTGGGGCCAGAGCAGCTGTGGGATCCCTGCTCCCAGTGTAGGGCTCAGGGTGCCTGGGTGGGACCCTCCTCTCAGAGCAGGAGGCTCTGGTGGTTGTCTCAGGCTCTGCCCCCCTCGGGCTCTGCCCCCCTCGGGCTCTGCCCTTGGGTGTGGTGGGGAGGTTTGCTCAGGTTCGCTTTTTGTTTTCCCCTTTATTTATTTATTATTGTGTTTTTTAAGCTGTTCCTGCAGCCCTTCCTTCTCTTGTCATTTAATTGTCCAAGTTCCCTGAGTACTTGTCACCTGCCTGGGGGTAGAATCTGAGACACATCAAAGGCAGCTGAGCTTCTGCAGGTGCTGAGCAGAACATCCTCTGGGAGCTGGGGAGAGATTTAACAGCAAGGAAAAAAAACAACTGCTGTGCTCAGGTTTGTCCAGGAGGGGAGAATGGAAGGGCTGGGGGAGAAGCGAGGGAAAAGCAGCAAGATTTGCTTCCCAGAAAATGTCAGGGAGGGGGTCTTTGTGGGGTGGGGCTGGGGGAGCAGGGGCTGGAGCAGCTCTGCAGGAGCCAAGGGGCTCCGTGCACTGATCCCAGGGCAGAGTTGGTGGCACCCCTGGGCTGGGAGGGCACAGGAGGGCACAGGAGGGCACAGGAGGGGAGCAGAGCTGAGCCCTGCCCTGCCCAGGCTGAGTCACACTGGAGCTGGCAGCTCAGCAGGGGCAGGAGAGCAGCCTGCAGCTTTGTCTTTGGGAGTGATACAAAGCAAAATGGAATAAATCCCAAGCAGTGGCATTGTTTGTGGTGTCAGGCCTGCATCGAGGCAGTGCTTGCAGAGGTGTCTGGCAGAAAAGCCAGGGCCAGCTGCACCTCCTGGGCCTTGGCAGAGCAGCCTCTTGGGCTTCTGGGGGTGCCCTGCCCTGGCTGTGGCCCCCTGAGCCTTGGTGAACCTGCACTCAGGGAACAATGGCTTTTGGGAGATGTTTCTTTTGGTTTAAAACCCTTATAGCAGCAGGCATTTTGTTGCAAAAAATATCTGTACCATAAAAAAAAAATTCCCCAAAATAACCCACCTAAGATATTCTCCTCCACTTCCCTAAAAAAAACCCTTAGGGTTTGATGCTGCTGCTGGGTCAGCCAGCGTGGGATGCTGTGCCCCAGCACATCCATATGGCAGCAGAGATGGATGCCCTGGGGGGACTTTGGGGAGCTGGGGGTTTGGGGAGCAGCCACCTGCAGCTCTCTCCTTGTCCTTTAGTGCCCAGGGGGCAGTGCCAAGGTGGGGAAGCCCCCATGTGCTGGGGGTGCAGTGGTGTCCTGCAGCACTGCTGATCAGTCAGATTTACAGGTGCCAGGTCAAAGGGAGAGCTTGGGTTTGCTCTCCACCTCTGACCTGTGATGGGTCAGAGTCTGCTGGAAACACCAGTGCTGGGGATAGTGCAAGGAAAGCCCCCAGAGATCTGATTCCCAGCTGTGGGTTTCCATGGTTAATGCAGCAGTTTCCTGCTCCTCTTTCCAGCCAGGTAATCTGCCTTCCCTTGGAAGGGAGATGAACAGAAGGATAAATTGCAAAATCTATGGGCCCAAGAAGACATTTGCAAGGGCAGTTCTCTTCCTTGGGGTTGTGCCTGTTTCACTTACAGATCTGCTGCTCTTCTCCTATGAACTTGTAGCATTTTCTCCCATGTAAATGAATTTTGAGGTGTTTGGAGGGTTGTTGGCCTCTGTTGGCTGAGGATGCTCACCTGGAGAAGAGAAGCCTGCAGAGAGGCCTCAGAGCCCCTGCCAGGGCCTGAAGGGGAGAGCTGGAGAGGGACTGGGGACAAGGGCTGGAGGGACAGGACACAGGGAATGGCTCCCACTGCCAGGGGGCAGGGATGGGTGGGATGTTGGGCAAGAATTGTTGGCTGTGAGGGTGGGCAGGCCCTGGCACAGGGTGCCCAGAGCAGCTGTGGCTGCCCCTGGATCCCTGGCAGTGCCCAAGGCCAGGCTGGATGGGTTTGGAGCAGCCTGGGACAGTGGGAGGTGTCCCTGCCTTGGCAGGGGTGGCACTGGATGGGCTCTGAGGCCCCTCCCAACCCAAACCACTGTGGGATCCCAGCCAGCTGGACTGCCTCTTGACTCAGATGATGGTGATGAAGGTGCTTCCATGTGTCCCTTCCCTTCCCCACAGAGCATTTATCAGTTTCTGGAGGCAGCAGCTGGACCTGGGCTGGGAGGGTCCTGTCTGCAAGTGCTGCTCCCTTTCCTGGAGGCTTTGGTGGGGCTGAGCTGTGCAGCTCCGAGTGCAGGGAGCACATCCCAGCAGAGCCCTCCCAGGGACGGGGGAGGCTGCGGGCCCCAGGGGGTTCCCGGGCTGGTTCCCGGGCTGTTCCCGGGCGGTTCCGGGGCTGTCCCCGGGCTGTCCCCGGGCGGTTCCCGGGCGGTTCCCGGGCTGTCCCCGGGCGGTTCCCGGGCGGTTCCCGGGCGGTTCCCGGGCAGTTCCCGGGCAGTTCCCGGGCTGTTCCCGGGCTGTTCCGGGGCTGTTCCCGGGCTGTTCCCGGGCTGTTCCCGGGCAGTTCCCGGGCAGTTCCCGGGCTGTTCCCGGGCTGTTCCGGGGCTGTTCCCGGGCTGTTCCCGGGCGGTTCCCGGGCGGTTCCCGGGCTGTTCCCGGGCTGTTCCCGGGCAGTTCCCGGGCTGTTCCCGGGCTGTTCCCGGGCGGTTCCCGGGCTGTTCCCCGGGCGGTTCCCGGGCGGTTCCCGGGCTGTTCCCGGGCTGTTCCCGGGCAGTTCCCGGGCGGTTCCCGGGCTGTTCCCGGGCTGTTCCCGGGCGGTTCCCGGGGGTTCCCGGGCGGTTCCCGGGCTGTTCCTGGGTGGTTCCCGGCTCCCCTGTGCTGCCGGCTCTGCAGCAGGGCCGGTGCTGCCGGCAGGGCGGTGCGGGCGCAGCGGCTCCTGCGGGATGCTGGTCGCCAAGCAACCGGCAGAGGTGGAGCTTCCCGGGGACCGTTCCCAGCACATCCCAGCCCGAGCCCAGTCTGAGCCCAGCCTGCCCTGGCATTCCCACATCCTCCCAGGCAGCTCGGTGGGAGCTCCTGCTGCCCACACCACCCTGTGCTGGGGCAGGAGAGCACCCCAGGGTGTCCCCCGGGCATCACCAAACCCTGATTTGGGGTTTCTCTGCCCAAGATCCCCCAAATCCTTCCCTGGGGAAGGAAGATGTCTCAGAGCTCTGTTGACCCTTTTGCTTGGGATTCCCCCCTCTCAGCACTCCTCCCCTGCCTGGCTCTGGGGAGCAGGGCCAAGAGGGGGGAGCCCCAAGGCTGCTGTACCCTGAGGCTCCCTGTCCAGGCTAGGCTGGGGATGTGGGTGAGCTGCTGTGGAATGCTGCAGGAGCAGCTTTCCCCTCTGGCACAGCTGTGCCCTGGGTGCCTCCTTAGGCTGTGGCTGTTTTGTGACAGGGACACTCAGGCTGGCACAGGAGGGCTGGCTGTCCCTCTGGTGACCCCAGCCCTGCCTGGGTACGCTGTGGCCTTGGCTGCTGTTTCTCTGTGCCCTTCCCAAGGCCAGGTGTTTGGCTCCTGCAGGTGGGATGGAGCCTTCCCTGTCAGCCTGCAGGGTGGGGAGGGTGTTCTGGGGGTGCCTTTAGCCCCTCAGTTCCTCCCTAGGGCTGGTTCATCGTATGCCATGGCACTGGGGGATGTTGTGTGCTCAGCTTCCTCCCCAGCCTTCTCCTGTCCAGGCAGTGCTCCTTGCTGGCCTGTGCTGGAAGAGCTGAAAGCCCCAGCTGTGCCATCAGACCATGAATTCCCCCTCTCCCCACTCCTGGTGCTGTTCCCCACTCTGCTGACTGTGCAAGCCCTGCCTTTTGAAAGGTCGGTATTTCCCTGGGAGAGGCACATTCCTGGCTTGATGGGGCTGCCTGGGGTGATGGAGGGGACAAGCTGGGCAGCCTCTGGCTGTGCAGGAAGCTCCAGTGGACTCCCAGACCCCTGGGCTCTTCCCTGGAGCAGTGGGCAGGGGTCAGGCAGCCATCAGGGGTGGGTTTGGCTGTGCAGGCACAGGGAATGCCTGGTTTGCTGTGGAGCCTGCCCACAAGGACCTGTCCTTGCTGCACCCACTGCTGCCAAGTGCCACACCCATGGGATCCTGGTGTGCTCTGGGCTGGCTTTTGGGGTCCCTGTGAGCCTGCAGGCTGGGAGGGGAGTGGTGAGCAGCAGGGATGGCTCTGCCTGGGAGCAGAGGATGGTTTTTCACCACTGGTGACAGAGAGAAGCTTCTGCTTGTGCTGCTGGGTGGCTGTCCCAGGGACAGAGTGAGGGGATTGGGCTGGAACTGGAGAGCTCTGGAACAGCATCATCCCTGTGTCACCTCCACGGGCTCTGGGGCTGTGGAGCTGCTGGGCAGGTGCAGCCAAGGCCCTGAGGGCATCAGTGGGGCTTGGCCTTTGGAGGTGAGATGGGAGGGGCCCCTGGGTGCCAAGGACAGCAGGGAAGTCCCCAGGGCAGTGGCAGGCAGGACATGGTCTGCTCCAAGGACGGTGCTGTGACACCAGGGCTCAGTGGTGGCACATGATGGCCGTGGTGGTGCTGCTGGTCCCACCCTGCTCCCCTGGGAGAAACCAGGGGAACTGGGGGCTGCAGAGTCTGCTGGCTCTTCCCTCCCCCTGCCCCGTGGTGCCTGGGCTGCACTTCCATCTGGAGAGGCACTGGGTGCTCGCAGGGGCTGACCCACAGCTCTCCCTCCTGCCAGCTGGGACATCTTCATCTGAGCATTAATGAGGTTGTGGAAGGTGTCTCCTGCCTTCTGAGGGGGCACAGCCACTCATTCCTGCTCTTGTTTACTCAGCTGGGAGGTGTCACTCAGAAGGGTAGGAGTGAAGCCTTGCTTAAAGTGGCCCCAAATTTCCTGTGTCTGGCAAAAGTCCTGCAGTGCCAGGGGGAGCAGGGAGGTGCTGCCTTTGCATCCTGCAGGGCTCAGAGGAGGAGGAGGCGCCTCAGCCCCGTCCCCCTGGGATGCAGCAGAGGTTGTGCTCCTCTTCCCTGGTTTTTCCTGGTGCCAGAAGTGCCAGAGCAAGCTGGAGGGAGGGTTTGGTCTCTGGGGCTGGGCTCTGCCCTGGCTGCTCTGGCACTGGCAGCTGTCATGGTGAGCTGCCATTGCTGCTGACTCCAGCCTGGCTCGGGGGACAGCTCCCTGTCAATTTGGTGGCTCCTTTTCCCCCCCTAACTTTCTCATGATTAATTTCTGACGTGTGGCACGATGCCTCCGGAGCCTCAGGGACGCTGATCTCCACTTGCAGGGTGCACTTTTGCAGAATAAGCTCAAGCTGCCCTATTAACCCCGGAGCAGGGGTTGGCACCGTGGGCAGGAGGTGACTGCCTGTCCCCTGCAGGTGACAATGCCAGGGGGGGCTGGAGCTGTGGAGGGGAGCCCCTGTGCTGCCTGTCAGCAGGGTCAGATGTCTCTGCACTGCCTGGCTCGGGCATGATGAGCGAGCAGATGTCTGGGCTCCTGGCAACTGCTGACATCATGTAAATCCATAATTGCCCAAACACACATTCAACACGTGTCAGGCAGGGCTGGGCTGGCTGCAGGAGAGCAGGGAGCTGGCAGAGCCCCACGCCCCCAGCTCCTGTTGGGTGGTGGATGGAGGTGTCACACAGGATCACTGCCCTCATGTGAGTGAGATCATCCCACCCTTGCTGCCTTTGCTCTCCTGCTTTCCCCCACTTGACCCAATTCTTCCCTTGGCAGCTCCAGCCTGGCTGTCACGCTCCGTGGCAGTGACGAGCCGCTGTCTGCTCTGTCTGCTTCAGTCTGCCTCAGCCTGGCCTTGGCTCCCTTTCCCTGGCTCAGCATCCCTGGGGAGCTGCAGGTCAGCTCAGTGGAGCTGAGCACACCGGCTCGACAGCCCGAGCTGGCCGGGCTGGCTGGGGGCAGGACAGCACCCACCTGTCTGCACAGAGGTGTCTGGAGGCAGCAGCAGGGCCTGGCCCCAGGAAGGGACCGGTCCAGCCAGCCTGGAGGAGCCTTCCTGCCCTCCCTGCTCAGGCAGGCTCTGGGCTGGACCTGTCAGCTGTGCCAGAGGGACAGGAGTGGACGTGTCCCAGCAGTTTCCCTGCCGTGGTCAGTCCATGGAGATTTCCTCCAGCAGCAGGTTCAGACCTCTTGGCTCTTCCCTTCCTGAACTGCAGAATCATTCAGGTTGGAAAAGACCTCCAAGATCATCCAGCCTGGGACTGATCACCAGCTTGTCAGCTAAACTAGCACTGAGTGCCACATCCAGTCATTTCCTGGCCACCTTTAGGGATGGGGACTCCACCACCTGCCTGGGCAGCCCCTTCCAATGCCTGGCAACCCTTTCAGTGAAGAAATTTTCTGAAATGTCCAATCTGGAACTCTGCTGGTGCAACTTGAGTCTGTTTCATCTCATCCTGTCTGTTGTTCCCTGGGAGCAGAGCCCAAGTGCAGGGCCTGAAGTTCCCCTCTGAGCTCCTTTTCTCCAGGCTGAGCCCCTTTCCCAGCTGCTCCAGCTTCCCCCAGCTCCATTCCCTCCTCTGGACACACTCCAGCCGCTCAAGCCTCTCTCTTGTGAGGGGCCCAGAACTGGACACAGCACTTGAGAGGAGCAGCTGGTGCTTCCTGGTGCTGTGCTGCCCTGGGGTGGGACACCTGAGGTCAGGTTGGCAGGACAACCACCTGGGCTGGTGTGAAATCTTCTCACAGGCTGGGGACCAAGGCATCTGAGGTGAGGAGGGAATGCTCACGCTGCCCTTGATGTTCCCAGGGTGATGTTTTTGAGCTCCATACATCCTGCTGGGCAGGAGAACAACGTGCTCTCCTGCTCTGACATCCTTCCCAGAGCTCCTGCCCAAGGGCTGGGAGGGAGCAGGCTTGAGGGTGCTGGGGGCAGTGTGGCTGTGACCCTGCACATGTAGGGGGGACAGGGATGGGTGTGTGGGGTGAGGCTTGGAGGGAATGGGGGGACAATATCTGCAGGGAGGGTGGCATGAGGTGGGTGGTGGTGGCAGGGGAGGAGCAAAGCCTCTCCCACACCCCAATGTCCCTGTGCTCCTGCAGGAACTGAGCCTCTCCCACACCCCAATGTCCCTGTGCTCCTGCAGGAACTGAGCCTCTCCCACACCCCAATGTCCCTCTGCTCCTGCAGGAACTGAGCCTCTCCCACACCCCAATGTCCATCTCCTCCTGCAGGAGCTGAGCCTCTCCCACACCCCAATGTCCATCTCCTCCTGCAGGAACTGAGCCTCTCCCACACCCCAATGTCCCTGTGCTCCTGCAGGAACTGAGCCTCTCCCACACCCCAATGTCCCTGTGCTCCTGCAGGAACTGAGCCTCTCCCACACCCCAATGTCCCTGTGCTCCTGCAGGAGCTGAGCCTCTCCCACACCCCAATGTCCCTGTGCTCCTGCAGGAACTGAGCCTCTCCCACACCCCAATGTCCCTCTGCTCCTGCAGGAACTGAGCCTCTCCCACACCCCAATGTCCCTGTGCTCCTGCAGGAACTGAGCCTCTCCCAGCACCCCAATGTCCATCTCCTCCTGCAGGAGCTGAGCCTCTCCCACACCCCAATGTCCCTGTGCTCCTGCAGGAACTGAGCCTCTCCCACACCCCAATGTCCCTGTGCTCCTGCAGGAACTGAGCCTCTCCCACACCCCAATGTCCATCTCCTCCTGCAGGAACTGAGCCTCTCCCAGCACCCCAATGTCCCTGTGCTCCTGCAGGAACTGAGCCTCTCCCACACCCCAATGTCCATCTCCTCCTGCAGGAACTGAGCCTCTCCCACACCCCAATGTCCCTGTGCTCCTGCAGGAACTGAGCCTCTCCCACACCCCAATGTCCCTCTGCCCCTGCAGGAACTGAGCCTCTCCCACACCCCAATGTCCCTCTGCTCCTGCAGGAGCTGAGGCTCTCCCAGCACCCCAATGTCCCTGTGCTCCTGCAGGAACTGAGCCTCTCCCACCCCCCAAATGTCCCTGTGCTCCTGCAGGAGCTGAGCCTCTCCCACACCCCAATGTCCCTGTGCTCCTGCAGGAACTGAGCCTCTCCCACACCCCAATGTCCATCTCCTCCTGCAGGAATTGAGGTGCCCGTGGGATGCAGTGCAAGGCCAGCAGGGAACTGCTTTGCTGTAAACAGAGAACAGCAGGAGAGATTGGGATTGTCTGGGAAAAGTCTTGGAGGGTAAAGTGCCCATCTGTGTGAGTGACCTGAGGAGCACTGAGGGAACAGTTGGACCTGAGGAGGGAACATGGAGAGCGGGACTGAGAGGAGCGTGCAGGGATGAGTGCTCAGAGAAAGTTCTGCAGCAGAGGGCAAAGTTCAGTGCTGTGATCACAAAGCTGTGCTATCCCAGCTGACAGGAGCCAGGCAGAGAGGAGCAGGCAATCCCCAGGTCTGTGCAGCTGCAGGCAGCAGGGCCTGTTCCCTTGGGGAGCAGCCAAGGCCCTGCAGGCAGGAGGAGGAACCCAAGGTGTGGGGCTGAGCCCAGGTGGACACAGAGGAGCTGCTGGGGCTGCAGGGTCCCCCCTGGGCAGCTCCACAGGGCTCTGCAGCCCTGCTGCTCTCCCAAAGTCTCTGCATCAGCCCTGGGAAGGACCAAGGCTGGAACCTGACAGAGCTGAGCAGGCACTTCCCACTCGGGCTGGCATCGGGTGGGACAGTGGCTGTAGGGGACTGCTCTGACCCACCAGGGCTGTTGGTTTCTCTGTGCAGGACTGAGCTGTCACTGCCACCAGGTCTCTGCAGGGCTGGTCCCTGGGGGGGTCACAGAGGCCTGGGGACAGTGGGGAGCTGCAGAGCTTCATGGAGGGGAAAGGCAGAAGGAGCTTTGCCCTGGCTGCTCAGGACAGGGACAACAACAGCCCAGGGCTGGAGGGAGGGAGGATTGCTGAGATGGAGAACAACTCTCCAAGCTGAGGAGGATAAAGCCTTGGTGCAGGTGGTGGTGCAGGAGAGGAGTTATGGAATCCCAGACTGGTTTGGGTTGAAAGGGACCATAAAGCCATGGGCAGGGACACCTTCCACTGTCCCAGGCTGCTCCAAGCCCTGTCCAACCTGGCCTTGGGCACTGCCAGGGATCCAGGGGCAGCCACAGCTTCTCTGGGCAACTGTGCCAGGGCCTCCCCCTCCTCACAAGGAAAAACTCGTCCCCAGTATCCCATCTAACCCTGCCTTGTCCCAAGCCCCTCTCCAGCTCTCCTGGAGCTCCTTCAGGCACTGGAAAGGGCTCTGTGCTCTTCCCAGAACCTTCTTTTTTCCAGGCTGCAATCCATTCAGCTATTCTGAACCAACCCAAGAGCTTCACAACTCTTACTTGGGCATCTTTCCCTGTCCTTCCTGGGCTCAGATGCCCTCACCTGGGGCTGTAAGAGCTGCCCACAGGTACAATCCTCTCAGGGCCTTGGCCCGTCCTGGTGCTGTAGCTCAGAGTGAGGTCAGAGGCTGTTCTGCACCCTCAGGGCGAGGCCAGGCCAGCGCTTCCCAGCCTCTGCTTTCCTCCTGAAGGACTTTGCAGAGCAGGTGCCCTGTGCCAAGCTGAATCCTGACACTGGGGAGGGGTTTAGTTGCATTTTGCAAGTCATTGAGGAGTTCTCTGGGTGTTTGTTGTGTCTGAGCACTTGGATGCCAAAGGATTCTCCTCACTTCTGTGAGGACACAAATGCTGTTGCTGTAAATTTGTACAGAAGTGAGACTGGGAAATGTTTTCTGAGCAGAGCAGAGTCACAGCCAGGTAAGAAAGGTTGTTCCAGGCTGAACCTCCTGCCATCCATCTCTGCCAAGGCTGCTGTGGGCCAGCCCAAGGGGGATGTCTGGCCATGGTCCTTCCCTGGATGCTATTCCTGGCTCCTGTTCCATCTCCTTTGACACCTTTTAGTCCTTTTGTGTGTCTGTGAGATTCTTCAGAGGATGGAAATTTCCAAGTTCCAGTTTCCCTGCAGCAGCTGGAACCCAGCTAAGCCACATGTGTGCTGTGGGCTCAGGACAGAGTTTCAGACCCTCAGGTTCAGGGGTGGGTGCTGTGGGCAAGCCTGGAGACTCTGGGGGTTTGTGCAGGAGGGGTCTGGGTGTGTTGGCTGTGTGGTGGTGACACTGCATCAATGTGGATAAACCACACCTTATAAACACATCCTGAACTGCAGAGAGGCAGGGAAAGCAGCTGGGCAGGGCTGATCCCTGCTCAGAGACAACCAGGAACCTCTAAAGGGTGTTAAGCAGGAGGGAGTGGGGGTAGAGCCATCCCCAGGGTGGGATGTGGGCACTTCTCACACAGCAGCACTGGGGCTGAGGGGTCCCAGCTCCTGGGGGGTGTGGGGAGCTGATGGGGGCTGGGAGCTTGTGGGGCTGTTTCCCTGTCCGGGAATGCCTGAGATGGCAGCTGGGTGTAGGATGAGGCTGGTCCCAAATGCCAACATCCCCCACCTGGGAGAGGGACAGGGAGGGTGCCTTGCCGTGACTGGGCCCCAGGTGCCTCAGTTTCCCCTGTCAGGATGGGGTGAGCTCAGGGAGGGGACACAGGGAGGACAGTCCTGTCCCCCAGCACGAGGCCAGTCTGGTCCCCAGAGTCCCCCTCCCGAGCAGGGAGAGCCATGGTGCAGGCCAGGGCCGTGTTCCCAGTGCTCCAGGCACCCCTGCCCTGCCCTGAGCTGTGCCAGCCCTTGGGCAGTGGGGCAGCCCCTTCCAGCAGGGCCCCCAGCACTCCCCTCCTTCCCTGTGGCCATGCCAGAGTGTCCAGGGAGGGATGTGCCCAGGGCTACTTCGGGTGACGTTTTTTTCAATTGATTTTCCAGCCTTTCCAGCACAGCAGGGATTGGCTTTCCCCTGCCTCCACCCCAGCTTTATTGCTACTCAATTAATGAGGAACATGTTGGTGCTTGAAGTCAGAGGCTGTATCAGCAGCTCTCTGCCTTCCCCCGGGTTCCCAAATGCCTCCAAAAGGATGGCTGGCAGCTTTGCCAGGGTGATGGTGCAGAGCCCAGTGCCTCTCTGCCCCCGCAGCATCCTCTGCTGGCCTCTCAGGCCTTCCTGGGCCACTGAACTGAAACCAAAGGCCAGTTCAGCCCTGCCTCTTCCAGGCCTTGAGCTGTGTCCCGCTGTGGTCCGAGGGAGCTGGCTCTGCTGCCCTGCCTGAGTCACCAAACCATGCTGCAGGTGGCAGTGGGGGCTGCAGGCAGTGCCCTCCTGTGCAGGGTGGCATCACAGCGAGGTGAGGGAGCCGTGCCCTGGGGTCAGCAGGAGCAGGGCAGGGCTCTCCAGCAGCACTGCCAGTGCAGGGGCTCGGCTCAGCGCTTGCCTGGGGGGCACTTCTGGGGCAGGGGGAGCACCTGGGGGGCTCCCAAGCTGCTCCTTCCCCCAGGAGGTGCTCGGTGTGGTTTCTTGGTGGGTGACGGGCTGCAGGACCAGGCCCATCTCCATGGGATGGCTCAGGGGTCGGTGCTGGGCCCCAGGAGCTCCCTGTTGAGCTGTGGGGTTTGGGCAGCCCTGCAGTGTCCCCCCCGTGCCCTGCAGGCAGGGATGTGCCGGGTGTCACGCTCGGCCCTTCACCCCGGGCAGGGCCGATGAAAGAGCCTCTGTTCAGCCTCCGGGACAGCCTGGGGCGAGGGGGTGCTGGGCTTTGAGGTGCGTTTGCTGCCCCGGGACCCAGGGCAGGGCCGGGTTACCTTGGGATTAAAATGTGCAGCCAGCTCTCCTTCCCCGCCGGGCGTGCGCAGGGAAGGATCCCGGCAGGAGCGGCCGGCCCGGGATGAGTCAGGTGTTTGCGGGGATGCGGGGCGATGGGGCTGGCACCGGCAGCCCCGGGGGACGCTCCGGGCACGCCCAGGAGGTAACCCAGCTCCCGGCTCCCATCCCATCCCGGCTGCGGCTGCAGTGCACATCCATCCATCCATCCATCCATCCGTCCGTCCGTCCGTCCGTCCGTCCGTCCGTCCGTCACTGCGCGGGGCGTGGGAAGAGGCGGCTCTGCAGAAAGCGCTGCCTCGGACGCAGCGGCAGCCGGGCGGGATGAGCGGCGCCGGAGCCATGGGGAGCTGGCAGACAGGTAGGGAGGGCCCCAGGGGCACTGCTCGGCCCTGCTGCTGCTGCTGCTGCTGCTGCTGCTGCTGCTGCTGCTGCTGCTGCTGCTGCCGCTGCCCTGGGCTGCAGCCAGCAGCCGGTGCCTGGGCACGGCTGGGGGGGATGCGGCTCCCGGAGCCTGGGGGCGGTGGGGATGCTTGGACTTGATCTCAGAGGTCTTTTCCGAACTTGGCGGGTCTGTGATTCTATGACAGGGCACTTTTACAGCTCGGGACTCTGCGGGTCTCTGCCCCTGCCAGTCCCCCTGAGGAGAGCAGGGTTCGGTCTCCAGGAGCAGGGGGTCCCCCGTGTTTGTGATGCCCCCCTTCGCCATAAACAGCTCAGGGGATTCTCTGGCCCTGCTGCAGAGCAGCACAGGAGAGCTCTCAGGCTGCACTGCAGAATGGTTTGGGGATTTGTGTGTCCCGTGGCAGGGGGTGAGGTCCCAGGGAGCCCAAGGGTGGCACTGGAGCCCAGGGGTGGCACTGGAGCCCAGGGGTGGCACTGGGGCTCAGGGGTGGCACTGGGGCTCAGGGTGCTGTGTGCTGCCAGGGCTTTGGAGGGAATTTGCTGTTCCTGTGTCCCTGGAGGATTCCCAGGACACCCCACCAGGCTCCCCCCAGGTTCCCAGGCTGGCTGCAAGGCACTGCCTGTGCTCCTGTGCCCTCCCAGCCCAGCCCTGCCCGCTCAGGGTGCTGGCTGCCACAGCCCCGGTGAGCATCTCCGTTCTGCCTGGGGGCTGGCAGGTCCCTGGCTCTCTGCCCTGTGCCGTGCAGCCACTGCCAGCCCCACGGGCTGCCCCCGTGGCCGGGTGTCTCTGTGGCAGCACTGTCCCCCAGTGGGAGCCCACGATGAGATGGGGGCTTTGCTTTCACCATCCTCCCCACGGGCCCTTGGCAGGGGTGAGGGAGGAGGTCCCTGGGTTGTCACCCATCCCTGTGCTCCCCACTTGAGCTGCAGCGGGTGGAGCCCAGTTCGGGCTCTCAGCAGGGGGCTGCTGCCTGCCTGTGGCCGGGAGGCTCCGGAGGTGAAGCCTCATGGATGGGCAGAGCCTCCACAGGGAGCGAGGGGCATAATGGGGAGCCCAGGAGAACAGGGGGATGCTCAGCCTTGCAAACCAGCCTGGCAGCAGGGAGGGGGAGAGCAGGCTGCAGGGAAGGGGAGGCTCTGGGAGAGGAGCGCTGCAGAGGCTGGAGCTGGGATATGCTGGGAAAGTGCTGGGGCAAAGCAGCTGGGAAATCCACACTCAGGCTTGAAGAGAAGGAGGAGGAAAATAGCAAGGGGAGGAGGAGCAGGCAGGGAGATGATGGGAGGAGATTCCAGGCATGACAGGCAGGTCTGCCTCTGATCTGCTCAGGCTTCCTTTGCAGTCACCATTCCCAGGTGCCTATTCCAGTAGCCTGGAGCTCCAGCCAGCTCCAGCCCTCTTCCCTGAGGAGAGCATCCCCCAGCCCTGGGCTCCAGCTGCAGCATGACCAAGGAAACTGGAAACCAGGCTTGTGCTGGAAACCAGCCCTTGCTGAAAATTAGCCATTGGGCACCCGGCTGTGGGTGCCAGGAGGAGCCCTTTGGCCACTGCCCTGCACAGGGCAGGGTCTGGGGGTCTGTGCCTGCTGCCTCCAACAGCCTCAGCCTGGGATTTGCTCCAGTGGGACAGGCATGAGCAAGGCTGGGGGCTGGGATGTCACAATTCCACACAAATGAATGACACTCACACGCTGAGATGTCCAAGGTAAAAAGGAGCAGTTTATTTACAGACCTGGACATTTATAGAATTCCAACAGTGACCGTGGATTGGAGGATGGAAATTATCCTCTCCAACCACACTGGTCAACCCAACAGTCCATCAATTCTCTCCTATTCCAGAAAGGAATGCAAAACAATCATTATTGACATGAAAAGTGTGTGAGAAACTCCATTGCAAAAAGTAAAACATCAGAAGGCTGAAAAAACCACTGGGAAGCCTGGTGCCCAGTGGGATGGGGTCCTACTCCCACTCTAGGATGTATTTAGAAAGAAATAACTTCAGAACTCCATCAAGTTCACTGCAGTTGTGGTGTAAACCTCTTTTACAGGTTTGTGACAGCAGGTACTTCAGTGAAATCGTCCCTTTGGCAGCACTCTGGGCCCTGTGTCCTTTCTGAACCCGTGGCCCCACTCTGGGGTCTCTGCTGGGGCAGCAGGAGCTGAGCTTGCACTGGGGAGGTGCTGTGGGATGGGCAGGGCTCCGTGGCTGCTGCTCCCTGTCTGTGCTGTGCAGCCCCCTCCCCTCAGGGACAGCTCCTGCCCAGGGCACAGAGCTGCTCCCAGGGCAGCATCTCCTGCTGCAGCTCCTGAGGGCCAGGGGAGAAAAGAGGGACAGGGAGCTGGGACAGCCAGCACTGTGAGTGCTGCTGAGGTCCCTGCAGAGTCTGCAGGTGCCCCCAGGGTGCTGAGCATCCCTAGCCAGGCACAGAGGGTGCTGGTGGTCATCTGGGCCTTGGTGTCCTTCTCCCACAGCCCCGGGTGCAGGTCAGTGCAGGTCAGCAGGCTGCCACGGAGGGTGGCAGCGTCCCACTGCAGGTGCCACTGTCCCCAGGGGCTCGGTGCTGCCAGCCTGGGGCTGACCCTGGGCTGCAGCAGCACTGGGGTGAGTGGCAGTGCTGGAGGAGCCCCAGGGCGGGCTGGGAACAGCTCCTGAATGCAGCCCTTGTGGCTGTGCCCGGGAGCGTGGCAGTGCCAGCGTGGTGCCACCGGCAGGGCTGTGCAGCTGCAGGGCTCAGCTGCAGCGGGGCCACTGCCCCTGCCAGCCCTGGCTCCCTCCAACAGCTCCTGGCCCCCAGCAATGACCCTGTGCGTGGGCCAGAGCCTCCCCAGCATGGCCAGAGACTGAGGGATCCCCTGCTCTGGGAGCAGAGACACAGTCCCTGGGGATTTACCAGGATCGCTGGGCAGAGCTCTGCCACCCTGGCATTGCTGTGCCATGCTCTCACTGGCTTTAGCTGGAAGGAGGTCCCTGGGATCAGGCTCCTGGCTCACTGTCAGAAGAACTGGAGTTCAAGATGCAAAAGTGAGGTGGGATGAATTCCCAGCTTGCCACACTTTAAAAACCCCCTCATTTCCTCAGGGATCACTGCAGGTACAAAGTAGTTTGGAAGACAGTTCAGAAATATCAAGTGAAAAACTCAGCATGTTTTTGGCCCAAAGTGATGCGTTGCCATTTTAGCAATTTCACGTTGATTAAAAGTTCACACACTGAGATCCAAGCAGAAGGGCTTGGGAATGATCTGCACAGGGGCTGGGGCGGGGAGCGAGCAACTGTTTGAATTTGCAGTGGAAAAACAGCAGCCCTGTTTCCTCTGTGGAAAAAACAAACCACTGGTGACCTCTGGAAGCTTCTGGTGGCCTTGGCTGAGCAGTGGTGTCTGTCAGGAGGGGCTGATGCTGCTCAGGGTGGGTTGTCTGGCCTGCCATGGCCAGGAGAGCACGGTCCTGGGACAAGAGGGCGAATTCCTGGGCCTTTGGGTGTGAACTGAGGTCTCTGTGGGGACCACAGAGCCAGTGCAGGCACGGGAGGGGAATGTTCCCGGGATCTCCTGGCTGCGGATCCGGCGGAAGGCGTAGGCTTGACTCCCTGTCTTCTCCGTCACCTCCTCTCTGTTCCTCCACCCCCAGAGCCAGTTTTAGTCATTTTCCTGGGAAGGTTTCACATCTTCCCACTGCTGAGGACACCTGAAGGGCAGCAGTGGGACAGGAGCTGTGGTGTGGGATGGGTTTCTTTGTAGCAGTGATGCTGGGAGTGACACTGAGCTCAGCCTGAGCCGTGCTGTGCATCCACCTGGGATGGGGCATCCAGAGGGCCCTGGGCAGGCTGGGGCAGTGGGCTCATGTGAACCTTATGAAGCTCATCCAGGCCAAGTGCAAGGTCCTGCACCTGGGCCAGGGCAGCCCCAGCACAGGCCAGGGGCTGGGGGGGGTGGAGAGAGGCCCTGGGAGAAGGACTTGGGGGCACTGGTGGGGACAGATGGGATGTGACCTGGCCATGGGCACTGGCAGCCCAGAAACCAACCCTGTACTGGGGGGACTCTGCCCCTCCAGCCCTGGGGAACCAGCATAGGAGGGATGTGGAGCTGCTGGGGTGAGTCCAGAGGTGGCCACAAAGATGCTCCAAGGGCTGGAGCCCCCCTGCTCTGGGGCCAGGCTGGGAGAGCTGGGGGGCTCATCTGGAGAGGAGAAGGCTCCAGGGAGACCTGAGAGCCCCTTCCAGGGCCTAAAGGGGCTCCAGGAGAGCTGGAGAGGGGCTTGGGACATGGGATGGAGGGACAGGACAAGGA
Source organism: Phylloscopus trochilus trochilus (assembly GCA_016584745.2). Lineage (NCBI taxonomy): Eukaryota > Metazoa > Chordata > Aves > Passeriformes > Phylloscopidae > Phylloscopus > Phylloscopus trochilus. Next base: position 12,666,593 of record WQNJ02000005.1, read on the forward strand.
GGAATGGCTTCCCGCTGCCAGAGGGCAGGGCTGGATGGGATACTGGGGAGAAGCTTTGCCTTGTGAGGGTGGGCAGGCCCTGGCACAGGTTGCCCAGAGCAGCTCTGGCTGCCCCTGGATCCCTGGCAGTGCCCAAGGCCAGGCTGGATGGGGCTTGGAGCAGCCTGGGACAGTGGGAGATGTCCCTGCCCACAGCAGGGTTTGGAATTGGAACAGGATCTGCAGGCTTTACTCAGGGTCGTTGGTGTGGCTGCTCTGTGGGCAGGGTGGGTGATGTGACAGGGTCACGGATGCTCCAACTGAGCCACCTTGTGCAGCCACAGCCCTCAAACTCAGGTGGGGATGATCCCAGCAGATGCTGCACAGCTGGACATGGCCTGGTGGGGAGCAGGCAGAGCCTGAGCAGGCTGAGTGGAGAGTGGGTGATGGTCCAAAGGGTGCTCCATGACCTGTGGAGTGTGGACCCTCCCAGGACACCTTGCTAGCCCATGCTGCGTTGGCATAAAAGGTTTCAAAGCCATAAAGGTTCCAAAAACACAACGCTGAGCATCCCGGCATGGAAAGTGCATTCTCCTCCATGTTCCTGGCCCTGGGTTTGTTTTCCAGGCAGCTGGGGCTGGAGGCAGGAATCCACAGGGTCCCACGCTGGCCGTGGGAACCCAGCGTGCTGCTGCTGCTGGGGTGCTCAGAGGGGAGCAGAGCAGCCAGCCCGGATGCGAGCTGCGGAGCTGTGTCCGTGTTTGCCATTTCCTGTGTCACTGCAGCCTTTCCCCTGACTCACAGCCTGGCTTTTCCTCCCACTCCTCCAAAACACCGAGTGAGGGCTCCAGCCGGCGCAGGGGTGTGGGAGCGCGGGGTCAGAGCAGCCCCACTGCCTGCTGTGCAGGGATGGAGCACCAGCCCCTGTTCTTGCCCGTGGTGGGTTCCTGTCACCGCTGTCCCTCCCCACTGCTGGCTCTTGTGCTCCAGCTCAGAGGATGAAATCCTGGTGTCCTGCGCTGCTACCACCAGCCCTTTGCAAAGCCACCTCTTGGCACAGACAGGGAGTCAGGGCCTGGCAGCGGATCTGAGTGGACAGAGTCGGAGTCTGGCAGTGGATCTGTGTATGGACAGGGATCTGGGGTCTGGCAGTGGATCTGTGCATGGACAGAGTCGGAGTCTGGCAGTGAATCTGTGAGTGGGCAGAGTGGGGGTTTGGCAGTGGATCTGTGCATGGACAGGGATCTGGGGTCTGGCAGTGGATCTGTGAGTGGACAGAGTTGGGGTCTGGCAGTGGATCTGTGCATGGACAGGGGTCTGGGTCTGGTCATGGATCTGTGAGTAGACAGGGATCTGGAGTGTGGCAGTGGATCTGTGCATGAACAGGGGTCTGGATCTGGCCGTGAATCTGTGAGTGGACAGGGATTTGGGGTCTGGCTGTAGATCTGAGTGGGCAGAGTGGGGGTTTGGCAGTGGATCTATGTGGACAGGGGTCTGGGTCTGGCAGTGGATCTGTGCATGGACAGGGGTCTGGGTCTGGCCGTGGATCTGTGCATGGACAGGGGTCTGGGTCTAGCCGTGGATCTGTGCATGGACAGGGGTCTGGGTCTGGTCATGGATCTGTGCATGGACAGGGGTCTGGGGTCTGGCCGGGGATCTGTGTGAGGCAGAGACGGGCACATCCCAAGCCCGTCCCAGCCTCCCCCAGCAGCCGGGGCATCGCAGCCGGCAGCTGCCCGGGCAGCACCCCCAGCCGCCTGACAGCTCCTGTCTCTCCCCCGGGTGCGGTGAGCAGCGCGGTGACCGGCGGTCATGACAACGGAGACAGGCCCCGGCTCCGAGGTGAGGAACGCGCAGGAAGAGGCTCCGCAGCAGCAGCTGGAGGCGGCGGCCCAGGGCCCCACGGCCGCGCCCGGCCCCGCCGGCCGCGACACCGACCCCAATGAGAAGCTCGGGGCACAGCCCGACACCCGAAACATGGAGCCGGTGAGTGTGTGAGGCCGGGGGCCGGCAGAGGGGACGGGCAGGGGCAGCACGGAGGGGCCGTGGTGCCGCCGGCCGTGGTGCGGGAGCCCCTGAGGCGGGCACGGCCTCGGCCCTCGGCGGCCCTCCCCACAGGAGCCCTCCCCAGAGCAGCCCCTCAGGCGGGCGCTGGGTGGGCTCTGCCGCTGCCCCCGCTGCCCGCACAGCTCCTGGCCGGCGGGACAGGCCGTGTGGCAGCCGGCAGTGCCTGTGGGGAATGGCCCCGCTGGCCGGGGCGCGGGGAGGGAGCGGGCGCTGCTGCCGTGTCCCGGCTGAGCTGCCCCGGGCCGGGCTGGGGCCGCGGCTGCAGCCGGTGTCGGTGTGCAGCTGCTGCGGAGCTGAGCTGCCGCACTGCTGGCTGGGCAGGGAGGATCTGCGTGCTGAACTGATCCTAGGTGTTCTCCGGGCCCCGGGCTGTGCTGGCAGAGTGGGTTGGTGGAGCCGGGGGCTGCCCCTGCCCTGCTGTGCAGAGCCCTGCCCCTCTGTGTCACTCCGGCAGTGCTGCCAGCTCACCCTCTGTGTGTCCCTGCTGCAGGGCACCGACATGGAGGACAAGGACTACAGTGAGACCGATGGACTCTCCGACAAAACAACTCCCAGCAAGACCCAGAAGTCACCCCAGAAAACCACCAAGAAAGTGAAGAGTGCCCTGTGCAGGGTGACCCTGCTCGATGCGTCCGAGTACGAGTGCGAGGTGGAGGTGAGTCCCAGATTTGGGGGCCTGGGCTGGCACCAAGGAGGGGACACTCCTGGGACCCTGCCCAGTCCAGGATTTTTCCTAGAACAGCTTTGTAATACCTCTGTCCTAGGGAAAAACACCCACAGAAATAGCCATTTAAGCTGAAATTTCAAAATTGGTTAAAAATCTGGAAAGAAAGACCCTTGCAGGGAATTTCAGCCCAGTGAAACCAAATTTGGCAGCTACTCATAAGAGAAAACAGTGTCTAAGTGCGAAGCTTAATGGGTGGGGATAGAGCTCTGCCTGGCAGTTCAGGCACCTGGCAGTGGCTGCAGGATGGGACAGAGGGGACATGCACCTGTCAGTGGCTGCAGGATGGGACAGAGGGGACATGCACCTGGCAGTGGCTGCAGGGAGGGACAGAGGGGACACACACCTGGCAGTGGCTGCAGGATGGGACAGAGGGGACACGCACCTGGCAGTGGCTGCAGGATGGGACAGAGGGGACATGCACCTGGCAGTGGCTGCAGGGAGGGACAGAGGGGACACACACCTGGCAGTGGCTGCAGGATGGGACAGAAGGGACATGCACCTGGCAGTGTCCAGCTGAGCACTGGGAGATGCTGCAGGGCTGATCCAGCCACCTTCAGCACGAGCACCTCTCCCTTCCAGGACAGCTGGGGGTCACCCAGGATTCACTCAGGAGCTGGGGCTGGTGTTTGTGGAAGGTTCTGGTGGCCCTGCCAGGGGAACAAGGCAGCAGGGAGCAGAAGGACATGCCAGGACCCCCTGTTCCCATCTCCAGCACTTGCTGCTGTCTCCTGTCCCTGTACTGGAAAGGCAGTGCTGCTCCAACCCACACCCTGAGCCGGGAGGGAGGGACATTTTTAAGGACTGACAGTTTTGCTTGAAAATGAAAAGCTGAGGTTGTTCAGGAGCCTGAACCTCAGGGATCTGAGAGCCTTTGCCAAAGAGGCCTGTGAACAGAGGGAGGGTGTGAGCAGGGAGCACCCCAAGGCTGGCTGGAAGGTCTGGCCCCTGCCTGTGTCATGGGAGCAGGGCCTTTGGTCCCAGCAGGGCCTTTGGTTCCTGTGCTCCACAACCCCTGACTGTCACTTTAGCAGTAAAATTGGTCACAAAGCTGTGGAAAGATGGGTTGGCACCAGGATGAAAGTCTTCCTGAAGAAGGAAAGGAGCAGAGCATCCTAGGGGCTCCTGAGCCCTGGCAGTCATCCTTTCCCTGGCTTTCCCCAGAGCACTTGCCAACCAAACTGGGATGGCAGAGGAATCTCAGGTCACAGGTGCTGGCAGAGCAGAGCAGAGCAGAGCAATGCCCCTCACCATGTCACCTAAGGATGTAGACAACTGCTCATTTAAAAAAAGCCACCTGGAACACAGAGGAGAGAGTTTGGAGTAGAAGTGTTGGTGCTGCGTTTCTGTCTTTCTGGCAGACCCTGTTGGAATAGTTGTGCCTTGTCCACGAGCTTTAATTAAACCTTAATTCTGTAAAAATTCAGCAGGGGAGTCAAACTGTTCAGTGTGACACCCCAGCACATGCCATGGGTGAGCGCCTGCCTTCAAATCCAGGTCAGAAGGAGGGAGGAGACCCAGAGAGGGTGATGGCAACTGCTAGAAAAGCTTTGGAGGGCAGCAGGAGCCCAGGCTGTGCTGCCTGGTGCCCTGGGCTGCCATCCTGGGGGCACCTGGTGAAAGTAGATGCCTTGGAGAGGGGAGATGGGAGCTGCCAGGCTGGAAACAGGGGAGATGCACACTTGGGAAGGGCTGTTCTTCCATGGCCACGAGTAAGCCTGGCTCTTGGTGCCACTGGTAATGAAGGGAAATTCAGGGGAATTCATTTCCCATCCCTGGAGTTCAAGGCCAGGTTGGACAGGGCTTGGAGCAGCCTGGTCTAGTGGAAGGTGCCCATGGCAGGGAGGTGGAACTGGACAATCTTTAAGGTCCCTTCCAGCCCAAACCCTTCTGGGATTGGTTGATTCCAAAGGTGCTCTCCATCACCCCACATGCCCCTGGCTCCTGGTGGCTCTTGTTATGCTTTGCTTGGTGATCCAGCCACCACTGCCACCAGGAGCCCATCCTGCAGCCCTGGCACCTGGGTGTCCCCAGAGGGGTGCCCCATCTCTGCAGCCCCAGGACACCCTTTGGTGGGTGTCCACACTTTAGGGACACACAGGGGATCCTGGGGCTGCAAGGCTTGGATGTGGTGAAGCCCACGCTGGGCGAGAGCATGTTTTGGTGGTCACCTGGAGGGTGTCCAGGAGCCCCAGGGCCCAGCTGACCATCAGTCTGTCCTTGTCTCTGACAGAAACACGCCCGAGGCCAGGTGCTCTTTGACATGGTGTGTGAGCACCTCAACCTCCTGGAGAAGGACTACTTCGGCCTCACCTTCTGTGATTCAGACAGCCAGAAGGTGAGCACGGGGGGCCCCTCTGCAGCCACCCCCTCCAAGGTTGGGGCCCCCCTGACCTGCTGTCTCCTCGTTGCAGAACTGGCTGGACCCCTCCAAGGAGATCAAGAAGCAGATCCGCAGTAAGTGCCTGGGGAGGGTCCATCCTCCCCAGCCCTGGGGTGTCCCATGGAGCTCCTGGATGGCTCAGTGTGGCTGTCCTGTGGCAGGTCACCTCCCTGCCTGCCCTGGAGGGGACCTTTGGCAGCTGGCCTGGGGACAGGGACACTGTTGCTCCTTCAGCTGTTTGTTACCCACCTCTTCTCTTACTCATGAGAGGTGGGGGGACAAGGGACCCCGTCTGTGCCACTGGAGAGCTGGCTGAGACTTGGTGCCACTCTGGGCACCACCTGTGCCATGCAGGGGGGACAGAGATGGTGGGAGAGGAGGAGGGCCTTGCTGGGACAGGTCTTGGGGTGCACTTGCCATGCTGGGATGGCAGAAGAGCTGTTGCCAAGGTGTCACCTTCTGGGACACAGGAGGCTTTTTGGGACACTGAGCTTGTGGTGCCTGCAGTTGTGATGCTTTGCTGTCCCCAGCTCTTTGGGGAGGATTCAGCAAGTCGTGCTGGAGCTCCAAGGGCTGTGCCCCTGGCAGCCTCTGGAGTCCCCTTGTCCCTGCCCTGCGCAAGGCTTGGAGGGAGCAGCAGGATCCTCAGTGGACACATGGATGCTCGTGTGCCCTGTGTGCAGCCCTGTTGGTGCTGTCCTGAACTGCTCTCCCCCTCCGCAGGTGGGCCCTGGAACTTTGCCTTCACTGTGAAGTTCTACCCTCCAGATCCTGCCCAGCTCACAGAGGACATCACCAGGTGAGGACCACAGTTCTCCTTCCCAGGGAGCCCCAGACTGCTGCGTGGTGCAAAAGTCTCCTTCCTGGGGAACCCCAGGCTGCCCTGAGGGGCACCAGATTCCTTCCTGGGGAACCCCAGGCTGCCCTGAGAGGCACCAGATTCCTTCCTGAGGGAACCCCAGGCTGCCCTGAGAGGCACCAGATTCCTTCCTGGGGGAACCCCATCCTGCCCTGAGAGGCACCAAATTCCTTCCTGGGGGAACCCCATCCTGCCCTGAGGGGCACCAGATTCCTTCCTGGGGAACCCCATCCTGCCCTGAGGGGCACAATTCCTTCCTGGGGAACCCCATCCTGCCCTGAGGGGCACAATTCCTTCCTGGGGAACCCCATCCTGCCCTGAGGGGCACCAGATTCCTTCCTGGGGAACCCCATCCTGCCCTGAGGGGCACAATTCCTTCCTGGGGAACCCCATCCTGCCCTGAGGGGCACCAGATTCCTTCCTGGGGGAACCCCAGGCTGCCCTGAGAGGCACCAGATTCCTTCCTGGGGAACCCCAGGCTGCCCTGAGGGGCACAATTCCTTCCTGGGGAACCTCAGCCTGCCCTGAGAGGCACCAGATTCCTTCCTGGGGAGCTCCAGGATGCTCCCCAGCCCCGCTGTGACTGTCTGCCCCTCCTGCAGATACTACCTGTGCCTGCAGCTCCGTGCCGACATCATCACGGGCCGCCTGCCCTGCTCCTTTGTCACCCACGCCCTGCTGGGCTCCTACGCCGTGCAGGCCGAGCTGGGTGACCACGACACCGAGGAGCACGTGGGCAACTACGTCAGCGAGCTGCGCTTCGCCCCCAACCAGACGCGGGAGCTGGAGGAGCGCATCATGGAGCTGCACAAGACCTACCGGTGAGCCCCGGCAGGGACGGCCCGGGACAGCTGCCCCACGGCCCCGGGGCGCCCGGCCATTGTCCCCCTCTCTGTGTCCCTGCAGGGGAATGACCCCCGGGGAAGCAGAGATCCACTTCCTGGAGAACGCCAAGAAGCTCTCCATGTACGGGGTGGACTTGCACCACGCCAAGGTACGGAGCTGGGGGCTGCCCCTTCCCAGCCTGCTCCTGCCCACCTTCGTCCTGCAGGGAGGGCTCCTGCCATGGCTTTGGGTGACACCAGAGAAGCTCCAGAGATCCGACTCCACCAGCCCGGTGTTGAGTGTTCCCTGTGCCAGCCAGGCCCCCGCAGCACTCTGCAGGAAGGATGTGGCCCTGTTGGCCAGGCTGCCTCTTGCTGAGCTGCTGACCTGTCCCCTGCTGTCCCCTTGCTGAGCTGTCCCCTGCTGTCCCCTTGCAGGACTCCGAGGGTATCGACATCATGCTGGGCGTCTGCGCCAACGGCCTCCTCATCTACAGGGACCGGCTGCGCATCAACCGCTTCGCCTGGCCCAAGATCCTCAAGATTTCCTACAAGAGGAGCAACTTCTACATCAAGATCCGCCCGGGGGAGGTGGGTGCCAGGTGCTGATGCAACCCCTGGGTACCTGTCCTGAGGAACTGGGGCTGAGTGAGGATTTCTTCACCTGGCTCTGGCCTCTGCTCCGAGGAGCCCACATTAATGACCATGCTGGCCAAGAGAGCACATTTCCTGTGGCATGAATTTTCTTTCGTGTTCTCTCATGGCTTCAGCAGCTGAGGGACCCCAAGATCCCATCCCTGACAGACACCGTGGCCCTGCTGGTATAGGGAGCTTGCCCACTAATGGGGGTTGAGGGCCGTTTTTGTCACATCTTCACAAGTTTTTTTTTTTCATTTATTTTCAGACTCTATTTTCACTCATTTATGGTGGGAAAATGCATTTCCACCCACATGTTCCAGCAGGCTGGAGGGCAAGGGCAGCACACCAGAGAGTGATGCCTTCAGACCAAAACAGCTGTAAAAGCTTTTTGTTTCTTGAGGGAATTTATCTTGCACTGAAAAGCCATTTACAGCTGAGGGAAGTGCTTAGACCAGAGGTGTGGGGTGTATCTCATCACCCTGCTGGGCATGGATCATCCCAGCATGGATTTGAATAAGATTTTTGAGGGTCTTTTGCATGGTCACAGCTCCTGCCAGGGGAACCCGAGGATCTTGGCAAGGTCCTGGCGTGTCCCCCGGGGCAGGATGTGCCTGTAACAGCCTGTCTCTGTCTGCCCCAAGTATGAACAGTTTGAGAGCACCATTGGCTTCAAGCTGCCCAACCACCGCTCAGCCAAGAGGCTCTGGAAGGTCTGCATAGAGCATCACACCTTCTTCAGGTGAGGAACCTTCTCCAAACCTTCTCCAGGCCTCCTTTCCCGGAGGCAGGCGCGTTCCTGCTCCTGCTGCAGCGGGTGCACACGGGGGCCGGTGCTGGGGGGCCCTGACTGGGGCTGGCTGACACCCTCCCACCCCTGTGCCCCCCTAGGCTGGTGTCCCCAGAGCCACCCCCCAAGGGCTTCCTGGTGATGGGCTCCAAGTTTCGGTACAGCGGGCGCACGCAGGCGCAGACGCGCCAGGCCAGCGCCCTCATCGACCGCCCCGCGCCCTTCTTCGAGCGCTCCTCCAGCAAGCGCTACACCATGTCCCGCAGCCTGGACGGAGGTACACGGGGACAGGGGACACGGGGACAGGGGACACGGGGATATGGGGACATGGGGCACGGGGACACGGGGACACGGGGACATGGGGACACGGGGACAGGGGACACGGGGACACGGGGACACAGGGGCATGGGGACATGGGGACATGGGACACAGGGACATGGGGACACGGGGACATGGGGACATGGGGACATGGGGCACGGGGACATGGGGACACGGGGACATGGGGACATGGGGACATGGGGCACGGGGATATGGGGACACGGGGACACAGGGACACGAGGATATGGGGGCATGGGGACATGGGGACATGGGGCATGGGGACATGGGGACACGGGGCATGGGGACACAGGGGCATGGGGACATGGGGACATGGGGACATGGGGACATGGGGACACGGGGACACGGGGATATGGGGACACGGGGACACAGGGACACGAGGATATGGGGGCATGGGGACATGGGGCATGGGGACACGGGGACACGGGGACATGGGGACATGGGGACACGGGGACATGGGGCACGGGGACAGGGGACATGGGGACATGGGGACACGGGGACATGGGGCACGGGGACACAGGGACACGGGGACATGGGGACATGGGGACACGGGGACATGGGGACACGGGGACATGGGGCACGGGGACACGGGGACATGGGGACACAGGGACATGGGGACATGGGGACATGGGGACATGGGGCACGGGGACAGGGGACATGGGGACATGGGGACACGGGGACATGGGGCACGGGGACACAGGGACACGGGGACATGGGGACATGGGGACACGGGGACATGGGGACACGGGGACATGGGGCACGGGGACACGGGGACATGGGGACACAGGGACATGGGGACATGGGGACATGGGGACATGGGGCACGGGGACACGGGGACACAGGGACACGGGGACATGGGGCATGGGGACACGGGGACAGGGGGACACAGGGACATGGGGACATGGGGACATGGGGACACGGGGATATGGGGACATGGGGCACGGGGACACGGGGATATGGGGACACGGGGACATGGGGCATGGGGACACGGGGATATGGGGACATGGGGACATGGGGCACGGGGACATGGGGACACGGGGATATGGGGACATGGGGCACGGGGACACGGGGATATGGGGACACGGGGACACAGGGACACGAGGATATGGGGGCACGGGGACATGGGGCATGGGGACACGGGGATATGGGGACATGGGGACACGGGGATATGGGGACACAGGGACACGGGGACATGGGGACATGGGGACACGGGGATATGGGGACACAGGGACACGAGGATATGGGGGCACGGGGACATGGGGCATGGGAACACGGGGACACGGGGACATGGGGACACAGGGGCACAGGGACAGGGGACACAAGGACGTGGGGACACGGGGACACAGGACACAGGGACAGGGGACACAAGGACGTGGGGACACGGGGACACAGGACACAAGGACATGGGGACACAGGGACACAGGGACACGGGGACACAGGGACACAGGGACACTGCTCCGCTGGCAGCAACGGGGGGAACGTGCCCAGACTCGCTGCATCAGGCATTCTGGAGGCTGTCCCCAGCCTCATCCCCCTGGCACAGGGGCTGTCCCCAGCTCAGGCTGTGCATGCACAGGGGGACATGGCAGGGCTGGGGTCAGGCAGCTCAGGGACACATCACCCCCCCCACTGTGCCTGGGACCACCTGTCCCCTGGACTCACCTGTGTGAGCTGGCAGGGGCAGGGGGGCTGGGGCAGGAGCAGGGTGGGGTGACTGGGCTGTCATTGCTGGCAGGGGCAGGAGCAGGGTGGCAGGGCTGGGGTGGCTGGGCTGTCAGAGGTGGCAGGAGCAGGGTGGCAGGGCTGGGGTGGCTGGGCTGTCAGAGGTGGCAGGGGCAGGAGCAGGGTGGCAGGGCTGGCGTGACCCAGCTGTCCCCTGTGGGCAGAGTTCTCGCGTCCAGCCTCTGTCAGCGAGAACCACGACGCCGGGCCTGAGGGTGAGAAGCAGGATGAGGACGGTGAGTTGGGCAGCAGGAGGCGCTCTGAGACGGAGGATGAGGAGGTGACCACCCCGACAAAGATCAAGGAGCTGAAGGTACGGCCGAGGTGGGCAGAAGAGGGTGGGGGTGGAGGGGTAGGTAGGCAGGGCCTGGGCGCAGGCAGGAAGGGTCACCTCGGGGCAGGGTCCCTGCAGCCCTGTCGGTGTCAGCTGTGCCCCAGGCTGGTGGGACCCTTGGGATGGGGCTCTTGGCCCCAGCAGTGGAAGTGGAGCTGTCACAGGTGTTCAGGTGGTCTCAAGGCTCACCCCCAGGCAGGGCTGGACCTGGAAGCAGCCCGGTTCTGGGACAGAGATGGGACAGGCTGAGCACATCAGTGCCCACCACTGCCTGGGCACAGCCCACCTCCTCCTGCCCTGGTCCCTGGGCTGTCCCAGCCCATTTCAGCCCCATGCTGGGAGGGGAGGGGGGTCCCTACCAGCCTATCAACTTAACTGTGGTGTTTGTGACAAGTGCCCTCAACTGACCCTGCTGGTTACTTTTAACCCTCTCTTTGCTGCCAGCCGGAGCACGAAACAACCCCCAGGCACAAGCAGGAGGTATTCTCTCTCTGGAGTATCTTAGTCCTCATTGGTGCATCATATTGTCCATCCTTCCCAAAACAAGTCTGTCTGTCACCCTATTTACTGGAATACAAGATGCACCGGGCCGGGGGTTGGGTGCTGGAGGAGCCCGAGGAGCAGACAGCTGGGGATCAGCTGTGGCATCTTCTATCCCACTAAGTAAGGTGGTCCTGATCGTGCCTGTGAGCAAGAGCCCTCCCAAGGGCAGGAGAGCCCCTGGCCCACTGGGATGATCTGGCTTCTGCTCATGTTCCTGACCCCGCCATGTCCTCACCTTGTGTCTCCTCTCCTGTGGAGCTGGTCCCATCCTCCTGCTGGCACCCGACCCACGCTCTGCTCCTGCCTGACCCAAACTGCCTCACCCTGCAGTCCCCTGAGAGCTGAGCTGGGGCTCCCCAAGCACTGTGGCTGCCATCCCCCACCCCATAGAGGCCAAGAGGCTCTGAGCTGCCTGTGGGGGCTGGCACTGACACCAGCCCTGTGCCTGCCCACCCTGAGAGGGGCTGAGCAGACAGGGAGGCCGAGCCCTCCCCGCACAAACTGTGCCTGTGGTGGCCCCATCAGGAACGATTCATCCTGGCCTCAAATGCGGGGCTGCTCCCTGGGGCGTCCCCTCTGTCAGCAGAGATCCCAGCTGGAGCTGCCAGTGGGAGCAAGCACGGCCAGGGGATGGGCTTGGCCACGCCGGCAGCACCCAGGCTCCGTGTGCAGCCCCCCGGGGGCCGGCACTGCCCCGAGCCCCGCCTGCCTCATCGCTTGCCCACTGCATGTGCATGTGCTGTGCCCAGCCCAGAGGTGGGCACACCTGAGCCCTCCTCAGCTCGGACGTGCGGGGCCAGGGCCGGACTTTTCCTGAGCTGTGCTGAGCCTTCAGCATCTGGAAAATTTGGTGGGGCTTTTCCTGGGACTCTCGTGGATCTCTTCTCTGTTGCCGAGGAGGTACTGGGGAGGTGTTTGGGGGTCTCCTTTGGAACCTCAGGAGAGCTTTGGGGTTGGGTTGGAGGCAGAAGCCAGGTTCCTCCTGGGAGCCGGTTTGCCCACCTCTGCGGCAGGACGAGGGGGCCACCCCAGCGCCTGTGCCCTCACCGAGCCACGCTCTGACACCTGAGCCCTCTCCCCTGAGCACTCTCAGCTGCCCTCTCTCCACAGCAGATCAGACCCACCCCACCTGGGCTGGTCCAGAGGGATCCAGGCCTGGATCCATGCTGGACATCTCTGCCCAGCCCTGGACCTCCTGACCCCTTTGTCAGAGCCTGCCCTGGAGGAGCTCTGCTGGAAATGCCACTTGCTTGCCTTTCTGAGACAGAGCCTGGGCTCCCTTTGTGCCTGGCACCAAACAACAGCACAGGCTGCTGGTGTGTCCAGCAGGGCCCCTTTCCTTGCTGATGCCAAGGGCTCTCCCCTCCAGGAATCTTTAGCTTGTCCCCAGCCAGGAGGACACAGAGCCCTGGAGATGCCACCAGGCCATGCCGTGCCCTTCACCTGCCCCATGTGCTGCCCTTCTGCTGCTCCCTGCAGTGAAAGCTGCTCCCTCTCCTGCAGTGAGGCCTGCAGACCATGATGCTCCATTACACTCCTCATTTGGCTCCTGAGACCCTAAATTCCAGCCCAGTGTGCCACCAACCCTCCCGGTGCCCCTGCTCATCCCTTTGGACTGGGCTGCTGCTTTAACCATCGCTCTCTTCCTCTCTCCTTCCCAAGTTTTTAGACAAGCCAGAAGATGTTTTGCTGAAGCATCAGGCTAGCATCAACGAGCTGAAGCGGACCTTGAAGGAGCCCAACAGCAAACTGGTTCACAGGGACCGGGACAGGAGGCTGCCTTCCTCACCAGCCTCTTCCTCACCCAAGCACGAGGATGAAACACCAAAGGGAACCCCTGAAAAGGCCACTGAGGTTTGTTCTGCTGCTTCTCTTCCAGAGAGGATCAGGATCTGTTGGGGAGGAGTCCTTCAGCTCCTGTGCTGTCCTGAGGGAGCACGGTGGGATGACATGCTGAGGACAGGGGTGGTGTTTCTAAGTTTTTGAACCATTTTCACTGCTGGGGAGGGTCTCCCTGGACACTGCAGGAGACTGAGCAGCCCTTGTCTGGAGGTGTTTTGGGGCTGCCTGAGAGGTGAGCTGTGGTGGCCCATGGGGTGGGGTTTTGCTCCCTCTTCTCAGGAGCAGCCTGTAGGGCAGTGCCAGCACAGCTCCTGCCCGGGGTGTCCCCAGCAGAGCAGGACCAGGCCCCTGTGCAGGGGGGCCCCGTGGTGCTCTCAGCAGTGGAACCTGGGTGGTGGGAGGAGGTGGATGATGAGTGGTGCCACACTGGTGTCCCACACCCACATCCTCCCTTCTGGGCATTCTTTGCACTGGGGCCATGGGGGCAGCAGGAGAGCACTGGAACTGGGGTGCCAGGACAGAGCCCCGGTGCTGGAGCGCTGTGTCCTGGATCCCTGCTGGGCTCTGTGGCCTGGATCCCTGCTGGGCTTGGTGCAGGCAGCATGGGACAAGTGTGACAAGTGTCCCCCTGCCAGCCTGCACGCCCTGTCCCTGCTGGGGACCCTCCCTGCCTGCTCTCCTCTCAGCAGGGCTCTGAGCCAGCGCTGTGCCCGCAGCAGGGGCTGTGGCTCCAGGAAGGAGGGTGCCACACCTGGGGTTGCTCTGCCCTGGCTGCCCCCTGCCATGGAGAGGGCACAGGCTCTGCAGGGAATTGGGGATGTGCCTGTGTTCCCACTGGGCCCTGGCACTGCCTGGAGATCAGGGCTGCAGGGGGGGCTGTGACCCCTCACACAGTGCTTGGCTGGGAAGAGGAAGAGGGGCTTTCCCCCCATTGCTTTCACCATGGAATGTATCAGAGATGTGAATGGAGCATCTAGAGCTGGCACAGCTGTAACCTCTGTCCATCTATCTATCCATCCTTCCATCCATTCATCCATCCATTCACTCACCTGCCCATCCTTTGTTCCTTCATTCTTCTCAAATTCTCCCTTTCTTTCTCTCTCTCTCTCTTTCTCTCTCTTTGTCTCTGTCTCTGTCTCCCTCTGTCTCTCCCCATGGGTGCTGGGTTTTCCGTGCTGGCACAGACGATGGAAGAGGACACCTTAGAGGATTTTGCATCTGAGCATGGAGCCTCCCTAAGCATGGAGTCTTTCACACAGAAAAGCCTTGTCTCCTCTCCTGAGGTTGTCACCATCCCCTTTCTGCCCCACCTCTCACTCTCACCGTGGGGGTCCCCAGCCTGCCGAGGGGTCCTGTGCCCTCTGAGCAGAGCTGCCCGTGGGTGGGTCCCCTCTCTGGTGACAGACAGGACCCCTGCCAGGACAGGGCTGTTGGTGACACCTTTCCCCTGGCTGTTCCTGCTGGACTCTGAGATGTGTTCCTGGAGACAGCTCCCAGTGCTGCTGTGGGGCTGTGCTGAGCCCAGTACTGAGGGTCCCAAGGCAGGGGTGACCTCCTGGCCTGGACACCTGGGTGGCTGCTCCAGCAGCCTCAGGCTGTCCTGGCTGCAGCTGGAGTTCCCTAGGCCCAGCACTGTGACAAAGGGCATCCCTGGAGGCATCCTTGGACCCATGCCTGTGCACAGCCAGGTCACACTCCATCAGTGTGAGGGGGGTGAGCTCTCAGCAACCCCTGTGTGCGGGTTTAGCTCAGGGGAGGGCACAGCCAGAAGTGGTGCCTTCTTTGAGCAGAAGCAGGCTGGGGTTTGAGCCTTGGTTCTGGTGTGGTTGGTCCCAGGGACTCGCAGTGCTGGGACACTTGTCCTGCCTGAGCACCCCAGGGAGAGGCAGAGGGGTGGGGGACAGGCTGGGCACACTCTTGCTCCGTGTGGATGTCCCTTAGTCCATGCAGAAGTCACTAGCACGGGCAGGAGCCTGAAGCTGGGCTGGCTGAAGCAATCCCCAGGAGGCAGGATGGGGGTCAGGGAGGGCTTGGGCACAGCCTGGGCTTCAGCCAGGATATGGCACCTTCAACGGAGCAGCAGCAGCTCCAGGTCCATGTTGGCACCCTCCTGATTGCAGTATTTTGGAGCTGGAGGACAGAAACAGCAGCTGTGAGGTGCACATACATCTCTTGAGTCATGCCCAGCCTGAGCTGGGGTGCAGCTGCTCAGGTGGTCTCACCACTGAGACTCAGCCCTGGCATGTCCCCACAGATGCCCACAGGCCAGAGCCTGTGGTCTCCATGAGAGGTTGATGGCCCCGAGGGGGTGATGGCACAAGGATGGCACATCTGCAGAGCCTGGAGCTCTCGTCACTGCCAGAAGGTTCCCTGGTGCCCATGGGCTTCAGGCCCACTGAGGTTGGGTGGTCTGTCACTTCCAACCCTCTGTCCCCACTCCTGCTGGAGGACAGGAACACTGGACTGGGCAGTGCCAGGAGCCTCTCCAGTTCCCTGTTTTGTCCCAGCATCTGATTCCCTCCTTATCCTGAGGCTGTGCTTTCCTCTCAGGTGAGCTGAGTTCCCCTCAGAGCAGAGAAGGGCAGCGGGGGCTCTGAGGGATGCCCAGGGGAGAAGCCCAGGGCTCTCTGAGTTGTGGCCCCCTTGGCAGGGGCAGTCTCTGCTCCCTGTTGTCCTCTTTCCTTTCTGCCTCTTGTGCTGCCTAGGCCACAGTGGGAATGGCCTTCCCAGTTGCTCCTGTCCCTAGAGCAGGTGGGGAGGGAGGGAGGGAGGGAGAGAGGGCAGGGAAGTGTGAAAGTCACTTATCCCTTGGGAGGTCAAGGCTGGTCCCTGGACAGTCCCTTCCCAGCATCATCTCTTTGATGGCTCCATCCTCCAGACCTCCAAAGCTCACAACATTCCTGCTTCCCTGGGAGGTGTACCCAAGTATCCAGAGATTTGCTCCAAGCATCCCCCAGAGCCCTCAGGCTCTGGAGACACAAGGGCTGCCCTGAGCTGTGGCCAGAGCTGCACTGAGCCCTCCAGAGCAGAGTTCACCTCACACCAAGGAGGAGCTGGATGTCCCTTGAGCTGGGCTGTGCTCATCTCAAGAGTCTGAGGAGAAGGAAGACCCTGGTTTGGAATTTTGGTGAAGAGGCCCTGTCATGGATGAACACCTTCCAGGGATCAGAGATCTTGATCTACAACGTTTATCTTGGGCTTTAACTCAGAGGAGCCTGAAGACACTCCTCCCCTTTGCCCAGGGAAGGTCTCCTCTGAAGGACTCTGGTTTGCAGCCAGAGAAAAGGGATGAGAGGGCTTTGCTGAGGAGATCTGTACATGTGCCCACAACCTGTCCACCTTGTCCTGGCTGAGAAGGGGTTCAGCAGGGGGACAGCAGGGCAGGAGCAGGAGAGAAGCTGCTGCCCCCTCAGGAAGGTGTCCTGGCTGAGTGTGGCTGCTGAACGGAGGGAGGGAGTGCTGAGGGAATGAATGCCAGGCAGCAGCCCCTGAGCCTCCCAGCCAGGGGTGATGCTGCTGCCACGGGTCAAACCCAACTGGGAACCTGCTCCTGGCAGGCACTGATGGGCTCTGGTCCCATTTCCATGGACTGGGAAGGAGCAAAAGCTGTGCTGGAGGCAGCTGTGGAGGGAGGGAGCTGCAGGGCAGCTGGTGCAGGGTGAGGGGCCATGGGAGAAGCTCGTGCTGAAGGGAGCTGGGGGTCAGGTCTCCTGCAGACCCTGCTGCTGAGCAGGGCAGAGTCCCTGCCAAGGACCAGAGGAGGAGGGTGCCCTTGCTGCCCATCCCTGTGAAAGTCCTGGCAGTACCAGGAGCTGGTACCTCCTTGCCCTCAGGGGTGGGGTTTTCTCCTGGGGGTTCCCACAGGCTGTGCCCCAGGGCAGCCCCCAGGTATTTCCCTGCAGGCTGCTGGGGATTTCGGGGGGCAGAGGGCTGCAGTGAGGGCAGGGACAGGGCCTGCAGCACTGTGCCAAGGGAGTTCTGCTACCTTTGGCACCTGGCAGAGAAAGCAGCAGCTGGGAATGGTGTTTTTCTGCTTGGGGCTTTCACTGACTTCTCATTTCCTTGTGGGAGCTCTTCTACTAGTAACTGGTTTTCCTCCTTTCTTTCTCTCCTCTAATATTATCTTCCCTTCCCTCCCTCTGACTCTGCTCCCCTCTGCTCCCCATTTCCCCTTCTCCAGTATCAGTCAGTGGGTTTGCATTTTGTGTGCAACTGCTCCAAACAATCCCCTGGCCCCTGCATGGGGGATCCTTGGATCACTGCTCCTGGTTGGATGGGGAGGGGACAGGCAGCCCCCTCCCTGGGCCTGGAGTGCATCCTGGTGCCCTCGAGGGCCATCCCTGCTCCTGCTGCAGGCTGTGCCCAGGCAGGCTGTGCCATGGGCAGTGCCAGCCCACGGGGAGCCCCAGCACTGCCCTCCTCGTGTGCTGCTGAGCTGCCTCATGGTGCAGATGTTCTCCTGAAACTCTCTCCCTGTGAGTTACTTCCTACCTGCTGTTCCAAAAGTGGCTGGATTTTAGCAGTGCTTTGTTCTTGGCACCCGTGAGGCCTTTAGCTGACGTGCAGGATGAGCACGTGGATGTACAAGGTGTCCCTGGCAGCAGTGACCCGGTGTCCCCTGCCAGCAGCACGGGGACATTCCCTCTGTGGCTGTGCTGCAGGATGCTCTGTGGCCTTTGCTTGGTCCTGCTGCTGAGCCCATGGTCTTTTACACTTCACAGGGAACCTTTCACAGTGACACTTTCTGAACTCTTGGTTTCAGCAGCGTGGGTTCTGAGATGTCCCTGATGAGCTGGAAAGGAGGGATGGCTTTTGTGGGAATCTGAGCTGTAGCATCTGGCAGGAAAGGGACAGGGCCTCACTGATAGCTTCAGGTGCTCGTGCTCTTGGCAGTCTGACAAGTTCTTAGGGCACATAGATGAAGCTGAGAATGAAGCTACCCAAAACCCAGGGCCTTGCTTCCAATGAAATCTCACCCCTGGGAATTAATTGCCAGAGCCAGCTGAAAACAAGAAGGCAGCCAGCTGTGTTCCCCTGCCCCCAGAGAGACCCTGGTGGCTGTTAATGTGTCTGCTGGGAGCTGCACTCCCACTCTGTGCCACCAACAAAGCCCCAGGTACTGCAGGTGTGTCAGAGAGCCAGCAGCCAGAGCAAAGCACTGTCCCCAGAGAGGACACAGGCTCAGTCCCCAGCGTGGCATCAGCCCCTGATTTCCAGTCCCTCTCTCCCTCAGTGAGCTGAGGGGCTCTTTGTGCAGAGCCCCAACTCTGGCCTTGATAAGAACCACAAAAATAATGACAATGATGATGATGGTGATGATGATGGTGATAGTGATGATGGTGATGATGATGGTGATGGTGACACAGCCAGCCCTGTGCCAGGCAGACCAGCTGTGCCACTGGTGCCCAGCAGCAGTCGGGGTCGGGGTGTCTGATGCGTTTAACTCTTCTTGCTCCAATTGCAATGCAGGGCTCGGAGCACTGGGTATTTATAGAGAGAGAAGCCCCTAGGCTGGAAGCTGTAGCTCTGAGGAAAACTCTGAGAGCCAAGACGGAAGAAGCACGTGCAGGGACCTCGGAGGGGAACACGAGTGGGAGCCTGCCCAAGGTGGAGGTGACGGTAGGGAAAGCCAAGGACATGGCAGGCCAGGAAGAGCCGGCAGCTGCAGCCTTGGAGACGAAGAAGAGAGCCAAAATGATCGCCAGTCCCGAGGATTTTGAGTCTGTGTGGGAGGATGAGCTCTATGAGAAGGGAAGCAGAGGTGAGGCCAGCCCGGGGGTGGCACATCCACCCACTGAGAGCGTGGAGGGGGAGCCCCAAGAGCCGGGCAAAGGTGCAGCCACCAGGGAGCCAGGGCTGCCCAAGCCCTGGCAGCAGCCTGAAGAGAGGCAAAGGACCAAGATTTTGGAGCCAGAGCCTCCCCAGGGAGAAGATGAGGTGCTCTCCAAGGAACATGCTTCTGCAGCCTTCAGGAAGCAGGAGGCCAGAGTGCCAGCCACAGCCCCAGAGCTCCTGAAAATTAAAGTGAAGGCTGGCAACGACAGCTCAGAAACTTCTGCAACCCAGAGGATCATCTACTTAGGAGATCCAGAGGGGGAGAAGGACAGTAAAACACACCTGGTCTTGGACACTGATGGGTGGCTTGGCTTGGAGGAGAGATCAGAAGCTCCAGTAAATGCATCCAGGGAGGGATCTGGGCATGTGAGACCCATGGCAGAAGGGTTCCAACCCCTCTCCTCAGCAAGTCACCAACACAGGACAGTGTCTGGAAAACCCACTGGAGCACAGGAGCCACCTGGGATGGTCTGTGATGGGACCAGCCAGGGGGGACATCCCCTCTCAGGGTGGGAAGAGCTGTCCCTGCAGCCAGAGAAAGCACCTGGTGCTGGGGTGCCAGGAGAAGCACCCATGGGAAGTGAAGCCCTGCTGTGTTCCCAGGAGATGGGACCAGAGGAGACAGAGCTGCAGAGCTCAGTGGGAGGCTTGAAGCCATGTGGCCTGGCAGGGGATGGCCCCAGGGCTGAGGAGCACAGAGGGAGCCCAGCACAGTCCCCAGACACCTGCCCAGCACTGGAGGGGCTCTCGGGAAGGGCTGGAGCAGACAGTGACAGGGAGGAAAATGCCAGAGTGGTTCTTCAGATGGAAGAGATAGAGCCCAAGTCACCTCCATCATCAGCTGGGTCTCGGCAGGGCCACACTCACACCCTGGGGCTGGAGGGGGACAAACCCAGTGCTCCTGTACCTCCACCCCTTCCCCAGAAACCCAGCCCAGTCCCTGTGGAGCCATCTCCGGGCACGGAGCCTCAGGGCACAGAGCTGTCCCTGGGCACCAGCCCTGCCAGAGGGGAGGCCATGCCTGAGGGTGTGAACCCCTCCATGGAGGTGGTACTACCCATGGGCACCAATCCTGAAGCTGAAGAACAATCCCAAAATGTGGGATTTGCCTCATGGAAACCCCATCAGGGGACACGTCATGTTATAGGAGAACCACCCCAAGACACAGACACTGCAGCAGAGTCGGTCCAGGTTACAGAGCTGTCCACCAGGGAGGTTGCCCAGGACATGGACACAGCACAGAGCAGCGTCCCTGCCACTGAAGAGCCACTGCAGGAGGAGAAGCCCGTGATCAAAGAGCTCTTCCAGGGCTCAGGGTCAGGGAAGCCGACCAGAGATGAAGGCTTTGGGATGGAAGAACTGTCCCATGACAAAAGCCTTGGCATGGCTGAGCTGCCCCCCAAGGGAGAAGAAGCAGGACACCAGACCAAGACAATCCTGAGAGACTTACCCCTCCACACTGCAGAGCCCAAAGCACAGGAGCCACACCAGGACTCGGAGTTCAGTGTGGGACAAGATCTGCAGGGTGGGGGCCGGACAGCCACAGAAAGCACCAGGGACAGTGACCTGGCCCCGGGGCAGCCACCGCAGGATGAGTCTCCTCCCAGAGCAGCTGCTGATGTCCCACACTTGCAGTCCCCTGCAGCAGGATTGTGCCAAGGAAGCGAGGCATCCCAGCTCTCTGCCCTGGTGAATGAAGGCAGGGCAGGGCAATCGAGTGGTGGGACACGTCCCGCAGAGCCTGGGGTGCCGGTGTGCACGGCTGAGCTGGCAGGAGCTGTGTCCCAGGAGCATGAGGATGCTACCCTGGCCACAGGAAACCAGCAGGACAGCAAGAGCTTCAGGGAAACCTCAGTGGCCTCCAAGATCAAGATGTTTGAGCAAGGCGAAGCGGAGCAGAGGGCAGTCCGGGAGGGACAGGAGTGTGTTCCTGGAGCGGAGCCATCGGTGACAGCCACGGGGACAACAAATCTGGCACGGGATGTGCCTTTGAGCACCGGCCTCGCCTCACCCCCTGCAGTGGGACCCGTGTCCAGCGTGGGCTCCTTGGCCCTCGGGCAAGGGGCTGGTTCAGGAGACACCTTCCAGCCTGGCTCCCTGAAGGGACATGTCCCTGCTGACCCCGAGCACGAAGAAGACAGTGCCGACCTGGCCTCGCCCGACTCCGGCTGCGAGCTGACCCTGGCCGAGGCCGTGGTAACTGCAGTGCCCCGTCCGGACGGGACGTTCGTGCGCATGTTCTGTGGCTCTGCCCGTGTCCAGTGGCTCCTCACACATCCATTGACTGGCAGCAGGCGCTTTGCATCCCTGTCCTCTCTGTCTGTGTGTGTGGTCAGGCTTCACTGGCTGCATGCGCAGCCGCTGCCCAGTCGGTTCATCAGCTTTTGTTTTGTGCCCCCTCCCACCCCCCAACATTTTTGGCTCCCTGGAGAATGCCGCTCGCTGAAGCCAGGAGGGACACCCGAGCTCCGTGGCTGGGAGCAGGAGAGGGCGCCGGGGGGTGGCTGGAGGAGCTGGGACTGTCACGGACACGCAGCCCCAGCAGCGGGGTGCCCACGCTTCCAGCTTCACCCCTGCATTTCCTACGTTGGTTGATACCCCTTCTTGCTTAGCTCCCACCCTGCCCTGCCTTCAGCAAGCTGGGTGATGGAGTAGCTTCCCTCGCTCTCTCGTGAGCACTCGAGCAGCTCCTGCAGAGTTCATTTCCTTCTGACTAACCCTTTTCTCTAATCCAGAGCAAATCTCAGGAACCAAGTGGGGAAGAAAAGGATTTATGTGAGCCATCAGTAAAACCCAGCCTGAAAGAAGAGAATGTAAAGGCTGCTGTCCCAGCGGTCTCGCAGGTCTCAGTGCTGTTTTGCTAAGTGCTTCTCCCGGCAGTGCGAGCGCTCGCCCCGCGGCCAGGGCTGTGCTGCCCCTCCGCTCCCCTGGCAGGGCTCTCTGTATGTATTGGTCAGACACACCCCAACACGTGTCTGCAGGCGTGTTCCTCGGGGCTGCTGGACACCCTGTGTTTCGCCCATACCTCTCAACCTCCCGCAGTGCCCAGGGAGGCGTGTGCCGGCACAGCCCGGCCCCTGGGGGGATGGCCCTGGCTGCAAACGCTGGGAAAAGCAGAGGCCGAGAGGTGGGGTTTCTTCTGGCATCCGTGGGCTTAGAGCTGCTCCTAAGGGACAGCTTGATTTCCATGGCTTCATGGCAAAGCGTGGCAGTGGGACACGTCCCCTCCGCTGGCAGAGTTGAGAGGTATGTCCGTGTCTGGAGAAGAGTGGATGGAGGGAGGTCATCCCTTGGCTCTGGCCGTGCTGTCAATTACACTGAGCAGGTCACCCTGAGACTCACCCGAGGCCTCTGGAGGGGCAGGTGCTGTCAGTGGGGCAGACTCACCCCGGGGCAGCTTGTTGGGCTGGACCTCCCCCCAGGGTGATGCTCCACAGGATGCTCAGTGGAATTGGCTCACTCCTCCTCAGTGGAATTGGCAGCCTCCTTTGCTTCTCCCTCACTGTGCCTGGCTGATGGGCCCTTTCCTTTCAAACTCTTCTCTCTTTCTTTCCCTTTTTTTTGGTTTGTTTTTTTTTTTTGAGTCACTGATAGCCCTGCGTCTGAGCTCTTTCTGAATGTCTCCTATCAGACCCATTGTTTTGCATCCATCTGCTTCCACCAGTGCACTGAAGTGCCTCCAAGCTGGCCGAGCTTGTTTTCTTTGTCTGACCGAGCCTTTTTGAGACGATTCATTGCCAACAAACCTTTGGTACCATCCGATTGAGTCGCCTTCACTCCCCCAGCAAAGCCACTGCTGTCAGAAAGGTTTCGGTCTCCATGCTTGAGTTGTGTTTGACTCTACTCTGTGATGTTTGCTGCAGCCTTCCTTCTTCTCCTCCTCCTCCTCCTCCTCCTCCTGCTGCCGCCGTGCTGCCCCGCGGTGCTCACGGCCCCGTCTCTCCACGATTGTGTCTCCTTCAGAGAGCGGGCGTGAGGGAGGGCCCTGAGGAGAGGGTGAAACCGCCCCGGCACAGGGCCCCTGAGAGCGACACCGGCGACGAGGAGCCCGACCAGGAGAAGGACTCGGTCTTCCTGAAGGACAACCACCTGGCCATCGAGCGCAAGTGCTCCAGCATCACGGTCAGCTCCACCTCCAGCCTGGAAGCGGAGGTGGACTTCACCGTCATCGGGGACTTCCACGGCACGGCCTTCGAGGACATCTCCCGGAGCCTGCCCGAGCTGGACAAGGACAAGAGCGAAACGGAAGACGAAGGCCTGGTTGCCTTCCAGCACACTGACAAAGTAGTTCCTGGACTGGAAGAGGATGTCAAAGGCAGGGAGAAGACCTCCCAGCCCAGCCCAGATGTCTCCCAGCCAGAGGTACACAGGGACCGGCCCGGTGCCATCGTGCCTCCGTGTCCCTCGTGCCCAGCGTTGCCTGGCGGGCGTGGCTGGTTTTGGGGAGCATGCTGGCTGCCAGCCCCCGTTCCTGTGTCTGTGTTGCATGGCTCTGCCTCGTGCTTCGTGCATCTGCTAACCAGGAGAAGTCTCTGTCACCTCTGTGTCCCTGAGGGTGGCAGCCCAGCCCACGGCAGCATGTGCGCCGCGGGGAGGGCAGGTGGCACTAACCATCGGAGCTGTCCTCGTGTCCTGCATGAATTCAGTGGCCAGGCTGTAGTGCAGAGCCCTGTGCTGCCCGCTAACCTCTCTGCTCCTGCCGGGCCTGCCAGGGACTGGCCTGCTGGAGCCGCCCTGGAGCTCCTGGAGGGTCACAGTGTGCTGGGAGGGACGGTAGCAGGGCTAACAAAACTGCATGTGCATGTGTGTGGGGCTGACTGCACGCACGGGGACACAACAGCAGAGCCAGCCCCAGCTCCACGGGGCCTTGTCTCTGTGCTGGGCCAGGGCCATCTCCAGCCCGGCCACCCAGGGCAGCCTCCAGCCCTGCAGGTAAGTCCCCAGTGCTGACCAGAGCTGCTGAGGTTAGTCCAGACCTAAAGCCAGGAAAGAGCTGCAGAATTAGAGGGAGCTGTCTCTGAGCCAGCCTGGAAACCCTGCTGTGGAGTGTCCAGTGCTGTGGCTGTGGGGAATCTGCTCCAGGGCCAGTGTGGGCAGGAGGCAGTGTGGGAATAGTGAGCACTGGTGAAGCATCCCCCATGCAGGAGTGCTTGGCAGCTCCAGTTTCCTACAGCAGGGCAGTGCTGGCAGCCAGTGTCCATTGTCCTGTGCCAGGCTCTGACACCCTGGGTGTACCCAGAGCCACCAGGAGCTGTTGCAGATCACAAAATGGCTGTGGCACATGCCTGAAACTGTTTTGATGGGTCTCACTTGGCTTTTGAAGAACAATTTGTCCATGGTGTCTATGAATCTATCCAAAACATCCCAGGGCCAGAGCAGCAGGCCTGATTTGGGGTGTGTGGGTTACAGGGCACTGTGGGGGGTGCCCTCTGCCCAGGGCAGCAGCCCAGCCCTGCTGTTTGCCCAGGCAGGTCTCAGTGTGACACCCACAGGACATGGCGTGTGTGGCACCTGCAGAGGAGCAGGGCAGGGATGCTCTGCCAGGGGCTGGTGCACAAGGAGCACAGAATCAGGAGTGTGGCTGGGTTGGAAGAGACCTTAAAGGTCATCACTTTGCAGTGCTGTGTCATGGGCAGAGCACTCAGGGCTGTTGTACCTCAGGGCCTGGCTCTGCTGACTCTCTGCTGTTCCTCCTGCAGCCCTCAGCCCCAAAAGTGGATGCTGTGACTCTGAAGAAGCCCGAAGCAGAAGGCTCCACTCCCCATCAGGTCAGCACCACATACGTGGCCCAGGTGACGTGGTGGCTCCCCAAGGCCCCAAAGAGGCTGAGCCCTGAGGGTCCCCAAAGCCTCAGCCCACCCAAGCCTGTCCCTGGCAGCAGCACTGGGAGGGCAGGAGCTTTGTGGGGTGGTTGGGGGCTTCTGCTCACCCTTGGCTTGCTGAAGTCCCCAAAACACAGATTAAAGTCCAGCCAGAGATCTTGTCTGAGTGCCCCTGGCCCCCCTGCCATGCTGCTGGGCAGTGCTGGCACACAGGAACATCATTAGTGGGTGACAGCCACCAGCTGACTGTGGCCTCCCTGGTGTCCTGTGGCAGCAGGGGTATGGCCACACTGTCCCTGCAAGTGTCACCCACTCTCTGGTGGCACCTCCAGGCTCACCTGCTTTCCTTTGCCCTGGCAGGTGGACGGAGGCACCCCGGGCAGCAGGGACACCAGCGCCACTGCCCAGGCTGGCACCACAGAGACCACACTGGTGACACCAGTAAGCAGGGCTGGCCCTCGAGGGGCGGGGAGCCACTGTCCCCTGCAGTCCCTCTGCTCCAGCAGGAGTGACTGGGGCCAGCTGTGCTGGGGGGGCCCTGCCCCACCAGGGGTGTCTTTGGAGGGTGGCACCTGCCACATTTGCCCCGTGCCAACGTGAGCCAACGTGCCTGTCTGCTCTTCTTTCAGGATCACGGCACCAAGGCTGGCAAAGGGGCTGCTCCCACCACAGACCTTCGCTCCCTGTCACCGGTGAGGGGGGACAGTGGTGCCACCAGCCAGGCAAAGCTGGGGAAAGCAACCCTGTGGGGCTGGGAGTGGGTGGGATTGGTCCCACTGGGTGCCCTGCTGTGTTCCCAGCACTGGCACCTGGCTGATGTGCTGGCACTGGGAAGGGCAGAAGGATGCTCAGAAGGTTGGGGAGCAAGAATCAGGACACCCCAACCCGTGGGGGTTTTCCTTATGCCAGATCCATACCTTGAGCATCTGCCTGAGGAGGATAATTCCCAAAAATACCCCCGTCCCTGCTGCAGTGGGCTGAGATGCATTTAGCCCTGGGTGTCCTGCAGGGTCACCCAAGGCCACCCACAAAGTCTCCTGACTCCCAGTGGAGGTGATGACCACCAACCATCCTGCCCAGCACAGCCCTTCCTCTGGAAAGGGATTTCTTACTCCATCCCCTCGTTTTGATGGAGTCCAGCCTGGCCAAACACCAGGTGCTGCCCCAGGCTCATCCCTTTGTGCTGCAGGGAGAGCAGGGCTGGCACTGGGGCTGGGGTACCAGCGCATCCTTCCCTCCTTCCCAGCCCTTGGCATGCTCAGCAGGATGGACAGAGACTGAGGCAGCCTCTGTCCACTGCAGAGACCTTTTCCAGCAGCTGTGGGCCTGGGATACCTGTGGAAACCTCTCCCTGTCCCTGCCAAGCCCTCGGTGCAGCTGGAAGCACAACTCAGTGCCTTTTTCCCTTGCCATGCTTTCCCTCCTGTGCTTGGCTGGGTGGGTGCATCCCAGGGGTGGGTGCATCCCAGGGGTGGGTGCATCCCAGTGGGAAGGTCCTGGTCGTTGGCAGCTGGGCTGGGGCACCCCACACTGTCCCCCTGACTCTGCTGCTCGTGTCCTGCAGATCTCTGGCGGCTCTGCTGGGAAGGAGGTGCTCACCAGCATCTTCAGTGCCACCGCAGAAACGCTCTCCACTTCCACCACCACCCACGTTACCAAGGTGAGAGCAGCTCCAGGCCTTCCTGAGGGCCACTGGAATTAGGGGATGGGTGGATTGATGTTGTGCTTGGTACAGCAGAAAGGGTCCCTCTCCTTCCAAGAAGCCCGGAGCTGCATGGTGTCCCATGGGAATGGTGATCCCACAGAGCGCTCTGTGCCCTGGGCACTGCCTGTGCCATCCAGCCAGGGGTGAGCACAGCAGGCAGGCACAGCCAGGGCTGGGCATTCAGCCAGAGGGAGGGAAGTGAAGGAGATGAGGCTGTAGCAGAGGGTCTCACCCATGGCCGTTGCATCCCCAGATGAAATACAGGCTCTGCTCCCAGGGAACAAGGGACAGGATGAGAGGAAATCATCTCAAGTTGTACCAAGGGAGGTTTAGGATGGATATTAGGGAAAATTTCCTCACAGAAAGGGTGCTCAGGCACTGGCACAGGCTGCCCAGGGCAGTGGTGGAGTCCCATCCCTGGAGGGGTTTCAAAGATGTGTAGCTGTGGCACCCTGGGGACACGGTCAGTGGTGGCCTTGGCAGTGCTAGGGGAGCAGTTGGGCTTGGTGGTCTCAGAGAGCTTTGCCATTCTCAGTGACTCTGGGATTCTCTAAAGACAGCAGCTGCTCTGTGAGGGAGCTGAGCAGCAGGAGGGTGCTTGGTACCTGCCCCCAGCCCTTCTCCTTCCCCCTGTGGGCTGCTGTGTGTCACACTTCTCCTGAGTCAGGGGCAGTGGGAGCTCTGCTGGATTCCAGGGCAGTTCCTGAGGGGGTGCTGCTGCTGTTCCTGCCCCTGTGGCAGCCCCCCCTGCCTGAGCTGGCTGCTGGGACAGGGCTGAGAGCTCTCCCTCTCCTCCCACAGACTGTGAAAGGGGGGTTCTCCGAGACCCGGATAGAGAAGCGCATCATCATCACGGGAGATGAAGATGTGGACCAGGACCAGGTAGGAGCAGAACACCCTGCCTTTGCCTGGTTCTGGCTGTCCCTGGATGCAGCACTGCATGTTTCTACTTCTGGCTGAACCTGTTTCCCCCTTTTGCCCAAAAAGTGCTCACTGAGGCCCCAGACCTGTCCAGCAGGGTGGGTTCCCATGGGTGCAGTGACCCTCAGGCCAGCTCCCACCACAAAGCCATGGCAAAGGTCACATCCCAGTGCAGAGCACAGTGATGGCATCACTTTTCTGTGGTCATAAACACATTTCTAGGTGCCCTTTCTCTGTTGAAATACTCCAAAGTGACCCAGGTCACCTCTCTTCCAGCACAGTCTCACTCCAGGCTGAGTCTCTCCAGGTGATGGTGTTTTGCTTCTGCCTCAGTGTCAGAGGACAAAAAGTGACACACTTTTGTGATGAAATAACAAAGACTGACACAAGTCTTTAGGGCCACAAGGTCATTTGGGATTTGTTACTTAAGAAAAAAAGATTAAAGAGATAAAGTAATTAAAAGGCTCTAAAATAAGTTTCAGAATTACAATAATGAATTTGATAATTCCTGTAGGTTTTTTCCAGTGTTTTCCTTTGCCCAGGTTTCAGTAGCACATCTGTAGAGAAAAACAGCAGAGAAAGGCAGCATGTGAGGGCTCCCAATTGTGGATGAGTTCTCAATCATGCTGGATTCTCATGCTGGGCTCCAGCCTCTTTGCCAGGCTGCTGTGGGCTCAGCTTTGAGCCCCTGCATTCCTGTCCTCCTGGAATCCCACTCTGCTCCCTGAAATCCTACTCAGCTGCTTTCTGGCTGCAGTCAGAGTACCTGATTGCAGGAGAGGGAGGATAAATGCTCTCTCTCTCCCTTCTGCTTTCCAGGCACTGGCTTTAGCAATCAAAGAGGCAAAACTCCAGCACCCCGACATGCTGGTAACCAAAGCTGTGGTGTACAGAGAAACAGAGCCCTCTCCAGAGGAAAGGGACAAGAAACCTCAGGTAGGTGGGGAAGCTGCCAGGTGTGATCTACACCTGCTGGGTGATGGGGGTGTCACAGGTCACAGCCTCTGGTCCCCACAGCCACAGGTGTTGGCATGCTGGCTCTGGTTGTGGTGAGGAAGCCACTACCATGGCACCAAAAGCAATGCTGTGCTGTCACCCTGCTGTCCTGCTCAGCACAGGCCTCAGAGGCATTCGATGTAAAAAGGAAAGGACCTGCTCATCCTCCTGGGGTGGGGAGGGAATGAAGGGACCTCAGCTTTGTGGGAACACTGAGGCACTTGGCTACAGGTTCTGCAAAGCCAAAGCATCAGGCCAGTGTTGGCAAATATGATCATTTCTTTACAAAAACCATACAGATTTTCAGTCCCACTTGGATCCCCAGGCTGGGTTTTTATACACACACAGAGGTGTAGGCAGCAGCATCCAAGGTTTGCACCTCCCTACAGACACCCCAAAGCTGTCACAGTCCCAGACACTTCTCTAGGGCTTGGGCAGCCCTGCCCCACCCTAAAACCCCTTTTTCACCCCATTCCCCCCTGTCAGCCAGGAGCTGCAGCTCCTCTGGGCTGTCACAGCCACCAGCCCCTGTGTGGGAGCAGTGGAGGCAGAGGTGGAGAGGAGAGGGAACAGTTTTGGGGGCTCTGGCAGCAGCTGGGCTGCAGGTGCTCCTTGGAACTGGGATTTTCCATTCCTTTATCATATGAAGGTTTTGATTGGCAGCTTTTAAGCCTGGAAAAGTGACCAGCAATGCAGCTGGGAAGGTCAGGAGAGGCTGGTGGAGCTGCCTTGTCCTGTCCCACACCCCTGCATCCCATAGGATCTACCCAGTTTTTGTTGAATGACTTAAAGTGAGGGAGCAGCAACTCCCCCTCACGTCCTTCATGCACCAGCACCAGCCTGAATTCCTGCTAATTACCAGAGCTCCTGCTAATTACATGCAAACTGTGGCCCCAAGTGTTTGCAAAGTTTCTATCCAGTGCCCTCATCCAAAGAGGAGCCTCCATGGACTGGCACTCCATGACTTGGTCCTTTCCATCTGCCTTGCACAGGAATCTTGACCAACATGTTCCTGGAAGCCAACATCTGTATTCCAACCTGGAGAACAGGAGAAGGAGCCTTCATGCTGGATTTGTCAGCAAGACATAGACATCCTAGCTGCAATGTTCATGGCGAGAGACAAAAATTTTTAAAAAAAAGGAATAGCAAATATATTATATATATATATACATACATACATATATATATATATATATATAAAAACAGGAAACAAAATGCATCCTTGCACTGCTGCTATATGCTGGAAACGAATAGTAAACAACACCACCAATAAACAAAGCCAACCCTCTGCAGATAAATTGAAGAATTTCCTGGATTGGTGATCAAATCAGATTTAAAAAGTCATAATGATAACAATAATCTCGGTAACAATACAATAAGCCACCATCTTGCATGTTACATGAAAGGACACACAATCATGAGTTCATTTGTTGCACACTGAATGGAAAGGAAAACTGCTTTGCAACAAAGCAAGTAAGCAAACTGAAGTAAAAAAAACCACAAGCAGAAGCAAAACCATTCCCCACCTCTGGAAAGAAGAGAGAAAAACATTGAAGTTATGACCTTAGAGTTATTTTCCAATTCACAAGTGTCGTTTCGCCCTTCTCCTCATTCCATGCTGTTTTTTGCATTCTCTGGGGGTTCTGTTAACTCTTCCCTTCCTGATCTTCTCTGTGCACTTGTCCAACCTCTTGTTCTCTGAAGGTATTTAGGAATGGGTTTAATTTCAAACAAAGCAGATGATATGTACATGGTTTCTCATCTCTAACGAGCAGCCTGTGGGGTTTCATATGGATGTGCATTTCAGTTCTGTATATTATTCTATATAACGGAGGGGGAGGGAGGGAACAATGCTGAAATAATTCAACAATGCTGGTACAGACCATGCCGACATTTTTAAATTATTAACTCCTGGATTGACTGTGGTTGGTGTACCTGGAGACTCTTAGAGCACACGTGGGACTCTGAGTCCTGCAGGAAGGGAATGGGAAAGCTGCTGGCTGGGGGGAAGGGGAGAAGGGGAGAGGGACAGCAACGTCCTGCAGCTGATCTGCAGTGTGTGGTGGTGAGGTTTGGAGGGGCAGTGGTCACCTGGAAGGCTCCAGCTCCAGGAGCAGGATGGGCTCCCAGAGCAGGATGGGCTCCAGGAGCAGGATGGGCTCCAGGAGCAGGATGGGCTCCAGGAGCAGGATGGACTCCAGGAGCAGGATGGGCTCCCAGAGCAGGATGGGCTCCAGGAGCAGGATGGGCTCCCAGAGCAGGATGGGCTCCAGGAGCAGGATGGGCTCCAGGAGCAGGATGGG
This sequence comes from Phylloscopus trochilus trochilus, assembly GCA_016584745.2. NCBI lineage: Eukaryota > Metazoa > Chordata > Aves > Passeriformes > Phylloscopidae > Phylloscopus > Phylloscopus trochilus. The sequence goes on from WQNJ02000005.1 coordinate 12,697,214, forward strand.
CTCCCAGAGCAGGATGGGCTCCAGGAGCAGGATGGGCTCCAGGAGCAGGATGGGCTCCAGGAGCAGGATGGGCTCCCAGGAGCAGGATGGGCTCCAGGAGCAGGATGGGCTCCCAGGAGCAGGATGGGCTCCAGGAGCAGGATGGGCTCCAGGAGCAGGATGGACTCCCAGAGCAGGATGGGCTCCAGGAGCAGGATGGGCTCCCAGGAGCAGGATGGGCTCCCAGGAGCAGGATGGGCTCCCAGAGCAGGATGGGCTCCCAGGAGCAGGATGGGCTCCAGGAGCAGGATGGGCTCCCAGGAGCAGGATGGGCTCCCAGGAGCAGGATGGGCTCCCAGAGCAGGATGGGCTCCAGGAGCAGGATGGGCTCCAGGAGCAGGATGGGCTCCAGGAGCAGGATGGGCTCCCAGAGCAGGATGGGCTCCAGGAGCAGGATGGGCTCCCAGCCCCCCTGGGATCACCATGGGATCAGCTGGGAGCCAGGTGGGAGCCGCAGGGCTCGGGGTCCCCTGCAGCCTGCAGAGCCGTGCCAGTGGTGGGGTGGGTTTGCTTTGTGTCTGGATCCCAGCCATGGAGGTACTTGAGTTTTGCAGTAGGGCCAAAGGCAGAGGGGCTCTTTGTGCCCTGCCTCCCCCAGCAGCCGGGCTGTGATGGCCAAGGGCTGGGGACAGCACTGGCAGTGCTCCCCAGCCCTGCCTGCAGATGGGCAGTGGAGGGACCGTGCTGTGTCCATCCCTGCAGTGTCCCCAGCGTCCCAGGCTGGATGGGAGAGCCCAGGAGGCGTCAGTGGAGCTGCTCCCAGCTCAGCCTTCAGCCCCAGGCTCCCTCCAGGGCTGCCTTTGGAAGGGGCTCGTGGGCCAAGCCCAGGGCCCCGTACACTGTGAACCAGGCAGTTCGGGTAGGCTCGGAACCAAAACCAGAAAGGAAAGGAAAGAAATGGGTTTCCTTCTCAGAATTGTCTCTAGCTCCTGCAGAAACTGAAGGGCCCATGATTCTGCACCATTTTGCCTTTAGTCTCCCACCCCTCACACAGACTGTGCCCAGGACCAGTGCTGGGGCTCACAGGATGCCCGAGCAGGAGCGCCTGAGCCATGAGGATGCCGTGGGCAGAACCCTGCTCCCACCTTCACTGTCCCAGGAGGGAGCTGCTCCCTGGCAGCTGCTCACCAGTGAGTCTGTTCTGCTGGCAGAGAAGTTTCTCCTGCAGATGTGGAAGGCAAGAGCACAGGGGCTGCTGCCCATCCCAGCCCCCAGCCCAACAGCAGGCAGAGCAGTTGCAGAGAGGCTCCTTTGCTCTCCTTTGTTTTCCCAATGCACCCAAGGCAGCCGTGCCCAGCAGTGGCACTGCCAGGGGTGGTGCAGGGCCAGGCTCTGCCCGCCGTGCTGGCATTCAGCAGGACACAGCACAGTTCAGGCTGGGGGAGCCCACCTGAGGCCACTGTGACCCTGCAGAGCTGCTGCTGGCATTGTGCACAGCCTGGGAAGTGAAGGCTCCCGTGGGATTGAGCAGCCTCCCAGAGTCACCTGTGTGCTTGGGCTGCCACCACTTCTGTTTGCAGTCAGCAGCCCCTGGCTCCCGCAGCGTCTGCATGGGTGGCAGCGTCAGAAGCTTCTTTTTTCTTTGAAAAAAAAAGGAGGAAAAATATAAAAAAAAAAAGGAAAGTTAAAAAAGCTCACTGCTTGCTGTCCTGGCGAGGTGTGGCTTTCTGCTGCTCAGCCCCAGCCTGCCCATCGCCGTGCTCTGTTTCAGATAGCTGGCCACTGCTTGTTTTCTTCCAGGGGCCTTTTCTGTGGAAAGGGGTGGGAGACATGAGTGCCTGTTTTTACCCAATCCCACAAATTCATTCTGAACCTGGCCTGCGATTGCATGAGTAATAATAACAGTAACAATAATAATAATAATAATATTTATTTTTATTTGAGAAGCACCTTACCAACCAACTGCAACGCTCTGTCGTTCCTTCACTAACTCTCCTTTTCTCTTCCCTTGTTCTCCCTCTCCCCCTTTGGTCATACTCCTTTTCAGTGCTCGGTGGTGTATGCGTGTGTGCTCACTGTTCTTGTATTCAATAAAAGTGAAATAAATGTGTTTGATGCTAAATCAGCCTGGGGCCTTGGTGGACTCTTTCCTGGAGAGAGGATGGAGAAGAGCAGAGGGAGCCCTGCAGCAGGGGGCACTGCACATGGAAATACCAGGCTTTGTCTAAAGAGAAGGTCGTAGAAATCATGGAATCCCAGAATGGTTTGGGCTGGGAGAGAATATAAAGCTCATTCTGTTCCATCCCCTGCCATGGACAGGGACACCTTTGATTATCCCAGGCTGCTCCAAGCCCCGTCCAGCCTGGCTTTGGGCACTGCCAGACATCCAGGGGCAGCCACAGCTTCCTATGCCAGGGTCTCCCCACCCTCACAGGGAACAATTTCCGACTAATATCTCATGTAAAATCTAGACTCCTTCATCTTAAGGCCATTCCCTGTGTCCTGTCCCTCCATCCCTTGTCCCAAGTCCCTCTCCAGCTCTCCTGGAGCCCCTTCAGGCCCTGGGAGGGGCTCTGAGCTCTCCCTGGAGCCTTCTCCTCTCCAGGTGAGCCCCCCCAGCTCTCCCAGCCTGGCTGCAGAGCAGAGGGGCTCCAGCCCTGGGAACATCTCCACGGCCACCTCTGGACTCGTCCCAACATCTCTACATCCCTCCAGAGCTGCAGACCCCAGAGGTGGGCACAGTTCTGCAGGTAGGATCCCACCCCACCAAGGGCAGATTCTGGCATTGTGCACAGCCTGGGAAGCGAAGGCTCCCGTGGGATTGAGCAGCCTCCCAGAGAGAGTTACCTTGGGCTGCCATCAGTTCTGTTTGCAGTCAGCAGCCCCTGGCTCCCGCAGCGTCTGCACGGTCCCGACCATGTCGGCAGCTCGGGAATCCAGCAGGTGTGGCCGGGGCTGAGCCTCGGACACAGCGTGGGGCAGCGACGGTGCTGCTGAGGATGCTCGGGATGCGGGGAGGTGCCGGGAGCTGCCTCGTTCTCTTGTCCCGGCAGGGAGGACGCGGCGCTGGGACAGTGTCTGTGCTGCTTAGGGCTCTGTGTGTCCCAGTGGGGCTCCCCGGAGTGCTCTCGCTCCATCACTCCCGGCACGGCTCTGGTCCCTCTGGGCGGCTGCGGGGCTGCGGGGGAATGGGGGCACTGGTGTGGCTGCTGGACACGAAGGGAAGACTCAAGTCTGGTTCAGAAGGCTGCTGACTCCTCGCAGGAGGAGCCTCGGTTTATTCTCTAAACTTATTTTATACCTTCTTACAATGCACCCACCTTAGAGATGGGCACCCCTGGACCTATCGGTGACTTGAAGGAACCATCAAGCAAAGTCCCTCCTTTGGGAAAACATGTAGAAAAATATCTTAATTTACAATAGCACGACCTTCTTTTACCAGTTCTGTCCTGGGAAAAGAATTTCTTGAGATCAAAACACGGCAGGCACGAACCGTGGTTACACACCGGGGACCGGCTTTGGGGACAAGGGCTCAGCGGCGCCGGGCAGGGGCTGGAGCTGGGGATGGGCGGAGGCGACAGGGACGGGGCGGCGAGCACGGCCCCGGTGTGAAAAACACCATTCACATGTGATGTAAAATTTGTAAGTTTAATAAAAGTAAAATAAAATAGACAATAAGGAGGAAAAAAAAAAAAAAAAAAAAAAAGCTCTTTTCGGCCGAGGTACTGATACCAACAAGATCAGCACCCCGTCTCTTCTCAGATCCTTTGTTTTAAGGACTTCTGTGTTACATATTTAAATGAGCTTTAAATACATGATTCAAATATTCATTTTTGGTTTCAAGACTTCCCTTAATTAGACAGTTTTTCTATGTGGCCTTGCTAAGTCTAGACAGAGGTAGTAAATCTCTCTTCTTCAACAAGGCTCAGTTGTTCCTTATCTTCAGGAAATCCAGCTGGCCCTCCTGTATTCTATCTCTTTGAGGAATTAAAAAAAAAAAAAAAAAAAAAAAAAAAAAAAAAAAAAAAAAAACACAAAAAAAAAAACACCAAAACCACACCACAACAATCCCATCTCTACTTTGTTACAATCTAAGAATATTTATCTATCACAATTTTCTTAAATTCTATTAATAAAAAAAACCCCATGCAATACAACCTTCCCATATTATACATAAAGCAATCCGCTTGTTATATGCGAAAAGCCAACTCCAAAATATGCATTTATAACACCGGCGGCGCCGAGCGCGGCCCCGGCCCGTCCCCGCTGCCGCGCGGGGCCGGAAGCGCCGGGCCCGGATATCCGGGCAGGGCCGGCGGGAGCGGCGCGGCCATGGCGGCCCCGCGGCCGGACCCCGAGCTGGCCCGGCAGCTTTTCTTCGAGGGCGCGGCCGTGGTGGTGCTGGACGTGCCCGAAGGCACCGAGTTCGGCATCGATTACAGCGCCTGGGCGGTGGGGCCGCGGTTCCGCGGCGTGAAGATGGTGCCGCCGGGGCTGCACTTCGTGCACTGCAGCGCGGCCGGTGCCGGCGGGAGGGACGCGGGGCCGCGCTCCGGCCGCTTCCTCAGCCTGAGGCGCCGCGAGGTGCGGCTGCTGCGCTGGGACCCCGCGGGCGAGGCCGTGCGGCCCGAGCCCCCCGAGCAGGGCGAGGCGCTGCGGGACAGCCTGAGGGAGCTCGACCCATTCCTAGGGCCTTACCCTTACGAGACGCTGAAGAAGTGGGTGTCGCTGAGCAACTTCATCAGCGAGGCGGCGGCCGAGGAGCTGCAGCCCGAGAGCGGCCAGATCTGCGCCTTCGCCGAGGTGCTGCCCGAGGCCGAGGGGCGGCACACGCGGGACCGCGCCGGGCAGCGCCGGCCGCCGCCGGGCTCCGAGTGCCGCAGCTACGCCGAGGGCCTGGCCCGCCTGCCCCGCATGCGGCCGAGGGCCGGCACCCAGATCCGCTTCTCCGAGCTGCCCCGGCAGGCTTTCCCCGACGGGGCTACCCCCGAGGAGATCACCCGGCACAGCATGGACCTGAGCTACGCCCTGCAGCGGGTGATGGAGCAGCGCTATCCCGGCCGGCCGCTGGGCCTGCTCGGTGAGCACCGCCCGGGCCGGGCAGGCTCTGTCCGTGGAACCTCCGCCCTGGGGTCCCCCCAGTGCAGGTGTTTGCAGTCCCACCTGGCGCTGGACACTCAGCACAGGCAGGCTGAACTCTCACAATTCTAACAGCAGGGTGGGGCTTGGTGCTTGGGTCTGTTGTTGGGTGCTGTTTGTGAAGTCCCTCTCCAGTGCTGATACTCACAGGTGACCTGCCCTGCCCTGTTCTGCTTTGCTCCAGCTGAGCAGCAGCACAGGGGCAGTGTGTGAGGTGAGAACCCCCTTTGCAAAAGCCAAACCAGGGTTTAGAGCTCATTTACAGAGCTCTGGGGAGGGCACATTCCCAGGTGGTGGGGTTTTTAGTGGCCACAGGGGCTGTTCCCTTTGCCTGGAGGAGCCTGAGGCCGGAGCTCCAAGGGGGCTGCAGCTCCTCCCGAAGGGCAGCTGCGATCTCTGTTCTGTGTGACCGGGGGGCAGCTGAGGGAACGGCTGGAGCTGTCCAGGGAAATTTAGGTTGGATATTGGGGAAAGGTTCTTCCCCCAGAGGGTGCTGGGCACTGCCCAGGCTCCCCAAAAATGGGCACGGCCCCGAGGCTGCCAGAGCTCCAGGAGCCTTTGGGCAGCGCTGCCAGGGTGGGGTTGTTGGGGTGTCTGGGCAGGGACAGGAGCTGGGCTGGGTGATCCCTGTGGGTCCCTTCCAGCTCAGGATATTCTGTAATTCTGTTCCACAACTCTCTGGTGTGAGGACATGGTGCTGCAGCCCAGATTGCCCCAGATTAAGTCAAAAGCAGTGGTCACAGGTGGCCTTGGTGTCTGGCACTTCACCTGTTCAGTGAACCTCTGGAGGGCACATCCTGTGGAGAGGAGCATCAGGTGGGGATGGCAGCCCTGACCCCTGTCCTGTTTGGCTGGGACTCCCAGCTGGGGGTTCCTGGTGCAGGGACCAGTCCCTCCCTGGCCCAACTCCGTGTGTGCTCCACGTGCTGCTGTGGCAGTGACAGTGACAGTGGCAGTGTCCCTGCTGTGGGGGACACCAGAGCTCAACTGCTCCCCGGCCTGTTTTGCAGCCTGTGATACAAATAAATGCTGAGTCTGTGGAGGTCCTGGAGCAGGGTTTGGTTTTGTTGCAGGGTGGAGGGAGAAGCCCTGCCAGCTTCCCAAGTTTGGAATAAGCTTTTGTCCCTCCTTCCATGTTTTGTACATTAACGTTATATAATTGGTTCTTTTTCAAAATTACCAAAGACACATGCAGGATGTGGAGAGGACAAATGACCTTAGGGAGTGGTGGCAAAGCAGTTGATGGTGAGCATCCAGTGGGATGAACCCTGGCTCTTAATTCAACAAGGTGAATGCACTGGTTGGTGTCCTGCTGACCTGTCCCAGGATGCCAGGAGAGGTGTTTGCAGTCCCACCTGGCACTGGACACTCAGCACAGGCAGGCTGAGCTCTCACAATTCTAACAGCAGAGTGTGGCTTGGTGCTTGGGTCTGTTGGTGGGTGCTGTTTGTGAAGTCCCTCTCCAGGGCTGATACTCCCAGGTGACCTGCCCTGCCCTGTTCTGCTTTGCTCCAGCTGAGCAGCAGCACAGGGGCAGTGTGTGAGGTGAGAACCCCCTTTGCAAAAGCCAAACCAGGGTTTAGAGCTCATTTACAGAGCTCTGGAGAGGACACATTCCCAGGAGATCTGTTCAGCCTTACGTGCTTCGTTTTGCTTCCCCTCTCTGACCCCCCCCAGCTGAGCTGCAGTTTGCCTTCATCTGCTTCCTGATTGGGAACGTCTACGATGCCTTTGAGCACTGGAAGAGGCTGCTGAACCTGCTGTGCCGCTCTGAGGAGGCCATGGGGAGGTACCAGGACCTCTACATCAACCTCATCTCCGTGCTCTACCACCAGCTCAGCGAAATCCCAGCAGATTTCTTCGTGGACATTGTCTCCCAGGACAACTTCTTAACCAGCACCTTACAGGTATGTTTGGGGCTGTTCCCTGGGAGAGGGGAGTGGGAGGGAGGGCATCAGGCTGGGGAGAAACTGCCAAGGGAATTGAGCTGTCTGGGAGGTGGGAGCCTGTCCAGGCACACAGGAATTTTACTTCTCCCTCTGTTACTCAGCAAGAAATTCAGCTCAACAGCTCCAAGAGAGCCTGGGCTAGTACAACATGGTATCTGTTTTGTTTTTCCAGCATGCTGTTCTTTCTCAAAAAAAGAAAAACAACAGAGAACTTGGGCATGAAGGGCTGATGATGATGATGATGATTTTTGGAATGGTTGGCTCAGTATGCAGGGAAGCTGCAGCAGAACCTTATTGAGCTAAAGGCAGTGATGGTGTTTAAGAAGCTTTTCCATTCCTTAGCTCAGCTGAGGATTTCCTGTAGTCAAGTTCTTATCCAGAGGGACTTCTTGGTTATTCCAAAATGCTATTCCAAAATGTTATTCCAAGATTCTGCTTCTGCTGAGGCAGGTGGGGGCAGAGCTGTGGCTCAGCCCCAGGGAAAGCAGGTTCTCCACTGGTGGTGACTGTGCTGGCAGTGCAGCAGTCTGGCTTAGTTAACAAAAAAAGCCCAAAGCAGATGCACTGATAGAGCTGAGCAGGGGGAGCCAGCCCTGCAGGACTCTCAGAGTTTGGTGCCCTCTCCTTTCCCATTCCTCTCCTTGTTAACCCCAAGGTCTTGCTGTAGTTTTGGGGAGACTGGAGGTGTTTGGGTTTAATTGCTGGGTAGCATTGCTTTAATCAAGTCTCTTTCAGATTTTTCAGTTGTGATTCTCCCAAGTCTCGGGAGGGTTGTAATTTACATTTTATTTCTGTTGGTAGATTTTTTTTTTCCCATCCCACTACAGGACTGGGCAGCCCAGCTGTGTCTGCAGCACGCTCAGAGCAGTGCTGTCAGCTCCCAGCAGTGTCCAGAGGATGGCAGCCAGCCATTCCCTCCCCCTGAGGGGAAGTTGGGAACCCTTCTTGCTGCTTCTGGCTGCCTGAGTCTTGTGCACCCCTGGGCTCCATCACTCTGTGTTCCACTCCCTCAGCAGGAGTTGTGCTGGTGTCAGGGTCACCCCTAAGCCCTGGCAGGAGTCACCAAATCCCCAGTGTCAGAGCCCAGCCTTGCAAACTGAGCCCTTCCCCACTCAGAGTTCTCCATTCCTCTGCTCCCCTGGGATTTGCCCAGGGTGCTGCCAGGGAAGCTCTGGGCCTTGCCTTCCCCTCCCTTCACACACAGACACAGAATTCTCTGCCTCAGCTGGCGTGGGCAGCTCAGAGCTGAGGGGGAGGGCATTGTCTGTGCACCTCCTGCCCAGCTCTGCAAGCAGCAACTTCATTTTTGGAGTTTGATCCAAGCAGCCCTGCCAGGGCTTAAAGGAAAAAAAGAACTTGGTGAAATAACTGATGTAATGTGCAGTTCATTGAGAAGAAGTGGGAAGTAGAATCTTCTAATTGTTTTCTCCCTAGCAGCAGCATTGCTGTGTGAGAGTTCTCTTAGAGGCAGTTTTCCAGTAGAATGAGCAAGGAAAAGGCAAATGTTGGTGCACAAAGCAGTGAACTTTGCTGCTCACTGCCAGTGTTTTATCCAGCTTTCAGTAGGTCTCCCCCAAAGAAGAGCTGTGTTTTCCCCAGAGGAGATTTCTTTTTATGGGAATTAGTTCTGGATCAGCAGCTCAGGAGGAGCAGAGCCAGGCTGATGCCAGCTGGGCTCTGGTGCCCTGGGACTCACACACAGGTGAGCACAGAGGCTGGGAATTTGTGACACTTTAACTGGGTGGTGTTTGGGGATGCAAGGCAGAGGTTCCTGCAGACCCCAGCACCCTGTGCACAAGGTGGGGATAACCAGGCTTTTTTCAGAGCTCCCATTCCTCTCAGACATTCAAGGTGTTTTCACTAAGTTTCCTCTGTATCCCAAAGTCTTGGTAATACCATATCACAAAAGCACTTTGGGAGATCTCTACCCACAGAAATCAGGGGTGCAATTATCTGCTGGCATTTTGGACACTTGCTGGAAATTTGCCTGCTAATGTTTGATTATTTTTTTTTTAATTCCTTCTGTCAAGGCATTTTCCTTAGCTCACACATTGGCATATTTCAGAATTCCACAGTACAAATTCAGTTACAAGCATACTCCTGCTTCAGACAAAGTTCTTAGCTGAGTGTAAATAATTCTGCTGCTGGCTCAGTAGTGGGAAGCCTTGGGCTGGGAGGTGAGAGGTCTGGGCTCTGGCTGGGTCCCCCCAAAGCTGCAGTAGTCCCAGGGTGGTAGATGCTCACCTGGCTCTCTCCTGGTGCTCCCTGGTGTCTCTGGAGGGAGGAGATGCCCAGCTGGGGCCATGGCTGAGCTCTCCCTGACCTCTGCTCCTTGTTCCAGGTGCTGTTCTCCTGCACGTGCAGCCCTGCTGTGGACGAGGCTCTGAGGAAAAAGGCTGAAAAGTTCAAGGCTCACCTGACAAAGAAATTCAAGTGGGACTTTGAGGCAGAGCCTGATGACTGTGCCCCTGTGGTGGTGGAGCTGCCTGAGGGTGTGCAGGTGGACTGAGCCAAAGGCCCCCTTGGCAGCTAACAGCTCCTGAATGACCCTTCCTGCTCTTCTCCAACCTGGCCAGCTGCTGAGAGGCTGTTTGTGAAGCTGAGCCTCTTTCTGCTGGGGCAGCAGATGTGGGAAGCCCAGGAAGATGCTGAGCTTTGTGAGGAGGCCAGAGGTGGTGGAGGAGTTTAGGTGTTGCCACGTGGCTGCTTTGGACACCTTGGGGTTTTCCCAGCCCTTCTGCAGCATCTCCCCCTAGAGCACAAACCACACACAGTGTCACAGAATCATTCAAGCTGTGAGAGACCTTTTGGTACCATGGAGTTCAGCCCTGAATGTGACACTGCCACCATCCTGCACTCAGCTGTCCTCTGCTCCCCTCTCCTGCTGGAGCTGCTTGGAGAGCAGCTGTGCCTGAGGGCTGCAATCCCACACAGTGGCTTGGGCACCCAAACCCAGGCTGTGAGCTGGAGTTCAGCTCTGCTGGGCTGGGCTGGGCTGGCAGTGCTGTGACCACCAGGTGCTCACTGGGATTTGTCTGCTGGGGAGGCAGCAAAATTCCTCCAGTTTCACACAGCCAGCACCTCAGTGTCCCATTCCTGTTCCTCTCATTCTGGTAAATCCTTTTGTATTTACTGCTGACTGTTCTGTTTTGTATTTACTGCTGGCTGTTCTGCCTGGTGCAAGAGAAAGTGAACACTTTGGTGACAGAAGTAGTTCCTGGAGTGTAGTCACCCAGGTGTTAAAGAGCAGAGCCAGCATGAGATAAAGGATCAGATTGCCACATGAACTGGATCCTCTGCTTTGTTACAATTGGCAATCCTCTGGTTTTACTCAAAAACAGTGACTGCAGATTAACAGTTTGTAATGGTCAGGTTCCCATGATGAACTGCACTTTTAGCAGCTGAGAAAAGAGAATATAATTGCACTTCCATTGTGGTGGGGGTTTTTCTTTTTGCAAGGTTGTAGTAGAGAGAGCTAATCACAGAATCCCAGAGTGGTTTGGGCTGGAAGGGACCTTAGACCACCCAGTCCCACCTCTGCCATGGGCAGGGACACCTCCCACTGCCCCAGGCTGCTCCCAGCCCCATCCAGCCTGGCCTTGGGCACTGCCAGGGATCCAGGGGCAGCCACAGCTGCTCTGGGCACCCTGTGCCAGGGACTGCCCACCCTGCCAGGGAACAATTCTTCCCAATATCCCATCCATCCCTGCCCTCTGGCAATGGGAAACCATTCCTCTTGTTCCTGTCACTATCTGACCTTATAAAATGTCCCTGCCCCTCTTTCCAAGCTCCCTTATATCTCCTTTTATCTCTCACTATTATCTCTTCCAGGACCACAGAAGAGGTGGGGCTGTGGGGTCACTGACATTCTGTGGGGTGGGAAACAGCAGCAAAGCTTCAGCCAAATGCAGGTGGAGGTGCTCAGAGTGCAGCTGCTTTGTGTGATCCCACTGCTCACTGGGAGGGGAGGGAAGGGGGCACACAGGGAGCAGCTTGCTGGATGTTTATAAGGGGGGATATGAATTTGGGGGGAGAAGGAGTGGGAGGCAGCAGAAGAGCAGTCAGGCCAGTGTGTGTGAGTGGCAACACGGAATAGAGGGATGTTCTCCTGCCCTCCTAAAGCCTGAGGTGATGATAACTGCACCTTCCGCCAGTGAGGGTTCTTATTGAAAAGCAAAAGAGAGACTTGGGCAAATGCACGCTGCTGCAAGCCAATGGAGGGGAATTTGGGATGTGTTTGCAGCTCTGGTCCCGCTGGATTGGGGTCAGGGAGCACTGAGGCAGGAGCTCCATCCACCTCCTGCTCTGGGCAGAGCTGTCCAGCAGTGCCAGGGCCCCGTTCCTGCCTCTGGGCCCAGCTCCCCTGCAGGCTGGGCTGGAGCAAAGCCCTGCTCAGCCCAGGTGAGGCTGATCCCGTGGGGGTCTGCAGTGCTGTGAGCTGCGATTTAAACACCGGGAATTCCCGGTGATTGTTCTTCAGGAGTCAGTGTTGGCTGCCTCAGGCCAGGGCAGGAATTCCCTGTGGGACTCTGCCCTTGGTGTGCAATTTGCTCATCCCTTCCCTGGCCTGGCTGGGAGCTGGTGAGTCCCAGGAGCAGCCCTGTTCATGTGGGGGTTGTCACTGCCTCCCCAAAGCCACCTTTCCTTGTGTGCTGGGAGGGAGGGGCTGCTTGTGCCGCCCTTTGGGGGAGGGTCCCGTCAGCAGCATCCTCGGATCTGTTGGAGAGGATGAAGTAGCTCGGCCCTGCAGAGATGATTTTTTAGTAAAAGATTTTAAGAGTATGAAACCTACGAGAGGAATAGAATTGAAAGCGAGATTTGAACTGTAAGATGCTGGGCAGGAAGAGGGTGATTAAACCAGCTGAAAAGACTGGGCTGGGTGAGTCAGTGACACCCTTGCCAGGACAAAAGGATGAATAAAGGGTTGGACCTTCTCAGGTAGCAGGGATAAGGTGGTTTTTCAGGATTTTGGTCTGTAGAGTAGTATTGTAATGTTGTAGTTCCCATAGGCTGTATGTAGATTCTGTAGGCTTTGTATCTTGGGGTGATTGGTTGATGCTCATTAGAATATTCACGATAGAAAGGGTTAAAATGGAATGTAACAGGTAAATCGCTCTCTTGCTCTGCTGGATCCCTGTCCCCTTAGACCTATGGACTCTTCCCCAGTCAGGCTGCCTTCCCACCACCAATAAACCACCACCAATAAACCACCACCAATAAACCACGTGTCCCAAAGAGCATCCCGGTCTCCAGATCATCTCTCATCAGACACCACCAGCGTGTTTTCTAATACGGATCCAACTTCGCTGGCAAAATCTGGTCGGCTGCAGCAAATGCTCGCAGCAGAGGGAAAGCTGCTGCTGCTGCTGCTGCTGCTGCTGCTGCTGCTGCTGCTGCTGCTGCTGCTGCTGCGCCGAGCGGGGCTGGCAGAGCAGCAGAGGCACCTCTGGGTGGCTCCATCCTCACGGCTTTGGCGGCGGGTGCTGGGATCGCTGCCTTGGTACAGGAGCAGCTCTGGGCTGCTGCTCCTGCTCCTGCTCCGTGCCTGCCCGGCTGCGGGGAATCCCGGCTGGCACAGCCCTGCCCCGGCCATCCCCGGGATGGTTATCCCGGGATTGTTGTTATCCCCAGGGATTGTTATCCCCAAGGATTGTTATCCCGGGATTGTTGTTATCCCGGGATTGTTGTTATCCCCAGGGATTGTTATCCCCGGGATTGTTGTTATCCCGGGATTGTTGTTATCCCCGGGATTGTTGTTATCCCGGGATTGTTGTTATCCCCAGGGATTGTTATCCCCGGGATTGTTGTTATCCCGGGATTGTTGTTATCCCCGGGATTGTTGTTATCCCCGGGATTGTTGTTATCCCGGGATTGTTGTTATCCCCAGGGATTGTTATCCCCGGGATTATTGTTATCCCCAGGGATTGTTATCCCGGGATTGTTGTTATCCCCAGGGACTGTTGTTATCCCCAGGGATTGTTGTTATCCCGGGATTGTTGTTATCCCCGAGATTGTTATCCCAGGAGCTGGTGCTTCCAGCTCCTCCTGCCCCAGCCCCCAGGATTGCCTGCCCAGGGAGCTCCTCTGCACCCCCCAGCCCTGCAGGGAGCTGCATTCCGGCTCAGCTGTTCCCTCCAGGCACAGCCCAGCTGCTCCCAGTGACACAAAGTGAGTTATCCTTCCTCATATTAATGTGGGATGGGGCCACATTAATCTGTATTCACTCAGTGCTGAAATCCTGCTCTGGGTAAGTTCTTGGGCCCTGGCAGTGATGTGAGCCCTGGCAGTGACGTGAGCTGCTCACACACATCCCAGGGATGGATCCCCTGCTCTCCACCTGTGCCCAGAGGGTCCAGAGCAGGGCAGGGACACAGCTCCAGCCCCAGGAGTGCCTGACCACCCCTGTGAGATCCACAAATGTCCCTGGAGCGAATTCCTGGGCAGGGGGGGTGGAAAAGGCGTGAGCTGGCAAACCCTGGGAGAGCAGAGGAGTCAGGCAGAACTGCTGGGCGGCCCCTTGGGCTGGATTTCTCCTTTCGTGTGAAGCACAGCCTCCTGTCTGTCTGGGGGTATTTTTGTTTTGTGTTTCAGCCAGCCACTTCACGATTTAAAAAGCATCACTTGAGAGTCTGCTGAGCTGCACAGAGTTCTGAGAGGCGCTGGCTGTGCAGTCAGGGCAGCAGGGAGCAGTTAAACACGTCACCCAGCTGTGCTGGGTGGTCACTGGGGGCCTCTAATGGTTTGATTTCATTAGCAGTGCCTGGCTGGGGAGGGCTCTGCAGGCTCAGCACTGCTGAAACTTCTCACTGCCCAAGTGTGTTCATTTAATGGAGTGAATTTCTTAACAAGGCCGATAACCAGTGCGTCTAAAGTTCCTTCTGGGGCTCTCGCTCATCTCATTTCTCAGCAGAATTGGGTAGGTCAAGAGCTCTCCTGCATTAGCAAAAGATGTTCCACCTTCCTTATTATCCACTGTTCCCTGCAAAGATTCTTTTAAACTTCCAAGGGGAAAGCTACCTTTGATTTACATTTTTTTTTTCTTCCTCTCCCTTTCCTTCTTCAGCAGCAAAACATTTATTGCTACTTCAAAAGGTGAGACAACTCCTCTGATTGTGGCAGGGGTCCTCATGCAGCTCTAATGAGACTCAACTCATCAGCCCCCACACACCTGAGACTGGGAGGAGATGGAGGGAGAGGGAAGGAGATGGAGGGAGAGGGAAGGAGATGGAGGGAGAGGGAAGGAGATGGAAGGAGAGGGAAGGAGATGGAAGGCAGTTTTGGGGGATGTGTGAGGGGTGAGGTGGGATGGGAACCTGTGTGGGCAGTGGGATCTGGGCAAGGTGAGGCAGTGGTGTCTGGCATGAGGAAGGACAGCAAAATCTGGCAGGGCTGAGCAAGGTGATCTTTGCACTCGGTGATGCTGGTGGAAGGCAGCTCTGATATTTGAGTGTGGAGTGGGCTGGATGCTGTCCACAGCCCTGTCCCTGAGCCCCAGCCCAGCAGGGCCAGGCCAGGGCTCCTGCAGGGGTAGGGGAGCTGCTGCTCCCCTTTGGGGCCATCAGCAGCCCCAGGGCTCTGTTCAGAGCAGGGACTTTGCAGCTGTCCCCAGGAAATGTCCCCAGGAAATGTCCCCAGCACTGAAAGCTCTGTTTGCCTGCAGCTGGCAGGGAGTCACACCTGCAGTTCCCTGGGGACAAGGGGTGACACCAGCCCAGCCTGCACAGAGTGCCACAGAGCCAGGAGGAGCCCTGAGGCTCTTTCCAGCACCCTCCTGGCTTCTCCTGCCTCTCTCCCAGCCCAGCCAGGCTGTGTCTGGGCACCTCTGCTCCCCTCTGCCAGCCACTCCACGTGTCCTGCCCGGGCTGGGGTGCCCAGGGGGTGCCCAGGGACTGCCAGGGGTGAAGCTGCTGGCCAGTTCCTCACTCCTCAGTGTCCCATCGTTCCCAGAGGAGCTCGTGGCCCTGGCAGGGTGCTGGGCTGCCAGGCTGGCAGGGCAGGGCAGGAGGGGTGAGTGTCCCCTGCCCACGCGTGGCAGCCCCGGCAGCGGGGGCGGCGGGAGCCAGCGGCTGCTGTGTGCCAGGAGGGGAGATAAAGAAAGAGGGCTCTGCAAGGAGTGCAGGCTCCTGGGAAAGAAATTGCAGCTCTGCTCCACCCACACCGTGCCGGAGTGGCCTTCCAGCTCTGAGTCATTCCTCATTCCTCCTTCCTGGGGGCCGTGGGCAGGGCTGGGGGGGCAGGAGCAGGGCTCTGTCCCTGGGCTGGGACAGCTGCCCTCCCTGCAGGGTTTCAGCTCTGGGTGGCTCCAGGAGCTCTGGTGACCACACCTGGCCAGGTAACCCAGCTGGACAGCGCTGTCAGTCTGTCTGTGTCCCCCTGGGTGGGGCCACATGTCCTGTGAGCCCAGGGTGAGGCAGTGTCCCTGCTGCTGCTGCTGCTCTGCACTGACTGGGGGGCTGTGGAGGGCACAGGGTGGTTTTGGGGATGGAGGGGCTGTGCCTGTGCCTCAGGTACAACAGGCACTGCAGAGCAGCCTCTCTGAGACACCCGAGAGGTGTGGAGGAGAGGTGAGAGCCAGGACAGCTCCACCCAGCTGCTGGGGAGCACCTTCTGACCTCAAAGCCTTCTCTCACAGCCCCAGGTTCGCTTGGGAAGCAGCTCCTCACAGGGTGCTGTCATGACCAGAGCTACCAGAGAGAAACCTTCAAGGAGAACCGGGCAAACCTTGCCAGCTGTGGCTGAGGAAAGCCCCAGCTGTGTCTGCCTGGGGAGGCTGCACTTGTTCTCGTGCTGGGGGGGTCTGTGGGTTTGGAGATGGCCGTGGGGAGCCCTTGTCCCCTCCTGCTGTGTGCTCAGGGCACTGCAGGGACAGGAGGGCTCTCTGGAAGGTGCCTCCTTCCCTGGGCACTGAGCAGGTTCTCCTGGGTGCCTCTGTCCCACACAAGGCCCTTGTTCTTCCCTCCTGGCATATTCTGGTTGGAAACTGTTCCTTGGCCAAAGGGCTGTGCTCCAAGTGTGGCACCTGGCACCGACCTGGGCACTTGGGGTGGAAGGCAGAGGCCAGGCTGAGGCTCCTGCCACGGTCCCTGCTCA
The DNA here is from genome assembly GCA_016584745.2 of Phylloscopus trochilus trochilus. Classification (NCBI taxonomy): domain Eukaryota; kingdom Metazoa; phylum Chordata; class Aves; order Passeriformes; family Phylloscopidae; genus Phylloscopus; species Phylloscopus trochilus. Next base: position 12,713,371 of record WQNJ02000005.1, read on the forward strand.
GAACTGGCACCATGAAGTTCCTCAGCCATGAAACCCTTTCTGTCTGTGCCTGTCTTGGTTTGGACAGACAGGTGTGTCACTGTTGGACACGAAGGAAAGACACGGACTCGTGATTTCAGAAGGCTGATGCTCTAAAACGGGCTGGTTTATTCTCAGAACCTATTTTTATACCTTTTTACAATGTGCCCACCTAAGAGGTGGGATCCTTTGAACCATTGGCCACACCAAGGGTCAACAAGCAAAGTCCCTCCTTAGGAGAGAAATGTGAAAAACAAGAGAGTTTAAAAAGTGTGACTTTGTTTACCAGTTTAGGTCCCTGGGAAAGAACTTGAGAAAAATCCAAACATGACAGGCAGTGACTACACAGGTGTCTGCCAGGGAAAGCTGGAGCTTCCCTTGGAATGGAGAATATAAACCCCCTCCCTCCAAATTATAATAATTTTGCAATTCAGGGCCTTCAGGCAAAGATTTGGGAATAGGAATGACAGTTCTTTACTGGGAATATTAACAATGCAAGTGCAGTAGTACAAAAAAAACCAAGCAAACAAACAGCCCTGCCCCAGGTGCCACACCACGTGGCTTTTGAGCACCCCCAGGGTTGGTGACTCCACCATGCCCTGGGCAGCCTGTGCCAGTGCCTGCCCACCCATTCTGGGAAGAAATTTCTCCCCAATTTCCAGATTTCCCCTGATGCAGCTTGAGGTTGTTTCTCTTGTCCCGTCACTCATGACCTGGGATAACCCCCAGCCCCACCTGGCTGAAACCTCCCTTTTTTACTTCAAATGGTGGCCAGAGCTGGAGGCAAAAAACACCAGAGACCTCCTCTGAGAGCACATTTGGGGGAGTCAGGAACTCTGAGCAGCCCCAGCCCCACGGGCCCACCCCCTGCCTGCACCTCAGAGCAGCCCTGGGGGGTTTGGGGAACATTCCCTGAGCTCTGGCTGCCTCATCCCCAGCAGGGAGAGGGGTCCCCTCCCCAGGGACCCCACAGGGAGAGGTGTCCCCTCCCCAGGGACTCCAGCAGGGAGAGGTGTCCCCTCCCCAGGGACCCCACAGGGAGAGGTGTCCCCTCCCCAGGGAGCCAGCAGGGAGAGGTGTCCCCTCCCCAGGGATCCCACAGGGAGAGGTGTCCCCTCCCCAGGGAGCCCACAGGGAGAGGTGTCCCCTCCCCAGGGAGCCAGCAGGGAGAGGTGTCCCCTCCCCAGGGAGCCCACAGGGAGAGGTGTCCCCTCCCCAGGGAGCCAGCAGGGAGAGGTGTCCCCTCCCCAGGGAGCCCACAGGGAGAGGTGTCCCCTCCCCAGGGGTGTCCCCAGCTGTGTCCCCCTCAGCCTGGGGGCAGCTGGCAGTGCTGGGGAGGGCAGGGCAGGGGAAGGGGAGCCCGAGGCTGCCCCAGGCTGATGCTGCAGCAGCACTCCCAGGTTTTTCACAGCTGCCCAGGGCCCTGCAGAGTGCAGAGCAATGTTTGGCCTCTGGGTTCAAGGTGCAGAAGTTGTGTCCCCTCGGCCTCCTGCTCTGACCTTCCCCGTCCTTCCCTCTGCAGGCACCTTGGCCTTTTCCCCTCGGGATTCTTGAATTGTTTCAAGCAGAGCAAAGCTTCCAATTTTAGGGCTGGGAGGCAGGAGCTGCTTTCTTCTCTTAATGGCTGCACTTGAGCAATCCTTCCTCCCCGAAAATGGGAGCTGAAGGGTGGCCATCAGCCCCTAATGCAGCCTGCCTTTCCCCTGCTAATGCTTCCCCTGCCAGCCAAGGAGGCACTTGGCACAAAAGCCCTGAAGCAGCAAAATGCCCAAGAATATCTCTGAGGTGCTTTCCAGAGCCTGGAGTGAGAGCTCCCAGCTGCAGCACGAGATGCTTGGAGGAGCTCTCATCCCCACAGATGGGACAGGCAGGATGGGACAGGCAGGGACAGCTCCAGCCCTTCCCCTGGGCCAGGGCTGCTCCCAGGGACAGGGCTGGTGCCTGCAGGGCCCCAGGGGAGGGCTGCAGGTGTCTGGGGGTCACTGTCAGCTCTGTGCTGCCCTGGCAAAGCTTCTCCAGTGGTGTCCTGAATCTGGAACCAGGCTGGGGGCAGGTTTGGAGTGTGGCAGGTGCCCTTGCAGAGCATTCTTACCTTTCACAGAGGAAATAAAGATGTGCAGGGTGCCTGTGGGACCTGCTGGGGTCCTGCTTCACCTTCCTGGTGGGGTTTGGCAGCCTATGGGTGTCTGAGACAGGCAGCTGCTCCATCCTGATCCCACCTCCTGCCTTCCAGGGCCCCCCTCGCTGGGGGAGGATGTGCTGGGTGACCTGGGCACGCTGAGCCCCTCCGGAGCTCTGGGGGGACAATTCCCCCACAGCCCCAGAGCTGGGACCTGCTGGCTTTGGCACAGCTGGGAGGTGGGGGAGGGAAAGAGAAGCTGCCTGGTGGGGCTGGGGGCTGCACCAACCCCAGGGACCCGGCCAGGGCTGTGATCCCAGCCCCCTGCTCTGCCCATTGCTGTGCCTGGCGCCGCGCTGCATCCTTCATCCTCCTCCTCCTCCTCCTCCCTGCTGCTGCCCTCGTTTGGCTGCTTTTTGTAGAGGAAGAGCGGCCTTTAAAATGTAGGACAAGGTCAGGCTCCCCTCCCCAGGCAGGCGGCACCGAGCCCGGGGCCGGCAGCGCTGCGGAGAGACCGCCCCGGGGTGCGGGGCTGGGCAGGGACAGAGCCCTGGGATGCGGGGATGGGCAGGGACAGAGCCCCGGGATGCGGGAATGGGCAGGGACAGAGCCCCGGGATGCGGGGCTGGGCAGGGACAGAGCCCCGGGATGCGGGGATGGGCAGGGACAGAGCCCCGGGATGTGCGGGAATGGGCAGGGACAGAGCCCCGGGGTGCGGGGCTGGGCAAGGACAGAGCCCCGGGATGCGGGGCTGGGCAGGGACAGAGCCCCGGGGTGCGGGGCTGGGCAGGGACAGAGCCCCGGGGTGCGGGGATGGGCAGGGACAGAGCCCAGAGTGCGGGGCTGGGGCTGCCAGGGACCACGGAGAGCGTCCCATCCCATCCCATCCCATCCCATCCCATCCCATCCCATCCCATCCCATCCCATCCCACCCCATCCCATCCCATCCCACCCCTGCCATGGGCAGGGACATCTCCCACTGTCCCAGGTGCTCCCAGCCCCATCCAGCCTGGCCTTGGGCACTGCCAGGGCTCCAGGGGCAGCCACAGCTGCTCTGAGCACCCTGTGCCAGCCCTGCCCACCCTCCCAGGAACAATTCCCTCCCTACTCACTTTCCCTCTGAAACCACTGCCCCCTGTCCTGTCCCTGTCTGCCCCTATGAAATCTCTTTCTCTCTCTCTTCCAAGCCCCTTTGGGCCCTGGGAGGGGCTCCAGGGGCTCCTGCCCCTCCCAGGATGTCCCCAGAGCCCTGGCACTGGGGCAGGTGGCTCTGCAGTCACCCCAGAGCTGCTGCAGAGGGAAGTTTGTTTTCTCAGGAGCAGGAAAGCTCCTGCTGCTCCTCCTGGTGCTGCCAGGTTGTCCCTTCATGGTGTGAGCTGGTGAGGGGCTGGCACACCAGGAGCCCAGCAGGGCTTGGTGGAGCCAGGGGGGGCCCTGGGGGTGCTGTCTGGAGGGGCTGCCCTGCACCAGGGTGCCCTGAGCCCATTTGCTGGTCCCTTCCTGCTCCCTTCCCTGCCCCAGAGGCTGTGATCTGGCCACCTAAACCCACCCAGCCCCAGAGAGCCAAGGCCAAGGGCAAAGGCACTTCCTGGGGAAGCTTCAGAGGCCTGTGCCCTCCTTCCAGGCACAAAGATGTGGGCTATGAAAGGTTTGTTATTTCAAGGGGACCCAGGGGTCGAAGGCAAAGCCTCCCAGGAGCAAATGCTGAGCAGCAGCCGCCCTTCTGGAGGAGAAATTTCCTGCTGGCTGTCCCTGCTGCCTGTCCAGGTGGATGCCAGCACTCCCAGAGTGCTTTCTGCTAATGGAGAAGGCTAATCCTCGTGTCCTGGCCAGCTCTGTGCCTGTGCAGTGCCCAGGGCTGTCCAAGCTGCTGCTGACTGTTTGTTCCTTTAGCTGCCGTGTCCTGCCAGGATCCGCTCCCCGGTGCCCCAGCAGAGGACAAGCTGCCACCCCAGGGACCCTGCTGTCCTCAGGGGTGGCCCTGAGCAGGGGGGCTGAGCCAGAGGTGAGGGGGCAGGAGGGCAAGGGCAGCCCTGCTGCTCTGGGGCTGGCCAGGTGCCTCTGCCTGCAGCCCTCCCAGGCCAGGCCCTTGGCAGAGCGCTGCTGTCGCTGGAGAGAGGAGCCAGGTGCTCAGCCCAAAATAACCAGATGGTGCTGGGCCTCTGAATGTAGGGCAGGGGCACCTGTGGCTGCCTCTGCTCTTGGGCAGTGTCTGAAGGGCTCAGAGACCTGAGCAGGAGAGCAAGGCCCAGCTCCTGCTCCCGAGAGGATCCAGAGGAGCACAGGGCTCCCCAGCTGAGCTCAGCCAAGGCACCGAGGAGCCCCAGAACACAGCAGGGATGGCTTTGCTCTCTGGGCTGAGATTGTTCCCACTCTGATTGCCAAGGGATGGGGCTGCAGCCCTGCCCTCACAGCCCAGAGCCCGGGGGAAAGGGGAGGTGGGCACCTGTAGCCACGGTTCATGCTGTGATGTTTGGGTTTCTCTGAAACTCTTTCCCAGACACTGTTCTGTCACCAAGAGACACATTTTCCTAACTGTAACCTGTGTTTGCATTCCTTTCCCTAGGAGGGAACTTCTCCTGATGTCCCTCTGGTCTGACCAATGCAGTTGAAGAAGTTTGTCTTTCTTCCACTCATTCTGTGGTTCTTTGTAAAACAGCATAAAGGGAAGGAGTTCCTGGGTAATAAAGATTGGAGTCATTTCAGCCTTCTCACCTCAGAGTCCGTGTGGCTGTGATCTTGAACAGCGTCGAGCACCAGCAGTGGGAGCAGCCCTTGGGTGGCCTTGGAGCTTTTGCCCAAGGATGGGCTGGAGCCTGAGCCATGGCTGGTGTGAGGGGCTCCTGGGGCTGGGGAGGGCTCTGGGCAGGGTCCCTGTGCTGGGGGCTCTGCTCAGGCAGTGCCAGGGGCTGGCACACCTCACTGGGTGCAGCATTTGGGCTCCCAGGGGAGCACTGACACAGCCTGGGCAGGATCACGCTGGGCTCTGTCCCTGCCCACGTCTGCTGGCCTTCCCCACCTCTGCCCCAGACTCCTCCTGGGAGGTGGGGACAGCGTTTGTCTGGCTCTCTAACCCAGAGCAGCTTGGTTCAGACGAGTGTAAAGCCAGAACACAGCTTTTCACCTCGTGCTGACTCATTTGCACCAAATCCCCACAGCCAGGCAGGGCTCTCTCTCTCTGCTGTCTCAGGAGCACCGTGGCTCTCTCTGCTGTCTCAGGAGCAGAGCTGCCACGTGGCTCACCAGGGCTCGTTCCTGATGCTGACAGATCAAGTGAAAGAGGCAGTGGGGATGAGAACTGCCTCCACCAGGGAGTCTGCCAGGGAACTCTGCTGTGAAGTTCAGGCGCCATCAGCCTTTATTAAACAGCATTCAACTCGTCCCCGCAGACTGGCAGCATGAAAATTTCATGTGGCTTTTAAGTAAGGCTGGGTGGAGCTCTTTAAACATCTACATCTCGGGAACAAGGAGGAAGAAATCTGTGCCAGGCTGGGATCTTGGGCAGGAGTTCCCTGGGATGCAGCAGGGTGAGTTCTGGGGGGAGGTGACCTGCAGTGCCCTGCCCCTGACTCCATCCAAACCAGCTCGTTTCTTCAGCAGCCACCTGATTTGGGGGCAGGGATTACAGGCAGCAGCTGCTTCTTACAGAAATTCCCTTTGCCTTGGAGAGAGCCCAGAGGAGACCACAGAGCTGCTCCCAGGGCTGGAGCCCCTCTGGAGCCAGGCTGGGAGAGCTGGGGGTGCTCACCTGGAGAGGAGAAGGCTCCAGGGAGAGCTCAGAGCCCCTGGCAGGGCCTGAAGGGGCTCCAGGAGAGCTGGAGAGGGGCTGGATACAAGGGATGGAGGGACAGGACACAGGGAATGGGAGATTGGGCAGGAATTGTTCCCTGGGAGGGTGGTGAGTCCCTGGCACAGGGTGCCCAGAGCAGCTCTGGCTGCCCCTGGATCCCTGGCAGTGCCCAAGGCCAGGCTGGATGGGACTGGGAGCAGCCTGGGACAGTGGGAGGTGTCCCTGCCCATGGCAGGGGGTGGCACTGGATGAGCCCTTCCAGCCAAAGCCATTCCATGATTCTGTGACCTTGGGATCTCTGACTCAAGGAGATCCTTTTGTTCCTGCACCTGTGGGGTTGGGGAATGAATGTAAAGAGTTGAAAGGACTCTTCTGGTCCTGGTCCCAGTGCTGCTCACAGGAGCAGCTGTGAAAACAGGAGCCAGTCCATTGCAAAGGGAATTCTGTCCCTGTGGGCAGGTGAAAGGCACTGGTCCCTCTCCACCCTGTGTCACTGACTGTCCATTCCATGAAATGGGAAAGCCCAAACCTCCCAGAGCTCCCATCAGGAACTTTCCTGTCAGCTCCTCAGTCCAGCATGAGCTGTGTTCTGGCCTCTGGGAGAGCTCCAGAGCTGAAAGGGATTTGTCCAGAGGGATTTGTCCTCCTCTGGCTTTGCAGCTCCCAGTGGCATTGCCAGCCCTGAGCCTTTACTGGAGGAAGAGCCCAAAGCTGCCATCCCTCAGAAGCTCAGGTAAAGTCCCTGAGCTCGGGGAGGTGCTGCCCTGTTCTTCTAAAGGTCTTTTCAGCCTTCTGATGTTTTACTTTTTGTGGTGGAGTTTCTCAGGCACATTCATGTCAATAATGATTGTTTTGCATTCCTTTCTGGAATAGGAGAGAATTGATGGGCTGTTGGTTTGACCAGTGTGGTTGGAGAGGATAATTTCCATCCTCCAATCCATGGTCACTGCTGGAATTCCATAAATGTTGAGGTCTGTAAATGAACTGCTCCTTTTTGTGCCTTGGACACTGTCGCTGTAGGACATGAAATCAGGACACAGACACTCAGAAGGCTGAGATGACTCCAATTCTGTGTTTATTCTCAATACACCTGCCTTTATACCTTTTTACAATGAACCCACCCAGAGGGGTGGGATCCTTGGACCACATTGGTGGCATTAGAGGGACATCAAGTAAATCCCCTCCTCTTGAGAAAGAATGAGGAACACAGGGTAGTGTACAATAACACATCCCTTGTTTACCAGAAGTCCCTGGGAAAGGAATTTCAGCAAATCCAAACACTGCAGGCACGAACCGTGGCCACAGGCACCTCGGTGTGTGAGTGTCACTCCTTCGTGTGGAGCTGTGACTGGGATGTTCTCAGTGCTGGAGAGGATGAAGTAGCTCGGCCCTGCAGAGGTGATTTATTAGTAAAAGATTCTAAGAGTATAAAACCTATGAGAGGAATAGAATTAAAAGCAAAATTTGAACTGTAAGGTGCTGGGCAGGAAGAGGGTGATTAAACCAGCTGAAAAGACTGGGCTGGGTGAGTCAGTGACACCCCTGCCAAGACAAAAGGATGAATAAGGGGTTGGACCTTCTCAGGTATCAGGGAAAAGGTGGTTTTTCAGGATTTTGGTCTGTAGAGTAGCATTGTAATGTTGTAGTTCCCATAGGCTGGATGTAGATTCTGTAGGTTTTGTATCTTGAGGTGATTGGTTGATGCTCATTAGAATATTCACCATAGAAAGGGTTAAAATGGAATGTAACAGGTAAAGCTCTCTTGCTCTGCTGGATCCCTGTCCCCTTAGACCTATGGACTCTTCCCCAGTCAGGCTGCCTTCCCACCACCAATAAACCACGACCAATAAACCACGTGTCCCAAAGAGCATCCTGGTCTGCAGATCATCTCTCTCATCGGACACCACCAATGTTCCCAATACTCAGAACAGGAGCAGGAAGGGTTCCCACCCAGGCTCAGGGGCAGGGCTGCAGGGCTGAGTGGCACCAGGAGCATCCCAGCAGAGCCGTGGGGCAGCTGGGGGGGCTCAGCTCCAGCCTGGGAGGGGAGCAGAGCAGCCCAGGTGGGCAGCTGGCCCAGGCCATGCCCAGGATCCCCTCGGCTGCTCCATCCTGATCCCACCTCCTGCCTTCCAGGGCCCCCTGGGTGACCTGTTTGTGCTGGGTGACCTGGGCACGCTGCTCCCGAGCCCCTCTGGAGCTCTGTGGGGACAATTCCAGCCCAGCCCTGCCCTGTGCTCCTGCTCTGGGGGGCTGCTGCTGCCTCTGGGGCTGTGGGACACTCCGGGACACACAGCCCTGCCCCGTGCCCGGCTCACAGCTCACAGGAAGGTCCTGTAGCCCCTGCAGGAGCTCTGCCCTCCTCTCCCGGCCTGGCAGAGGGGGCAGCCCCACCCCAAAGGGATGCTCCTGCCCCAGGAGCCAGGCTGCTGCCTGCCCTGCCTGCCCAGCACACACATGGGGCAGGTGAGGTGAGGGGCTGGGCCCCTTGGAGGTGACACCGACAGCACCGCTGAGAGGTGATGGAAACGCTGCCTGTGCCTGGGAGGGGGTGCCCAGGCTGTTCTGCCAGCTCCCTGCCTCAGTTTCCCCAGTTGTGCCATCCCTGGCTTTGCTTTAGGGGCCCACGATAACCTGAATTCTCCAAACCTGGGAGCAGATGTGAGGCGAGCCCCCATTCCTCTCCTCAGCCTCCTGCCAGCTCTCCAGTCCCCTGCTCCCAGGGCAAACCCAAAAACTTCCTCCTCCTCCTCCTCCTCCTCCTCCTCCTCTTCACTCCTCTCCCAGCTGCCAGCAGAGCACGGTGCCCTGGTGCAGGGCCTGAGCAGGCTGCAGCTGAGCTGGCCCCAGGGCTGGGGCTGCTGCTCCTGCAGCTCCTGCAGCTCCTGCAGCTCCTGCAGCTCCCTTGGTGTGGGGGCCAAGGGCTGGCAGCCCCCCGGCCCTCCCCTGAGGGGAGGTTATTTCCTCACCAGGTATCGCTTGTGTTGAGCACCTCCCTCTGTTCGTGGACCTTCTGAGCATCATTTGCTTCCCAGGCACTCTACCCCCACCCCCTTTATTTTTAAATTAAAAAGAAATAGAAAAAAAAAAAAAAAAAAGCCATGTTTCCATAGGAACTTGGAGAGAGGCTGATCCCGACCTCATTATTTGCTCAGCGAAAGGAACTTTATTTTTATCTGTTTGTGTACGTTGTCAGATTTTGGCTAAAAACCTACTTTCCTGACTTTGTACAGTGAGTTCTTTTTAATCTTCATTTCAGATGCATTCATCCCCGGGCTTAATTTATCCCGCATTGTGATCAAATTTAGCTGGGAAAGCGATCCGCTTCGCCAATGCTGAATATTCATCAGCTGCCTCATTCATGCGGCGGGAGCGAGCCCTGCCCGGGGCCGCGCCTGCCGGGGCCGGTTCGGGTTTGGGTTCGGGTTCGGGGCGGTGCCGGTGCCGCCCGAGCTGCTCCTCCCACACCCCGCTGGAGCTCTGCTCTCGTTTTCTCTCTGGATGCGGCTGCGGGAAGGAGCTTCCCAGGCATTCTACCCCCTGTGCTGTGCCGGGAGCATCCCAGGAATGCAGCGGAGGAAGGATGGATCGCGGCATCCCGGAGCGGTTTGGGTTGGAAGAGATCTCAAAGCTCCCCCGGAGGGATGTCCAAGGTCTCCCTGGAGCCTTCTCCTCTCCAAGCTCCTGCTCTCTCAGCCTTTCCTCACTGGGAAAGGTGCTCCCAGTGCCCCAAGGGGCTCCAAGAGCGTTGGAGAGGGATTTGGGAAAGGGCCTGGAATGCCAGGATGTGAAAAACACCGTTCACTTATGATGTAAAATTTATAAGTGCCATAAAAGTAAAATAAAATAGACAATAAGGAGGAAAAAAAAAACAAAGCTCTTTTCGGCCGAGGTGCTGATGCCAACAAGATCAGCACTCCATCTCTTTTCAGATCCTTTGTTTTAAGGGCTTCTGTGTTACATATTTAAATGAGCTAATACATGATTCAAATATTCATTTTTGGTTTCAAGTCCTCCCTTAAGTACACAGTTTATCTATGGGGTTCAGTAGAGTCTGGATGGAGGTGGTAAATCTGTCTTCTTCCACAAGGCTCAATTGTTCCTCATCTTCAGGAATTCCAGATGCCCCTCCTGTCTTCTATCTATTTGAGGAGTTACCACAATCCCATCTCTACTTTGTTACAATCTAAGGATATTTATCTATCGCATTTTTCCAATTCTATCAATAAAAGAACACGCAATACAACCTTCCCATATTATACATAAAGCAGTCAGCTTGTTATGTGGGAAAAGCCAACCCCAAAACATGCATTTATAACACAGGACAAGGGGAATGGCTCCCACTGCCAGAGGGCAGGGATGGAGGGGATATTGGGAGGGAATTTGTTCCCTGGGAGGGTGGGCAGGCCCTGGCTCAGGGTGCTGCCCCTGGATCCCTGGCAGTGCCCCAAGGCCAGGCTGGACAGGGCTTAGAGGGAGCCATGGGTGCCAGGGCAGGCCTGGCAGAGGAGCCCAGCACTGGGGCAGCCCCTGCCTGTGCAGAGGGGCTGGGCTGAGGGCTCTGGGGTGAGCCACAGCAGAAACTTGTGCCTGCTGCCACCTGCAAGCCCCCCGTGTACCCCACCCCTCCGTACCAAGGCACTCTGCAGCTCTCCCCGTGTCCCTGGGGCTGCCCCGGCCCCGGGCACCTCCCAGCCCCCGGAGCATCTGCACCTAAGCTGGTTTAGCCAATCCAGCCCAGCCAAAGCCCTAAATGGATTAGTTTATCCCTCCTCACTGACACAATCTGCCAATTGGATCTGCCTGGCTTTGCCTGCTCTACAAGCCTGTGCTGGAATTATCCAGGAGATGTGTGCAGATGCTGCCTGGGGGGACTCCGTGCCCTCCCTGAGCCCGCTGGCTCCTCCACCTGATGCCACCACTGTGCCAGGCCTTTGGGAGCACCCTGGGGTGCCAGCCCTGGGCTGCTGGCCACGGTGACACACAGCTGAGCCCAGCCCTGCAGGGACATTCCCCCCATCTCCCCAGCAGTGGGGGCAGCAGGGTGAGCCCAGGCTGCATTCATTCCTCTCTCTGCAGCCTCCTCCAAGCCCTCCAAGCCCGGGAATGCTGCAGGAGCAGCTGGTGCTTTGCTCTGGCACCCTGTGGGGATGGGGGAGAGGGAGACACTGGGCTGGGCAGCAGAGCCCACCAGCCTGTCCTGGCTCTGCTGGGAGGCTCCAGCCTCTCCAGCCCTGTGAGGGACAGGGCTGGCAGTGAGCACAGCCCTGGGGACAAACACCCAGCCCTGGGGACAAACACCCAGCCCTGGGGACAAACACCCAGCCCTGCCCTGCCCTCCCTTTGCTCTGCCAGCCCCAGATTGCTGGGATGAAGGACGAGGGCAAGGGCTCAGTTTGGGCCAGAGAGGCCAGGCTGAGCCTGGCAGAGGCACAGCTGAGCCACAGTGCTGTGCCCATCAGCCCTGCAGGGCCCTGGCAGGGACAGAGTGACACAGAGCCACCTGCCACCACTGCTCCAGGCACGGCCCAGCAGCAGCACTTGCACAAAGGCAAGGCCGAGGCAAAACATCCTGGACAGAAACCCATGATTGATGTAAAAACAGTAATTGCAGCTCAAAGCATTCTCCCTCCCAAGGGAACTGGGGAAGGGGCTCCAAAGCCCCCAGAGTCCATCTCCCCCCAGCAGTGTGCTGTCAGGGGGCAGGAGGGAGCAGGGATGTTCTCCCCACTGTGGGATGCCAGGGACACTCCTGCAGGCACTGCTGTGCCTCCTGGCCTTTCTGATCCCTGAGCTCATTCCTTAGCAATTCCTGCCAGTGGCTGGTGCTGGCTTTTTTGATTTCCCAGGCTGTTTGCTGGGCAGGAGCACACAGCTCACTGGAACCAAGTGACTTGGGTTTGTTTCAACTGGGCCAGACCCTTTCTTGGGTGTCTGAAAAGAAAAAGCTTGCAGAGACAGGTGAAAGGTTGTTCAGCCCCTCAAGGCTCCAATTTAGATCAAGACTGTCTTTTTCCTGCTCTGGAGGGAAAGGTCAGAAGGGGAAGAGTTTCTGGCCGTGTGCTGAGAGCTTTTCTCCTCCCAGATGTGGCGCAGTCCCGGTGGGGGCCGGGCTGCAGGTGCAGCCCCCGGGTGCCCTCAGCACAGGGGAATCAGCCCTGCTGCTCTTCCAGTGACACCACGGCACACCCAGAGGGCTGCTCCGAGGGCTCCTGCTCTGAGCCGGGCGTTCCAGGCCAGCACAGCCCCCCTGGAGACCCCCAGCTTCCCCCCTTCAGCAGTGCTGAGCCCTGCTCAGCAGGGGCTCTGCTCCCTGCAGGTGCTGGCTGCAGGTGATGGCTGCATTGGCTGTAGGTGATGGCTGCATTGGCTGCAGGGGTTGCATGCACTGCCTGCAGGTGATGGCTGCAGGTGGTGGCTGCATTGGCTGCAGGTGATGGCTGTGCTCCCTGCAGGTGATGGCTGCAGGTGGTGGCTGCATTGGCTGCAGGTGATGGCTGTGCTCCCTGCAGGTGATGGCTGCAGGTGATGGCTGCAGGTGATGGCTGTGCTCCCTGCAGGTGATGGCTGCAGGTGATGGCTGCAGGTGATGGCTGTGCTCCCTGCAGGTGATGGCTGCAGGTGGTGGCTGCATTGGCTGCAGGTGATGGCTGTGCTCCCTGCAGGTGATGGCTGCAGGTGATGGCTGCAGGTGCTGGCTGTGCTCCCTGCAGGTGATGGCTGCAGGTGATGGCTGCAGGTGGTGGTTGTGCTCCCTGCAGGTGATGGCTGCAGGTGATGGCTGCACTGGCTGCAGGTGCTGGCTGCACTGACGAGATGCTTCATGGCAGAATGAGGCAAGTGCTGCGCTGGGCAGGACCTCCCCTGCCTTCCCCAGCAGTGCTGGGGAGAGCAGGAGGCAGAGGAGCTGGGGAAGCAGGCCTGCCCCAGGCTGAGCACCTTCCCCTGCAGCTCTGGGGGAAGCAGGAGTGGACAGAGCTGGTGGCTGGCTGGTGGTGGTGGAGGTTTGATGCACGGTGGGACAATGATCACAGCAATTCAGGGCGTTTAGGGACTCCCAGGTGTTTGGGTGACCTCACAGAAGGAGGGCACGGGCTGGTCCCTGCTCCCCAGGGCTCCCACAGGGGCTGCAGAGATCCCCAGGTGAGCAGGGAGCCCTGCCCAAGGCACAGCCCGGGGGGAGCTGCCTCTGGGGGCTGCTCCCTGCAAGGTGCAGAGGGAGGGCTGAGCAAGGCAGTTCCCTGCCTCCCACACGGAGCCTGGAGCACAGGGTGCTTGTGATCCCCTCAATCAGTCTGGGCAGGGGAAGTGATGATCATGGGGAATTATGGAAAATTGAGGAGTCCTGTGCCCTTCATAAAACCCGAGGAGCTGAGCAGCACCTCACAGGGGTGCAGAAATCAGCACAGAGGATTCGTGCCTCTTGTGAGTCTGGAGAGGCAGTGTTGGCAGGGCTGATGGATTCCTCAGAGGAGATGAGGCCTTTCAGCAATTCAGAGATGGGGAAAAAGCTCAGAAAGCCACCAGAAGGGCACAGAATGGACCCCAAACCCATCAGGATTCACTGCCCAAAGGCAAACACAACAGCTGGCTGGTGGAGCGTGAGCTGCCCTGATGCTCTTGACCTGGCAGAGGATCCCTTTGTTCCAGGAAAGGACACGAGGTGGGAGCTTGCCAAGAGCAGCACGTGGGTCTGCAGGGGCTGGGGGCAGAGTGATGGATGGGAAATGACTGGGAAGGGGGAGAGGAGACCTCCCTCTCTGCAGGGAGCTGCCCAGGGTGGGGAGAAAGGACCTGGGTCCGCCTTTGATTGCAGGATGAACTGCAAATAGAGGGGTGGGGTAAGCCAGTGTCGCTCCCCTGGTCAGTGCTGGGGCCCAGGGAGGCTGAGGGAATGCCACCATGGCCACCACTCAGCCATGTCCCCAGAGCCACATCCACACATGTCTTGAACACCTCCAGAGATGACTCCACCACTGCCCTGGGCACCCTTTCCCTGAAGAAACTTGCCCTGATATCCACTGCAAAGCTCCCCTGGCACAGCTGGAGGCTGTTTGCTCTTGGTGGCTCTGGGCTGAGCCTGCCCTGCCTGGTGCCCTGGGACAGAGCCTGGTGACAAGCCCCTGCCCCCTGGCAATGTCCCCCTGTCCCCCCAGCAGGCAGTGCCACACTGAAGGGGTTCATTTCCTTTGATCTGTGGTGCAGAATGAACAGAGCAGTGAGGCAAAGCCCTGCTGTACCTGTGGAAGGTGGATGAAATATGGCTTTATGCTTCAGCTGAGAATCCCTGCTCTGCTTCTGCCTGGATCAGCAGGCAGGGGCAGGCATGCTTGGGCAAGCGTGGCCGTGCCTGGCACATCTCTGTCCAAGATCAGAGACAGAGAGGGGCACAGGGACACCCTGCACAAAACCCAGCCCTGTCCCAGGCTGAGGGCTGAGCTCCACGCCCTGTTCCTGCTCCCCAGCCCTGCAGGTGCTCCAGGCCAGCCTGGATGGGGCAGCCTGGCCTGGTGGGAGGTGTCCCTGCCCATGGCAGGGGGTGGAATGAGATGGGCTTTGAAGGTCCTTTCCAACCCAAATCATTCTGGGATTCTGGGATTTGCTCTGAAAAGAGCTGCTCCAAAGGGTGGAGGTGGGAATGCCGAGGTGTTTGAGGTACTGAGGAAAGGAACCTCAAGGCTTTGCTGCCTCAAGAGTCTGTGGCCAGTGCAGGATGCTGAGGGAGAATTGCTGGTAACATGAGGAGCCCAGACTCCTACAGCTGCCTCGCTGAGGGGCCACTGCTGCTCCAGAGGCTGCTGGGACTGCGTGCAGCCTTGCATGCTTGACTTCCCCCATCCTAAATTCCTTTCTTCTCCATCATTCCCTCATGTATTCACAGGCAGACCTTGCCTTTTGCATGTTTTAAACCGTCTGTGTGGCAGCATCTGTGCTGGGTTAGCTCCTGTGCTGAGACAGTGAGCAGCCAGCGCTGCCTCGTGTCCCTGTCCCCTGTCCCTGTCCCCTCACCTCCCCACCTGGGCCCCAAGGACCCTGCAGGAGCCACCCACAGCCTGGGACTCTGCTGCTGGGGCAATTCCCTGCCATTATCCCTCCCCAGAACAGAGCCTTTGCAGTGCTGGGGCTGTGAGGATGCTCAGGAGCAGGGGATGCCCCGGAGCAGGGGATGCCAGGAGCAGGGGATGCCCAGGGGCTGTGAGGATGCCCAGGGGCAGGGGATGCCAGGGGCAGGGGATGCCCGGGAGCAGGGGATACCCAGGAGCAGGGGATGCTCAGGAGCAGGGGATGCCCTGGAGCAGGGGATGCCCAGGAGCAGGGGATGCTCAGGAGCAGGGGATGCCCTGGAGCAGGGGATGCCCAGGAGCAGGGGATGCCCTGGAGCAGGTGATGCCCAGGAGCAGGGGATGCCCGGGAGCAGGGGATGCCCAGGGGCAGGGGATGCCCAGGGGCAGGGGATGCCAGGAGCAGGTGATGCCCAGGAGCA
Source organism: Phylloscopus trochilus trochilus (assembly GCA_016584745.2). NCBI lineage: Eukaryota > Metazoa > Chordata > Aves > Passeriformes > Phylloscopidae > Phylloscopus > Phylloscopus trochilus. The sequence continues at coordinate 12,728,782 of WQNJ02000005.1, forward strand.
GGGGATGCCCGGGAGCAGGGGATGCCCAGGGGCAGGGGATGCCAGGAGCAGGTGATGCCCAGGAGCAGGGGATGCCCGGGAGCAGGGGATGCCCAGGGACTGTGAGGATGCCCCAGAGCAGAGGATGCCCCGGAGCAGGGGATGCCAGGAGCAGGGGATGCCCCGGAGCAGAGGATGCCCCGGAGCAGGGGATGCCCAGGGGCTGTGAGGATGCCCAGGAGCAGGGGATGCCAGGAGCAGGGGATGCTCAATGCCCCGGGCAGCACCGCTTGCCCTCCCCCAGCCATGCCCAGCCCCTCCTGCCCTGCTCTCCATGCCCCCAGCCCCTTCTCCTCCACTCCAGCCCTGGATTAGCCCGCAGCTGAGTGGCCAAACCACTTCAAAAGGGGCTGAGGGAAGGCTGGGGCAGGAGCCAGTGCCGAAGAGCAGCTGAACCAGAGCCCCCCCGAGCCGCTTCCTGCGGCAGCCCCGCAGCACGGGAGCGCCCAGGACAGGATGGACCATGGAGCTGGGCTTCCCATGAGCTCCCTGTGTCAGGAACACGCTCACACGCTGTGGTGAATGATAATTCATCTTTGCATAATGTTGTTGTTGTAGTGAATGATAGTTTATGTTCTCGTAATGTTGTTGTTGTTGTTATTATAAATCAGAAAATGAAATGTACTTTTCTAAGAAAGCCAGCAAGCCCCTATCCCAGCAGGGCAGAGGGCTTGGAAAATTTCGCAAGAGCTTTCCCCGTCTCTGGAGAGGAGGACAAAGAAATGACAATTCCAATGGAAGGTGGAGAACAACCTGGAGGAAGAGGACAGAGAAATGACAATTCCAATGGAAGGTGGAGAACAACCTGGAGGAAGAGGACAGAGAATTTACAATTCCAATGGAAGGCACAGAACACCCTGGCCAAGGATGCTCCACACCTGATAAGGACTGATGGCCTGAGATGATCTCTTATCTGGGACATTGGGAGGTGCTCAGGAACCTTCTGCACCCAGGAAATCCATTCAGAAACTGGACCCTGCTTTAGAAATTTCATCAATGAGACACTGAGGGACAAAAGAACTCATAGAAACCTGGGACTCAGGTAAGCCCAGCCAGAACAAGTATAAAGCAGCTGCTTGGGCTGGGCTGGGTGTGAAAGCAGGGGCAGTGTAAGGTGGTGGAGGTTGTGCTCGTGGTTTCACCCAGTGCTGGCACTGTTTCCTTGGCTCCTTGGCTTTGTCCATTTTCTCTGTCCAGAATTCTCATTGGCAAATCAATCGTTTTTCGATGGAATTGGCTCTTTAAATCTCTAAGCCAGAGCGAGCAAGGCGATCCCTGTGCGGCTGGGAGAGCAGTCAGGAGCCTTTCACGGTTCAGCTGGAGTGCAGTGAGCGAGCCTTTCCCTGGCAGAGGGCACACCTGTGTGAGAAATTCAAAGAGCCAGTTCCATCGAAAAGGATTCATTGCCAGAGGATTTGGACAGCGAAATTGCCGAAGCCCGCAATCAAGGGAACATTGGTGATCCCGGGAATCTGTCACTGGGTGAAATCGTGAGCACAGCCTCTGTCGCACTGTATTCCCCAAATTTCACAAAATCCGAGTCCCTGCCAGCTGTTTTTACACCCTCTCTGTCTGGGCTATGTGAGCCATTCTATAAGTTTTTTTGTCTCTCTTGGTTCCATTCCGGTGGTTGATGCAATTTCTGAAATCTGGTCGGGTTCTCCTGAAAGGATTTTCCTGGGCTGGAGGAGCTCCTGAATGGTCCAAATGGTCCTGAGAAGACACCATCATCTGCTGATCACCGGGCCATCAGTCTTATCAGGCATTGAGTGTCTCCATTCTTGCTTTGCCCTCCACCTTCTAATTTGTGTTTTAATGTTTTTGTTAATCTTCTCTCAGGGAGGTGGCTGGAAGCTCTTTGTGAAAGGCCACACACACCCTCTGCCCCTGCCAGAGGATTTTAGGGTGCATTTTGCTGTTCCACAAACATGCTGTACTTCTACTCACTAATATGTCTTGTATCACACCAATATTATGAAAACACGAATTACCATCTGGGATAATTGATAATTCATGTTTTTCATATTGTTGTTAGTGTGGTGGATGGTAGTTTATATTTTTATAATGTTGTGGTTAGTATAAGTCAAAAACTAAAGTGAACCCTTAATAATGCCAAAAAAGCCTCCCCAGCATGATGGAGGGCTTGGAAAATTTCACAAGGACTTTTGGAGAGGGGAACAAAGAAATGACAATTCCAATGGAAGGTGGGGAACAACCTGGAGGAAGAGGACAAAGAAATGACAATTCCAATGGAAGGCACAGAACACCCTGGCCAAGGATGCTCCACACCTGATAAGGACTGATGGCCTGGGATGATCTCTTATCTGGGACATTGGGAGGTGCTCAGGAACCTTCTGCACCCAGGAAATCCATTCAGAAGCTGGACCCTGCTTTAGAAATTTCATCCATGAGACACTGAGGGACAAAAGAACTCATAGAAACCTGGGACTCAGGTAAGCCCAGCCAGAACAAGTATAAAGCAGCTGCTTGGGCTGGGCTGGGTGTGAAACCAGGGGCAGTGTAAGGTGGTGGAGGTTGTGCTCGTGGTTTCACCCAGTGCTGGCACTGTTTCCTTGGCTCCTTGGCTTTGTCCATTTTCTCTGTCCAGAATTCTCATTGGCAAATAAATCATTTTTTGATGGAATTGGCTCTTTAAATTTCTAACACCTGCTCTTAAAGCCAAGCCTTTCTCCGAGAGCCACAGAACGGATATTTCAGGGCTGAGGCCAATTCAAATCACACTTGAAATTCTTCATTTCTTTTCTACACTTGCCCCAGGGATTAGAGAGACTGGCGATTTTCAGTGAAAATGTTTGTAGGATTTTGCAAATATGTTGTGGAAAGAGGGTTGTTGTGTTCCTAACAGGGGATGAGGAGCCTGGCAAGGAGCATCTCCCTGTTCCACTGCAGGTGCTGGGCACTCCGAGGGGAAAAAAGCAGAGAAATGAAAGGATAGGAAAAAAGGGACAGGTGAGAGACACAAAAGGGAAGAAATAGGGCGAAATTTGGGCAAAGCCTAAAAAAAAATTTAACTGGGGAGACACAATTACAGTCCAAATTAATCTTAATTTCAAGTGTTGTTATTCTTTGGATGCTGGGCCAGCACACACATCCCACCCAAAGCCTCATCCCGGTGTGTACAAGCACTGCTGGTTTATCCTGATGGAATTGTTCCGCAGTGAAATGTTTTGACACTTTGAACAAGATGGGAAGACAAGCACACAGCAAGTTAATGAGAGGACCAGCAGCTCTCAATATATTCAGTAATGATTTCCAACAAACACTGAGCTATTGTGTCAAAGTATTTTATTAAAGCACAAAGCAGCACTTTGATCTGGAAAACAAGATGTTTCAATCAACACCGAGGAAAAGCTGCTCTGAATGTTGTAAAACAACGACAGCAACGGGATAAAATTAATGGGAGAGCAGGAATCCCCTGCCCCAGCGTGTGCCTGGTGCACGTTACACAGCACTGCTGGGTGAGGGAGATGGAAAGAAATGCCATTTGCATCCCTGGGAAAGTGACAGAGTCAGCATTTTATTCTAAATTTTATGCATTTTATTACAAAACACGATTTGCAGTTTTGCTTTCCCAATTGTGTCCGTTTTGGAAATGCTATCTTTATTGGCCAGTCTCCCCCCCTCAGCTGGGATGGATGCAGGTTTCAGGTGGGGACAGTTTCTCATTAAATTCACTTTCCAGGACTCAGCCACTGCCAGGTGCAGCTGGGTGCCACCCCTCTGGCTGGTCACTGCTGTCCCTTGTGGGCTGCTGGCCAGAGGAGGTGGGGATGTCACTTTGCTAGAAATTTAAAGAGGCAATTCCATCAAAAACGATTTATTTGCCAACAAGAATTCTGGACAGAGAAAACGGACAAAGCCAAGGAGCCAAGGAAACAGTGCCAGCTCTGGGTGAAACCACGAGCACAACCTCCACCACCTTACACTGCCCCTGCTTTCACACCCAGCCCAGCCCAAGCAGCTGCTTTATACTTGTTCTGGCTGGGCTTACCTGAGTCCCAGGTTTCTATGAGTTCTTTTGTCCCTCAGTGTCTCATTGATGAAATTTCTAAAGCAGGGTCCAGCTTCTGAATGGATTTCCTGGGTGCAGAAGGTTCCTGAGCACCTCCCAATGTCCCAGATAAGAGATCATCCCAGGCCATCAGTCCTTATCAGGTGTGGAGCATCCTTGGCCAGGGTGTTCTGTGCCTTCTATTGGAATTGTAAATTCTCTGTCCTCTTCCTCCAGGGTGTTCTGTGCCTTCCATTGGAATTGTAAATTCTCTGTCCTCTTCCTCCAGGTTGTTCCCCACCTTCCATTGGAATTGTCATTTCTTTGTTCCCCTCTCCAAAAGTCCTTGTGAAATTTTCCAAGCCCTCCACCCTGCTGGGGAGGCTTTTTGGCTTTCTTTAAAAGGGTACACTTTAGTTTCTGATTTATACTAACCAGAACATTATAAAAATATAAACTATCATCCACTGCAATAACAACATTATGAAAAACATGAATTATCAATCCCCACACCTTCCTGCCGGTGCTGCTGTGACCCTGGGCACACACCTGGGACTGTGCCCAGCTGCCACCAGCGAGGGGCTGCAGCTGGGGGTCCCTCCTCCCTCCTCTGTGCAAGGGGATGGAGCAGGGGCTGCTCCCCATTCCCAGCCCTGCAGTGGGGTCCTGCAGCCAGGGCTGTTTGGGGTTCTCCACGCCCTGCTGGTGCTGCTCAGGAGAGCAACATCCAAGGGAGGCATGGCCAGCCTCTGCCATTCCCTCTGGGCCCTAATTCTGGTCCCAGACTGTTGGAGAGGAGGAATCAGGAGGACCCTGCAGAGATAGTTTATTAGTGAAAGATTTTAAGAGTATGAAACCTAAAAAAGAGATGGAATTGAAAGCGAAATTTGAGCTGTGAGATGCTGGGCAGGAAGAGGGTGATTAAACCAGCTGAAAAGACTGGGCTGGGTGATTCAGTGACACCCCTGCCAAGACAAAAGGATGAATAAGGGGTTGGATCTTCTCAGGTATCAGGGATAAGGTGGTTTTTCAGGATTTTGGTATGTAGAGTAGCATTGTAATGTTGTAGTTCCCATAGGCTGCATGTAGATTCTGTAGGTTTTGTATCTTGAGGTGATTGGTTGATGCTCATTAGAATATTCACGATAGAAAGGGTTAAAATGGAATGTAACAGGTAAAGCTCCCTCTTGCTTGCTCCTAGGTCCCTGTCCCTTTAGACCTCTGGACTCTTCCCCAGTTAGGCTGCCTTCCCACCACCAATAAACCACGACCAATAAACCACGTGTCCCAAAGAGTATCCTGGTCTCCAGATCATCTCTCTCATCAGACACCACCAATGTTTCCAATACCAGACAGCAGGCACAGCTCCATCAGGAGGCCTGGAGCTCCCTGGGAGTGTGTGTGGCTGGAGGCAGGGAGCTCCTCAGAGGCAGGTGAGGGCTGCCAGGGCACAGGGACACCCTGAGCAGCCCCCTGGGAGCGTGGCACTGGAAGGGATGCTAAAATCACCTTCCCACCTCGGCAGGAGTGTCCCTGTCACTCTGCACAGGTGCCTGTCAAGGGCAGCAGCAATCCCCGTGCCCATGGAATGCCTGCAGGGTCATCCCTGGCTGTGGCTGCAGCAGATGGAGACAGAAGGGCTGCAGCAGGCAGGAGTGGCTGCGTCCCAGCTCGGTGGCCTCAGCTCCAGGGAAGTCCTGCAGTGCCCTTGGAGCATGGACACACCTCAGGCTGTGTCCTTGGAGCATGGACACACCTCAGGCTGTGTCCTTGGAGGATGGACACACCTCAGGCTGTGCCCTTGGAGCATGGACACACCTCAGGCTGTGCCCTTGGAGGATGGACACACCTCAGGCTGTGCCCTTGGAGCATGGACACACCTCAGGCAGTGTCCTTGGAGCATGGACACACCTCAGGCTGTGCCCTTGGAGGATGGACACACCTCAGGCTGTGTCCTTGGAGGATGGACACACCTCAGGCTGTGCCCTTGGAGGATGGACACACCTCAGGCTGTGCCCTTGGAGCATGGACACACCTCAGGCTGTGCCCTTGGAGGATGGACACACCTCAGGCTGTGCCCTTGGAGCATGGACACACCTCAGGCTGTGTCCTTGGAGGATGGACACACCTCAGGCTGTGTCCTTGGAGGAGCATGGACACACCTCAGGCTGTGCCCTTGGAGCATGGACACACCTCAGGCTGTGCCCTTGGAGGAGCATGGACACACCTCAGGCTGTGCCCCAAGCACACAGGTGGTGCCTGCATGGGTGCTGCCTGCATGGGTGCTTTTAGCCCTGCTGCTGCCAAGCTCTCTGCTGCCTCGCTGCTCACCCCCAGAGTCACCTCTGTGAGCCTCCAGGGCCTCTGGGCCAGGCTCTGCTTCTCCACCAGGAGCTCAGGAGGGGCTCTGGGAGGTGCTGAGCTGCTGCCATTAATGCACCCAGGGAGCAGCAGCCACCAGGAAAGGGATGGAATATCAGGGAAGAAGAGCATCTGTCACTGAAAATGGCAATTTAGCAAGATCTCCTCTGTGTCCTTTGGCTGTGGTGTCTCCTTGGTGTCAGTGCCCTCAGCAGGGAATGGGGATTTCACTGAACAATAAAAATCACAGAAGTTTTGGGCTGCAAGAGACTTTAAGCTCACCCAGGTCCCTTCAGCTCACACCACAGACCTGTGGATACTCAGTAACTTGCCCGTGGATTGGATTTATTTCCATTTATTTGCTTTTCATTCTCGTGTTGTGACTGATTTCTCTTTTGAGCTGCTCTCCCTCTATTCCTGCTCAGCCTTGGTACCTTCACCACCCTGTGCCAGCTTTCCTTGCCTCCTGCCTGCCCTTCCTATTCCATCTCCAAAATGTGCCTTGTGTGCTTTCTGTGCCTGAAAAATACAAACAAAACAAACAACCCAACCCAAACCAACCCCCCCAAAACCCCCCTTGGCATCTCCACGCTGCAGGGAGATAATTAGACTAATAATGATCCGTGCTGTAAGTGATTTTAAAAACAAAGCACAGCTATTTCTATTTCTATTAGGCTTTTATAAAAGCCTTTATAGGCTTTTATGAAGCTTATAGTTGGCTTTTTTTTGGATAATTAACTCCAGGCCTATGGGATGCTGATGCTGCACCTCTGAAGCAGCCCTGTCCCCATCCCACCCTGCCTGGGGACAATGCTCCCCGATTTCCCCCTGCTCTGGATAGCCCAGTGATGTGCCTGCTGCTTCCCAGCCCCTGGAAATTCGGCTTCTCTTGAGGGAACTCCAGCCTGACCCTTGGGAGCTGCATTTTTCCTCTCTCCAGCCCAAAGCTTGGTCTTTGCTCAGCTGTCTTCTCCCAAAGAACCCTGCCTGCAAAACAGGGAGCAAATGCTGTTCTGTCTGTTGTGCTGTTTTGTCTGTGCCTCAGCCAGGAATTGGGTTTCCAGACAGAATGTGGAGGTTTTAGAAAGGCCAGGAAATGCTGAAGAATGAGAGTGGAGCAAGCCCAGGATTAACTAAACCTGACTAATTGGGTGTGTCCATTATGCACGTGATGGGTAAAAGGTCTCCCTGTTAACTAGGGAACACTTTGGGCTCAGTGATTAAAGGATTATTTTATGGGATGGGGGTGTAAGACCCTAGGGGAAGAAAAAACACCCAAAAAATAAAACAAACAAAAAAAATCCCCAAAAAACCAAACCAAACCAAAACTAAACCAAAACAAAACAAACAAACAAAACAAAACAAAACAAAACAAAACAAAAAAAACCGAACACAAAACCAAAACAAAACCAAAACAAAACAAAACAAGCCAAAACCAAAACCACAAAACAAAACAGAAAAAAAAAAAACACCAATAAAAACAAAAACGAGTTATTCTTGGTGTATCTGTCACAGAATCCCAGGCTGGTTTGGGTTGGAAAGGAACATAAATCCCATCTCAGCATAAATCCCATCTCACCCCAACACCCTCAGCAGCCCAGGTGAAGCATCTCGCAGCCTCCCCAGCCCAGGGCTCTGCTCCCCACCCCAGGCATCCAGGCCCTTTTCAGCAGCAAGTCTTTCCCAAGGAAACTGGGAACACTTCAGAGCAAAGGTGTTTGGCCTGAGCTGCCAATCAAATGTCTCCTGAGATCAGCTGAGAGGAGCTGAGGGAGGCAGAGGATGGCAGAGATCCGCTCCCAGGGCTGAGCTCCCAGGGTAAGACCACCCAAAAGGGGCAGAGCCCCTGCCCAGGCTGTGCCCTGAGGCTGCCCCAGAGCCCAGCCCCTCCTGCCAGTGGGCCCTGGGCAGCCCCAACTGGGCAAACTGGAGATTCCTGCAGCCTGAGCTGGGCAAACCAACCCAGCCAGGCACCCAGCAGCTGGAGCTGCCTGCCCACCCCTGCCTGGCTCCAGGGATGACAGCCCCATCATTTTTTTTTTTTTTTGAACGTTTTGGTTTGAATTCAGTCAGGCTGCAAAAATATTCATTTTATCCCTAGCTCAGATGTGGAAATTGAATGTCACTTGGAAGCAGAAACCCAGAATTATTCCGTGAGAAAATGCTAAAAAGAGGTTCTGCAAACTTCAAAAAATGCAATCCCTTCCCCAGTGGGGCTGTTTGCTGCTGGGAGCCCCACACTGGCCAGGCCTGGGTGGCAGGGGGGCTTTGCTGGGGGTCCCAGTGCCTTTCCCCCCTCTCCGTGTC